>OX453278.1:4908435-5263435 GCA_949710005.1 Ricordea florida
CCTTTACAAACAGACCACTGAAAAACTGTTCGCTTCGGTAATAAAACAACAAGAAATGTTGGCTAAAACGTTTTAACACTTTTAACCGTTTTCAAACTTTGTCAAACAGTGTAGAAAAAGGCGTGCGAACGAGCGCACTAATACACCATACTCAAAAATGCTGGATCTCGTAAGCCATGTATACGGTTGAAGTTCAATTTTATCCTTGGTTCAAATTTTATTTTCCTTTGTTTCAAACTCATTATCCTACATTACCATACCAGAAAACAAAGGAAAATAAAATTTGAACCAAGGAAAAAATTGAACTACAACATATATACCGCCGCTTGTCCGCTAGGACCCAGGTATATTTTCCCAGCAAGTTACGTCACCTAGAGCTATACGAAATTTATAAGCCACTTATGTGAACAAGACAAAATCTTCAGTAAACAAAATGAAAGTTGGCAACTATACGCTTCTTTGGCACAAAACTTGACAAAAAATCCTAAATTACGCTGCGTAGGTATTGTTAAAAGAACAGATGCAATAACGTTGCATAAAGGTAAAGGAAATTTGACCAATGGATTAACAAAACGATCTTAAAGTACGTTCTGTGTAATATAAACATTTGAATTGATAACTTTGGGGTCAGAAACAAACAAACATCAATCTTCATAGCACTCTTTTATATGCTAATACTAACGTCATCATTCCACATAGACATTAACTTTCCAACCTTATCTCATTAAGCTAACTTCCAAATAGCCTTATATTTTCCGCCGTTTTCTTTAACTCTGCCCGTCCTGACAAATGTGGAAACTTCTACGCCGTTTTTCTTAGCTTTAATGACCTTGAGTTGCTAATGACTGGGTGCAAGGGTTTCAAATTCCTTTCCATCGCGAAAACGTTACTGTTTATTTTGGCTTCTTTGTTTTTCTATATCTGTGTAATAATAAGCTAAACCTCGCCGGCCAGACCACAATGTCAACATACATTACTTTCAAACTGAGGTCCTTTTTCGTTTTCTGTTTCTCAAGACAAGAAAGCTTCGAACTGTAGGAATTTCAACTAATCTAAATATGGCATCTTATAACTACAACTAAAATCAACAAAACTTGACAGATTCAACAGCGCGTCATGGATTGTAAACTTGAATAGCAAGAAACACGGGAAACCTACCTTTACAATGTATTTTGTCGAGTCTTTTGGGTTTGCACGGACTTCAACTGCAAACAGAGGCGAAGAATCGGCAAAAATCTTTTGAATGCCGAGAAGAGCATTTTTCCAGTTCCAGGAAGATTCGTTCCATGATCCATTGTTTAAAGCCCATGAACCGAGGCTTTCTATGAGCTCAAGCATTTGTTGCTTCGTCGTTTCTTCCACTTCGTCTTCATCCATACACGAGCGATAAAACCTCTTCGCCTTCAACACCGGATCGTCGAATTCTCCCGAGGCGTCTTCGAGAAGGTTTCGGAGCTTTTCGTCGTTGGTTTGGATCTGCTTCATAAACGTGATGTACTCGTTCTCTGACGGCGGAATTGGATTGTCCCGAATCCAGCCATCGCACGCGAAGTGAAAGAAATCCTCGCATGGATCTACAGATTCGTTCAAATTTCGCGTGAAACGCGCGGCTATTTCGAGACACTCGGCAGTGCTGCAAATTCTCGGCGCGGGAGCCGACGTCGGTGACATTGGTGTTGGCCGACCGTTTGTGTTTCCCGTTGTCTGGATCCTCTTGCCACCATCGTTGCGGTTTGAAATCTCTATTGCAAGTAACACAGCCAACACGGCACAAATCAAGAGAAGAAGACCGCACAAAGTTACTAAACAGATTTCCACTCTTCTCCTGCCTTTGCGAAAAGTGATTCCGCCCTGAGTCGAGTAGAGACCAAGACTCTGTGTACTAGGTACCGAATTGAGTTCCATACCCCTTATATTCCTGTTCTTGTGTGTTCTCATTTGGCCTTGTTTCGGCACGGTGCTACGTAGGTTGTCGAGATCTCCTAAACAAACATTCTTTCTATCAGATTCCATCTTTGATGGTAAAACAAACAATTCTCTGACAACGCAAGAAACACAGTTAACTCTTAATTAAGTTGTGAGAATGCGCTTGTGGTGTTTTAAGGATAGCTCCTGGATTTTTGCTTCTCAGCTTTCCGGATTCTAATTCTTGTGAAGTAATTGATAACAAAAACCAGAAGGTCAAGAATTACTTCAGTTGCAGATGCGAGCCTAGCTTAATCCGCAAACGTTCGGTTTCCAAATCTACAGTCAAATCCATGTAAAGCCTAATTAACAGAGCGCCAAAAACGTTTACATTTACGCCAAACTAAAGTAAACAAACCATGACGTACATAACTCAACAGAAACGGGCATTAATTCACAGGGTTATGTTATCGTTATCTTGTAGATCTAGAGAATGTGTTTTTTTTTGACGCTCCTCAGTGCAAAGGGTAGAGATAAGTACAGAACGATGTTATCAATAAGTCAACAAAAATGTAAACAGATAGAGCAATTTTCTTGGGAGGAATTTAATCTGTTGTTGGCATACCTCGCTTTTTTGAATGATCATGGCTTGGAATGCCAAAGTTCCTGAATTTGTGTAGTAAAAGTGTCTAAGTTCATGCTGTCTGTTGACTGGACAGCTTCAGTAAGGAAGGAAGGAAACAAACGTTTGTGAAATGTTGATAGTTAACACCCACCCACTCGGCGTTTTGAAGAAGCTACTCTTTAGAAGTAGCTCTGACTTCCTTGGATAGGTATCGTTGAATAAATCTCATTTTAATAGTGATAAAACTTACTGACTGCGTAGTTTAAAAAGCAATAAACGCAGGCAGAATTTGAAGAAAAACGGTCGAAGTCACATAACAGTATATGGTACGACGATATTTCGGAGCCGTCTTTGATCGAGGTCAGCACATTGCATGATTCAAGTTTTACTATGCACTGAAGGTAAAGTTGACAAGGTATTAATTTCAGAGAAAAGCCTACTCTTACAAACCCGACAATGCAAAATACCTGAGGCTAATCACGCAATAAATATTTTTTGTTGAAAACTCCGTTGTTTAGAAAGTAAGTCTCCGTAAAACTTGACTGGCTGCAATCACGTCGCGTCTCAGTAAATTAGCCAGGAAATCCTACAGGAAATCCGGACGGCGATATTCTGTCTCCGTGATGTGTGCTTCACTCTCTATTGCAACATCATCCTTATCTACTACTATGGCCAATTATTGCCTTCGGGGCGTAATCAAATCAACCACTTAAATTAGACTTCTCAAATTTGCTTCTTACTGTTTCACGTCTTGTGCCAAATTGTGGTCTTAGGTCATATGTAATGACTTCAATATTGATCATTTGTACATCTCGCGTCTTGATGTTTCACTGTTTATTTTTCAGTGGTTCTGAAAACGAGAACAGCGCTTATTTATTTGTTTTACATTGTTTCACATCGGTTGTTTGCTAATTCAAGTATCGACAGAACAAGATTTAATTGGTTAGACCCTCTTTACGCCTGCACATTTGTGATTATTGATTAGCGCAATTGATTCTTCGGTTATAGTTTATTCGTTTGGTATTGTTTTCGTACCACTACGAACATGAGTTTTTCCAGGGATGACTAAGTACGCGCGCTGAACAACCAATGCCATTTTGGCGGGAAAAAAGCGGAAACATTTCAAGACAAGTTTCAAAATGGACGTGGTAATCACGAACTCAGCAAGTCTTTGAGGCGTGTAATTCCACCTATTTACAATCATTAAGACGGCTAAACTTTTTAAGAGTAAATTCAAGTGTACCGACTTTTACGTTCACGCAGAAAAATTAAAGTCTTCACTAAAACAAAACATCATTGCATTTCGGTAAAATAAAACCGTTTTACTCATGCCACAATGTTTTAAAATGTCGACCCGGAAATATTACTAGCAGGACACAGTAAGACGAGACAATAGGCCCTTTGCAGGATCTAGTCACGTGCCTGGATACCACTTAGCAACGCCATGCTGGGACGCAAGCGTTCCAGCGCCATTTGTAAAACAAAGGCTGAACACTGAGGTTGTTGCGTGCGATCAAGCGAGACAAGTACCTTTCGAAAAGATTCCCATTACTACGATAGCGAATAATTTTTCTCTTACACAAGTTGGCTTTGACCTCTTGTGCTTTTTAACTGGATTCACCGGCAAATAAGCGACAATTTTTCTTCGATTCCTGCAGCAAGTCGGCGAGTGAACACGTGTCGACATGGCGAACTCTGAAGGTAGGGAATGTTGGATGCAAACCCAACTTACATAAAGCGGAAGTATTTACGTACAGGAAATGTCATTCAAGTTAACATTAAATCGAGGCTGTATTGCATCAGCCACCATGTATATATTTCATAACCACGTGTAACTTCTAGTGTGTGCGAATGTCAGTGAAAGAAGAACAATAAATGTTTGGTTACAGTTGATCTTGGAGTCTTCAATCCACCGAAGAACAAATGGCCACGCTTGCAACAGGTTATGGGCCCAGCAGAAGGCTCATGTTCGACGGTGATGTTACGAAATACGAACTTTGGGAAGTAAAATTCCTAGGACTTATGAGACTTCAAAAGTTGTACGATGTTCTCCTAGCCGAAGGTGAGCTAGATGACACAGAAACGGAAAAGAACATTGATGCCTTCGCTCAACTGATCCAGTACCTGGACGATCGAAGCCTGTCCTTAATTATGAGGGATGCGAGGGACGATGGCAGAAGAGCCCTCCAAATATTGAGGAACCATTACATGGGAAAAAGCAAACCACGTGTTCTTGCATTGTATACAGAACTAACTTCACTGCAGAAAGCCCAAGACGAATGCATAACAGATTATGTTCTACGTGCTGAAACAGCAGCTGCATCGCTCAAATCCGCCGGGGAGACAGTGAGCGACAGCCTTTTGATTGCCATGGTACTGAAAGGATTACCTGTGGAATACAAAACCTTTTCCGCCATTGTTTCGCAGCGCGACGACAAGATTCAGTTTCAAGAATTCAAAGTAGCCCTTAGGAGTTATGAAGAGACCGAAAGATCTCATATGCCGCCACAAATTGGAGAGGACAATGTTATGAACTGTAAACAGAAACATTCAGCATCGAACGGACATATAACATGTTACTCCTGCGGTCAACCTGGTCACAAATCAAGTGAATGTCGCATAAAGGAACAAAGGAAGAAGATTAATCACCGATGGTGCAGACACTGCAAGTCCAAGACACACAACACAGATGTTTGTCGCAAGAAGGACACAGCGAAAACCGTGAGTGACGATAAGAGGGGCGCTTCATTTGCGTTCAAAGTGACTGTAGACTCTCTTAACGTAACAAGAGAAAATTCCTTATTAGTAGATACAGGAGCTACTGCTCATATTCTCAATGATAAGTCCAAGTTTTTACATTTTGATGATGATTTCAAACCCGAAAATCATTACATAGAGTTAGCTGATGGCAGTAGGGCATGTGGTGTTGTGTCTGCCAGGGGCAGGGCACAAGTTACTCTGCATGATGTAGGGGGTGTTCCCTATGAAGTCTTTCTTGAAGACGCTTTATATATACCTAGTTATAAACAGAACATATTTTCTGTTCAATCTGCCGTTTATAGGGGAAATTCCATACACTTGACACCAGATTCTGCTGAGCTAAGTACACCAGGTGACACCAAATTTGCTATGAAGAAATATGGGAAGTTGTATTACCTCAACTATGCCGATTCCAGTAATGGTGCGCACAGTGCGGAAACTTGGCACAAAATATTGGGGCATTGCAACATGCATGATGTTTTTAAACTAGAAAATGTTGTTGAGGGGATGAAAATAACAACAAAGCCCAAGGGTAAGCCTGAATGTGACACTTGTGTAAAGGGAAAGATGTCACAGTTTCGAAATAGAGAGCCAGATAGTCGTGCAACTGCACCTCTGGAGTTAGTACACACTGACTTAGCAGGTCCTGTCACACCAGGGTCAAGGGATGGTCACAATTATGCAATGGTTTTTGTGGACGATTTTTCTGGTGCCTTTGGGGTATATTTCCTAAAGAACAAGAGTGATGCCATCACAGCAACGAAGCAGTTCTTGGCTGATACTGCACCCTTTGGTACAGTCAAACGATTACGATCTGACAATGGGGGTGAATACGTTAGTGATCAATTCAAATCCTTATTGTTAGATAACCACATCAAACATGAGCTTACAGCTCCCTATTCACCCCACCAAAACGGGACAGCTGAGAGAGCATGGCGATCGCTTTTTGATATGGCAAGGTGTCTGTTAATCGAAGCAGAGTTACCTAAACAGTTATGGACCTATGCTGTCATGACATCAGCACATATCCGCAACAGGTGTTATAATTCCAGAACAGGTAAAACACCTTATGAGTGCTTGACAGGTACCAAACCAAATTTGTCCAACATGCATGTATTTGGTTCATTGTGTCACGCTTATGTACAGAACAAAACCAAATTAGATGCTCGAGCTAAGGAAGGCATTTTTATAGGTTATGATAGGTCCAGTCCTGCATTTCTTGTTTATTACCCTGATCAAAACACCATCAAGAAAGCCAGATGTGTCAAATTCAGTGAGAGATTCGACCATAAAGAGGAAAGTGTTGAATTGTTATCTGATTCAGCTGAGTACAAAGAACCTGAAATGCAAAAGCCTGAGATTAAGGTAGAAAGTGTTAAGCGTTACCCTACCAGGGAGCATGTCAGACCAAAATACCTTGATGACTATGCAACAGGGGAGGAACTTGATCATGCAATTGATGATTTTGCAAATTTTACAGTTGACTACTGTTACACAGCTAGAAATGTTCCACAGTCATATGAATGTGCCATCACATCCCCAGAGTCTGGGAAGTGGAAAGTTGCTATGGATGAAGAGTTAAATTCACTATGGGATAATGACACATTTGAACTCACCTCCCTACCAGAGGGTCGAACTTCAGTGGGGGGAAAGTGGGTTTATACTATCAAATTAGGTCCCAATGGAGAGGAAAAGTACAAAGCCCGTTTTGTTGCAAAGGGTTACTCCCAGGCCCCAGGTATAGACTATCATGAGACATTTTCTCCAACTGCTCGTTTAACTTCGGTTCGAATGTTAATGCAATTAGCTGTTCAAAAAGGTATGGTTATCCATCAAATGGATGTTAAGACTGCTTATTTGAATGCACCTATTGACTGTGAGTTGTATGTTGAGCAACCTGAAGGTTATGAACAAAAAGGGCCCAATGGACAAAAACTTGTTTGCAAGCTAAAGAAATCATTGTATGGCTTGAAACAAAGTGGGAGAAACTGGAACAGTATGTTACATGACTATCTAACACAAGAAGAGTTTGTACAATCCTTAGTGGATCCTTGTGTTTATGTCAGGACTACTGAAAGTGGTCAAGTAATTTTAATTGTATGGGTTGATGACATAATTATTGCAGGTAGCAACACAGATGTGTTGAAAGAATTTAAAGAATGTCTTATGATGAAATTCAAAATGAAAGATCTGGGTATTCTATCATGGTTTCTAGGCATCCAATTCAAGTGTGGAAATGGGTATGTTGAAATGAACCAAACCCAGTACATAGAAAAGATTTTGTCTCGGTTCAACATGTCAGAATGCAAGCCAAAGGCAATCCCATGTGAGCTGGGTGTAACTAAGGGCAGTACAGTTAATGAAAGCAATTTTGAAAATGTAGGTTTGTATCGTGAGATTGTTGTAAAGTTGTGATTGAGTGGGGGTGTTGGATGCAAACCCAACTTACATAAAGCGGAAGTATTTACGTACAGGAAATGTCATTCAAGTTAACATTAAATCGAGGCTGTATTGCATCAGCCACCATGTATATATTTCATAACCACGTGTAACTTCTAGTGTGTGCGAATGTCAGTGAAAGAAGAACAATAAATGTTTGGTTACAGTTGATCTTGGAGTCTTCAATCCACCGAAGAACAAATGGCCACGCTTGCAACAGGGAATAACCTATAACTTTTTGTTATGAATTTTTACTTTCCTCTTTTCGCCACTTAACTTTCTTACTGTCTTTGGAGGCCTTCCAGAAAAGGTTATTGTAGCGTCGTTGAAAGTATTTGGTGGCCGCATCTGGTGGCAAAAATTGATTACAGTAACAGTGATTTCTGTTTCATACTTGACACTTTCAAGTAAAACAACACATCCCTCGATAAGGATTTCTTTGTGAAGATTCGAAAATAATAACTGTTCCTTGCACATGTACAGCTGGTGAAGGAACATCGAATATTCTGTTGGATCCGTGTGATGGCTCTCAGTCTCCAGTTCCCAAGAAGAAATCGAAAGGGGGAAGTTATCATTGCTGTGTGCCAAATTGTACTGGAGACTCACGGTATGACAGCTCTTTATCGTTTCATCGAATACCGAGCAGACCCAGTGATGACACTTTAAGAAAATTGTGGCTGGTCAAAATTAGGAGAGACATTGGACCATTTTTCAAGGTACAACTATAACCAATATATATGTTTACCTCATGTTGCTGTGGTTCTTGTTTATTGCTGACATGGCCTTCTATTTTAATGTGAATGAGCTTTTCATCCGAAGCCAACCGTTTAGATGTTTGCTGGCTGTCTTTGTACATTTTTTTCGCGTTAGCAGTAAAGTCATTATACATTATTAAAGCGCATTGCAATACATGGCCCAAAGTATATGCTCCAACTTTTTTTTCTTACTTTATTTCCATATTTCTGGGTTACAGATTACTAACAAGACCAGAGTGTGCTCTAAACACTTCCTTCCTGAAGACTATAAGCCATCTGACAATTCTGGATGCCGCCTATTAAAGGAAGGCACTGTTCCAACAATTTTTGACTGGACACTACCACCAAAGTCAAGAAGAAAACTTGTTCGTGTTGTTGACAGGTATGTTGCTTACTTACCTCTCATATACCCTGGGCATCATAAGACATTTCATAACAATGAATTTCAATGTAAGATTACATTCTCAATTCAACACATGACAGTCACCTCTCTCTAAAAAAACATAATCCTTTTCTTTTTGGTCTTTGTACATGTAGTGGCACTCAAACCGATGAGAGTGAGACTGATGAAGGAGATGGAATTCCTGGTGAGTGCAGAACAGCTATTATAGAACCAGAACTGTCAGAACTTGAGGCAACCAGATCTCAGCTCTTGGTTGTTCAAGCAGAACTGGAGGAACTGAGAAGGATATCTACCACTGCTGCCAGGGAAGCTGATTCAACCATTCTTCAGGCTCAGCAAGAACTCAAGAGACAAAAGGAGCTTGCTGCACAGGAGCTTGCACTGAGCAGATTTGGACTAGAGAGGTTCTCCACCAATGATGATCTCATTAAGTTTTATACAGGATTTTGTTCCTACAAACACCTAACTATGTTTTACAATTTTGCCAAGCCTACTGCTGAAAAAATGACATACTGTTATGCTTCTGGTGTCTTAGATAGTCGCTCTAATTCCCGGGTAATGTTATTGATAGATGAATTATTTATGTTCTTGGTTAGAGTGAAATTAGGCCTCTTTGAGCAAGATCTTGCACAACGTTTCCATATCCATATTTCATCAGTGAGCAGGAAAATTACTACTTGGGCCAATTATATGTATTTTCTTTTGGGTTCTCAGTCTATTTGGCCTTCTAGGGATGACGTAAATGCAAACATGCCTGAGTTCAAGGAACTCTATCCAACAACAAGAGTTATTCTAGACTGCACTGAGATTTTTGTGGAAACACCATCATCTCTTCTCTTACAGTCTCAGCTGTACTCGTCTTATAAAAGCAAAACCACCCTTAAAGGTTTAATAGGAATTGCACCACATGGTGCAATTACATTCATTTCTTCTTTATTTACAGGTGCCATATCAGATAAAGAAATAACTAGATGTTCTGGTATAATAGATCTCTTAGAACCTATTGACTCAGTTATGGCAGACAAGGGTTTTGACATTGAAGGGATGTTAAGGGAAAGGGGGGTGGGACTTAATCTCCCTCCTTTTTTGCAAAGCAGGGACCAGTTTACGGCTAAACAAGTGCATGAAACTAAAACTATTGCCAAGCTTAGGATCCATGTAGAAAGAGCAATTAGAAGGATAAAAGAGTTCCACATTTTTGATTCACCAGTGCCCCTGTCGATGGTTGGCACTGTCAACCAAATATACACTGTTGTCTGTTTACTAACAAATTTTCAGGGACCCCTGATTCTGAAGGGTGGCGGTTCTATTGACAATGATTAGTTCTAAAAAACAAGTAATATTTATTTATTAGTCTACAGCAATGGCTTACCACGATTATGTAAGAGGATCATAATATCGAAGAAGTGTTCACAGATGATATGTATAATAAAACATTATAATTATCTTACACAAAACAGTGATTGAACCTACTAGTTACATGTGGGCAACTTAAAACATAACAACTCTCACTGGTGGGAAGAGGGGAGTAGAACAAAATGATATTAAGTATAATTTTCTCCTTTACTTACTTAAAAAATAATTACTAAGATTACTGTTGACAATTAGTTTAAGAAATAATTGAAGAAAAATGTGTCCACCTTATCCTTACTAGCTTGAAAGAAGTCTTTATCAAAGTAAATTCTTTGGCAAAAAAAATCTGTATCAGTCATGTAGGAAAAAAAATCACACCAATCAAGACCAGTCAGACCAAGCTGACATTGAACCTGTGAGTAGTATTCATGATTTTCCTTCAATTTCCTCTCCTGGGTAAAAGGATCCACTCCTAAATATTTTACATTATTGAAACTGGTCTCCCCCTCTTTGACAACCTTAACTTCTAACAAACCGAATGGGTTACGGCCTTGGTTTGCTAAAGTTATATCATAAACCTTTCGGTCTGGACTACAACCAGGCCAAGGACATTTTGGATTGATGACCAGTCCTGATGGATAGAGGTTAACCATCCCCCCCTTTGCTACATTAGCATAGACCATTGAAGCTCTGGCCTCCAGCTGAATACCTCTCTTCATGGCAGGAGTGGTGACGTGACGGCTGGGATTAAGCTGTGCAACAAGACTCTCAAAGTTCGAAACCCTCTTTGCACACAAGCCAAATTTGCTTGCTGTGATACGTTTCTTGCGAAGAAGGTGCCACAAATTGTTTTCACTCTGCGTGACAGTTTTACTTTGCAGATCAATGGCAACTTCCCTTGTAACAAATAGAGAGTCCAATGATGCTTGCTTTTCAGGGCTCAAACAAATTGAAACCCTATTTTCAAACCGGTCACCAGCATCAGGCAGTGGTAACTCAGGGTATGCCTCGCAGAATAAGTCATTAATTACGTATTCTTCTGATAATTTCTGCTGGTATGAGAGGACACTGCCTCTAACAGCATGTCCAAATTTAGTTACAACAGAAGGTAATCCAGGGAGCTCTTGTACAGATGGAACAATAGAGGCCATCAATGGCTTGGGTGAGAGGTTGTTAAAATGACTCTTGCTAAGTATGCCATACACATTGGATGGGGAATATAGAGTGCTTTTAATGTACCTAGAGTAGTCTGCTCCCATCTGTGGTTTCTTGACCAACAAATCCTGGATTTCTTTTTGCTGAATAGTTTTACCCCTGGGAACACTCCACCGCTGTGGCAAACTGGTGCATGTTAAATCATCTGGCAAAGCCTTGAGACCATACAATTTACAGTGGGCCAGGTAGAAGAGTAAGGCTATTATATGACGGCAGTAGCCACTCATACCAGCAACACAGGAACACTTGGCATTGGTTATTTTGGGGTCCTCGTTTGCCTGTAGTGGCACAGACACTTCCAAAGAGTGTGGGGCTTCACTTTTCTTCATTGATCTGAAGCACTTGCCTTTGACTTTAGCTTTATCCGGAAAATATGTAACTAAAAGGAGCAGCATACAACAAAATCAGCGAATACTCGGTATCTGGGAAATACACCACTTGCGTAAGCTTACCTTTGATATCATGGAGATAACCTGGTTCTGCAAAGAATTTGTAGGCCTTTGCAGTATTTTCACAGCCAGAGGACTTTTTTGCATATTCCTCAACCTCACTGAAAGATAGACTGGGGAATAAACTCAGATCCTGGGTCGTTGCTTCTCTTGAGTCTGACGCGGAGTTACCATCTGTACGATAAATATGGATTAAAGTCTCACAGAACATGTCATTTTTGCCACCAGATGCGGCCACCAAATACTTTCAACGACGCTAAAATAACATTTTCTAGAAGGCCTCAAAAGACACTAAGAAAGTTACATGGCGAAAAGAGGAGAGTAAGAATGCATAACAAAAAGTTATAGGTTATTCCCTACCTCCAGAGTTCGCCATGTCGCTACGTGTTCACTCGCCGACTTGCTGCAGGAATCGAAGAAAAATTGTCGCTTATTTGCCGGTGAATCCAGTTAAAAAGCACAAGAGGTTAAAGCCAACTTGGGCAAGATTTCCGCACCGGTCCCTACTTCATTATGCATGCACCAGATGAATTGTTCGCATGTAAACAATTTTTGTTATTGCAGAATGATACAATATGGCAACAGCATGCATAATGAAGTAGGGACCTGTGCGGAAATCATTCCCCAACTTGTGTAAGAGAAAAATTATCCGCTATCGTAGTAACGGGAATCTTTTCGAAAGGTACTTGTCTCGCTTGATCGCACGCAACAACCTCAGTGTTCAGCCTTTGTTTTACAAATGGCGCTGGAACGCTTGCGTCCCAGCATGGCGTTGCTAAGTGGTATCCAGGCACGTGACTAGATCCTGCAAAATATTTCCGCGAGCCGCACGAGCGAGAAGCCACGCTAAGAAGAGAGGCTCGAAGACTAAATCGAGAAAGTTTTTAGGGTTCCTTAATGAGTGATGCCTGCTTGTTTTCTTCTTATCTAATTAAGGCATTAGTTTAAAAACGCGCCTTACATGAAAATCTGTCAGCAACAACGACTAAACAGAAAAACCACAGATTATCTAAAGATTGCCAAAAAAGTGCTACTTTCCTTTAGTTTCAATTCCCTGGGGTCAGAATCCCCCATTGTTATCAGTCCGAAATATTTCGCCAGTCGACGTACTCAGTTATTGAGTTTACTTAAAAGTGTCCGCTAATTTCGATTAACAAGCTACTTTACAAATTGAACCAAACAACAATTACTCAAAGGCGAGTGGTTTTGGAGAGCAAATAAACGGAACTGTAAGCTATCGCGAGACGTTGAAACGAAGTGGCCAAAGAAGGGACGAATCAGACGAATGGCTGCGATGCGTAAGTGCCAAGATTCGGCCACCAAAGAAGCGAAAACTAAAATGACCATATGCGATGTAAATGATTGAAGCAATCGGAAGGAGCTGTATCGCAGTCTCTACTTTCAGTAGACAGTACGACGACAGATTTGAAACGAAACGCAGTCTCCGTTTTCCAGGGAGCTAACTAAACAAACAGCTGTCCATGCCTGCTGGCTTTTGAGCTCTATCGTT
The DNA here is from genome assembly GCA_949710005.1 of Ricordea florida. Lineage (NCBI taxonomy): Eukaryota > Metazoa > Cnidaria > Anthozoa > Corallimorpharia > Ricordeidae > Ricordea > Ricordea florida. The sequence goes on from OX453278.1 coordinate 4,921,850, forward strand.
TTATTTTTGGTAGCAACAGGGTCTTATCCCTTCTATACCACTGTCGCCTTAGTGCGCATAATTGTGGCTTTAACATACCCTTACTACGCTTTAACTAAAACACTTGCCCGTGCCTGCTGATTCAGTAACGGGGCTAGCAGCTCCAAGAAGACGTAGACCTATTTCAGGAGCCTAACAAAGTTTTTCCGGGAATGTCATAATTTTGTAGGAAATTGGCAAACGAATTGTCAACATATTAGTTTACGCTTCTAAATGAATATAACTTTTCTAAGGCAGCTTAGCAAGTCACGACGGCAACATCTAGGGCGGTAACGAATCAAAGATGAATTTAATTTCCTGTTAGGACCAGTTGGCTTGTTGAGTTTTCTCTGCATTCTTTCACAGGACAGCGTAATAGCTGTGAAAATGCCGTTAATTTCTCAAGTTAATTGTACAGTTGTAGATTTACGCCCTCTAGAAAACTTGGAAAATAAAAACCAAACTGTTTTTTACAGTTGCAATTTCCTTGACTATCAGCGCCATTGTTCAGTAACGCACTGAGGAACACTTGATGTAAATCTCTACTGTTGACGCAACACGGACGCAACACCAGCAAATGATAATATCGGGAGAGAAAGGCGATTTTTTTACATTAGATTGTGTAAAGGAGGAAAACGAAAGAAATCTTTAATAGTTGTTTGGAAGTCGCGCGTCATATGAAAATGAAGACATATCTGAAAACCGAGAATTAGGCAGGAACGCTGAGGTGAAATTCATGACACAATTCACAGTTTAGAGTGGTCCAAGTTAAGTACTTAACATGCTAAAGAAGGTAAGAATACCTCGTTGACGAAGACAGGATACGACCAGATATTCTTCAGGCCTGTTATATCAGCGGAAAGAGACGTTCTCTGAAAGCGAATTCTTGCCAACTAACCTGTCTTATAATGTTATGTCAATCTCCACTGATAAATTTGGGGGTGGTCCATTTTTATCACTCATCGCACAAAGGGAGGGAAAATGTGTTAATATACTTAGGAAAAGAACGTACTACTAAAGAGCTTAAGATTGCAAAACGTGTGAAATTTGGCGAGTTCCTGTACGGTACAGCAACGGACTCCGTCTTACACGAATGGTTTTTTTTTCGACCACCTTCACAATGCGTATCCACTTAATCAAATTGTTTCGTCTTGTTGCACTTTTAACAAGTGACAAGTCAACGACGGTAACCAGGAATTTTTTTAGACAAATGCTAAAATTGAAGTTTCGTTCTGGTTCGCTCTACGTCGCGTTAACTGCAAGATTACTTAATCGGATTTACTGTCGTAGTGTCTACATAACCCTGATCTAATCACTAAACTGAAATTGTACTCATCTCCTGTGTGAAGCATACAGCATACGATATTGGAATACCCCTGGAGAAAAGTTTAATGTAATACTGTTTGTGTTCTATTACATTTTGTTAAATGAAACATTTTTTTTCAATGTATCCGCAAAAAGTCTGAGGAAATCACTATGGGTTCCTTAGCGAGTTCCTCTAACCTACGCAGATGCACCAAAGGAGTAAAGCAAAGTTGAGACGAACTCGTGAAGCCATTTTTTTCAGTCGTTTTGTCTTTAGTGTGCGCAGTTAAATTTGGCAGAAAAATATCAAATACGTAATTATGCGTGACAACCTCACGAGAAAAATTCCCACACGAAGAGCTGGCTTATTTCACGGCCTCGCGAGTCTTGATTCAGCACTCAATTTGACCAGTTAAATTTGGTTGAAAAGGAAACCTCACGAAATAGTGAAATAATTTCAAACATGTTTTTATTATGCGTGACAGCCTCAGGAGGAGAATTCCTACAGAAAGAGGTGGCCAAGTTTCTGACCCGTGACTTTATGATTCATCAATAAAATGAGTCTGAAAAGAACTGAAAAGAGGACCAACGGAGGCTTAATTTAAAGTAATGGATTTCCCCCCCTTATAGAAGAGTTATACGTCGCTCAAGAAACCGAGAAAGTACTTTAAACCAAAATTTCAAGCCCGTAAATGACGTAAACGGTTCCATTTTGCGAACAGGAAGTTGGCTTTGTCACTAGACGTAATTTGTTATTAAAAAAAAAAACCTGCGAGTGGTATGTTTACCTAATGAAAAAGAAAACAAAGAAAGGATAAAAAACTAACAAGAGGCAAAAGGCACAAAAAATGAGTTCATCAAAAGGCTTGATGAATGTGAGTTAGACCGCCGTTTTCAGCGTTGGTCCTTCGTTATTCACTTTGGCTATCTGGTATTCTCATTAGTAACCCATGTTTTCCTTTTGCAATTTTTTGTCTGTCAAATTGAGGCGCAAGCGTGAATCATAGGCAAACGGGCCGGGGGGGACGGGGAGGGGGGCCTGCAGTCCCTCCCAAAATTTGGGCAAATTAGATTTTTTGGGCATCAAGAGAGATTTGGGCAAAGCCAATTTTTAAAGAAGTTTGCATGTGTATGTGTGTGTGTTTTTTAAAGAGATATATTTTCTATTTCTTTTTAGGGACGGACCATTAGAAAAGTGATGGTGGGGGTGGGCAATTTTCAGCTTGCACGAATTTTTTTTTCGCTCACTGCTTGTGCAGGAATTTTTTTTTTCAGGTGAACCCCTCTGCACGAATTTTTTTTACTACGTGTGAAAAAGTCACAATTGGACCTTCCTTCTGCATGAATTTTTTCTTTTACCTTCTTCTTTGCATGAATTTTTTTTCTTGGTATTTTCCCTTGCATGAATTTTTTTTGTTTTTTTTTCCCCACCCACCCAACCCCCCCTCCCATCACTTTTGTAATGGTCCGTCCCTTACGTGTTTTACGAGCTCATATTATTGTTTCATATGTAAAAATATTTTCACTTAATATGTAGGCCTATGTTAGTGCATCATGTGACCCTCGTTTCTTTTCGACTGTTTCGTAAAAATTTGGGCAACTTGCGAGAATTTTTGGGAAAATGGTCCCTCCCCCCTATGGAGGGAATCCAGTGCTTTCCATCGTTTTCTTGACTCGGAATTTTACTCGCGCCGTTCATGTAACCAAGCTAATGATAAATTCATCGCTAACGCCTTTTAATGCAAGTTTTCAGTTTTTTTTATTCGTTATCTGTTTATATGCACGAAACAAAGTACCCTAGCGATCAGTTTCAGCCCAAACCAAGCCGGAAGGTGCAGCGCAATTCGTTTTCGAACCGAAGTAAAAAAAGCGACAAAATGCATGATACGATGGTTAACGAGAGAGTGATAAAACTACGGGTCTGGGACAGCGAAAATTCGTGAAAATTCTGGAAAATATTCGTGAAAATTCGTGAAAATTCGTGAAAATCTGGAAAAATATTCGTAAAAATTCATGAAAATATTCGTGAAAAAATTCTGGGACAGGTGAAAATATTTGTTCAGATTAATAAAAATAATTTTGAATTTTAATTAAGGTTTAAAGATAAAATATAATGAATATAAATTATGGAACGGAAAAATATAGAACTATTACGAAAATTAAATCTTAAACAATTAAAAAAATATTGTAAAGAGTATAATATTAAAAGATATTCTCAAATGAATAAAACAGAACTTATAGAAGCTATTGAACAAGCGGGATCATCAGACAATAATATTTTTCAAAAATTTCCTTATAAAAAACTCAATAAACCAATTAATCCAACATTGAAAAAACTAAATGTAGAACATATGAGGGCTCTAGCTAAAGAGAAAGGTATTAAAAAATATTATCATATGAATAGAGATGAATTGATTGGAGAGTTGAATGATATGGAGATAGACCCAGACAAATTTTTTAATATTATTGATCATGTAACAACAGCCTCAAAAAAGTATGAGTGTATTCATAGTAGTTTTAAATATCAATGCAAAGAGTGTAATGGATCACAAATATGTATACATAATAAAAGGAAAACACGATGTAAAGAATGTGGGGGCGGAAGTATTTGTGAACATAAAAAAGATAAGACAAACTGTAAGTTATGTAAAAGTAATAAACAAAAAGGATATTGAAAATGGTTTAAAGATAAAGATATAAAATATGAAATAAAAAAAAAATGGAAGAAAACAGATTTATTGTGTTAGAATATTTTAATGAAAAAAAACTTTGTTTTAATGATTTTATGAAGTCAATAAATTCAGATTTAACACACAATATCGCAAAAAATCTAAGTTTTATTGATGAAAAAAATGAAATGAGTGATTTTGAAATTTTGTATACTGATAAGAATGGTGAAGAAGAGATTCTTGGTTTTTCTGATAATATAAAAAAATTTGATGTAAATTATATATGCACTGATGATTTTGCTAAAAATTTAATACATTTAGTTAATGAAGAGTATTATGGTTATGCTGAAGAAATGAATTTATTTTATGGTGATGGTCATCTTATTGATTATTATGGTGAATATGATGATGATGATAATGATGATTATTATAATATTAATAATTTTATTATTAGTTCATTTAATGTTACTATATTTACAGACCCTCATAAGGTATTACATAAAAAGAAATTCTACAAAGACTTGTATGATGATCTAATGTATGTAACATGGCATCCGGATAGGTATTTAGATTGGTGTGTTGATATTGAGGAGTTAAAGTTTTTGAAAGAGTTATGGGGAGAAGATTAAGTTATATAACGCTTATATGTGTTACATAACAAAAAAAATAAAAATTATCGAAATAGATACCATGCTAATCCACCAGCTACAAATATGAATGTTAATATACGTACTTCATGCTCGCTTTGCGGATTGGTTTCATGTTGTGTTGTGTATGTTTGAGTTGAGTCTGTTTTCGTTGGTGGTTTTGGTTTAATTTCTGGTATATGTGGTAACTTTCGGCTTTGCCGGTCTCGATCTTCGATCGGCTTTACTTTTGAAGATCCTAAGTTATGACTTATTCCAACTAGTTTTGATTCTATGTTTAAGGAATTATTCACCCCAAATTTCATATCATTACTCGCTTTCATAAGTTTGTTATTATATCCAACCACACTCTCTGTATTTATAATCATATTACTAGGCATCAACCATACACCAGGAGCAATAGCTAAATCAAGTCGTAATTTCGATTCCTGTACAGCTAATTGATATCTTTTAATTGAACTAGAAATGTCATTCTCAATAACACTACTTTCGAATAAAGCTAAGAATTCTTGTTGTGTTTCAATTGCACCACCGCCATTACCATAAATCGAATTTCTAGTGTTGACTTGAGCCCCTAATATACAGTAAACAAAAGCTTCCGCAGATCGATTCAATCTACCGAGTCCAGCTTTAGTGAGTCCATGCCCACTTGTTGGGATAAACCAAGCATATTTGAAACCAGAAAAGTCATCATTACGTATGAATGAAATCAAATTACCCATTTCTTTCTTTCCACCTTCATCAGAAAATTTACCACCTTCACCGGGCCATTGATCTGCTTCATAATCATAATTCCTTATAATATGTACATTTTGATATCCTCCACCTTTTCCATTATATCCAGAACCATAATCAAGGAATATATCTCCTAATCCTCCATTTCTTCCACCTTTCCATCTGAAGTCAGCCAAAGGCTGGGACCTGCTCCGCGGAAAATCAGAATTATTACTAATCCCAAATTCATTACACAATCTTTGATATGCCACTTTACTATATGGATTATTATTTATTACAAAAGGTTGCTCATCAGGTAAAGGTAAACTTAATTCATACAATATTCGTCTTATTGTAAAATATATATGAAACTTTATAAAGCTATTCACTACTTTAGGATAATTTAAACTTTCAAAAGGACTTATTCCACAACCAGATGTAGCACACCATACTGCAAAGTTAAGTTGTTGAGGCCAATAATTCATATCAGGAGCATTCAACCATTTTTTACTTTGCTTTCCAAATTTGAAAGTAACAACTTGATTGGTAAAAACATTACGCATTTTTGCTGTGAATTTCTTCGTATTTGAAACGTATATATCTAGAAAAGTTATCATTTTTGTTATATCAGTTGTAAAGTCATCAAATTTAATAGCAGGTATTGGATAAGATTGGTTGGTTATGGATAAACTCTTTGGAAAAGAACTCACTTCAACTACCCCTAAATCTAAATTTTCCCATAAAAGTTTTTTCAAATTAGAAGGAAGATTATCAGTCCATGTTTTTCCAGTAGGATCATCATTTGACATTACTGTTGTACCATTCACTTTCCACTTAATGTAACCACCATACGGATCAGATATAAATTCAAATTGACTTAGATCAGCATTTGGGTACCTATTTCTAAAATCAATCCATAGTGTCATTTTATTACTTTTAGAATAAGATGAAAAGTCTTTAGATCGGCTACGATTAGATAACCTCTTTTCTAATACCTGCAAAAAAATTAAATCCTACATCAGTTTTCTCATATGAAATTTTTAATGAGCGGGATTGGTTAACTCTTTTAATAGATTTGCACGAGCTTCTCTTTTTATCTGCGACATGTCTAAGTTTTTTTCTGTATCTCTCCTAAATTTTTGACGAACTTCTAGTTTTAGTTTTTGAAATTTTTCCAACTCTGCTAAAATTATAGAAAATTCTTGATCGGATATTGCATTATCTTTCAAAGCCTTTGAAACCAAGTCGTTAATGGTGTTTAATTTTGATTTCGCTATGGAAGCAGTCTGTTCATGTTTGCTAACTTTATTTGAAAGTCTTTTTGATGATGCACCGAATAAAACAGATACTCCACCACAAATTCCACCTACAACACCTAGTGGAACACCAATCATAGCTCCAAAACCAGTAAGAGAAGTTCCAAGACCGCTTGCAGATAGAATAACTGAAACCACCCCACTGCAAACACTGATTTTTGTAAATATTCCTCTTGCTCTATTATATTTTTTCCTTACATCTTCATAATGTTTAATCTCTCTCTCAAGATTTTGTAATACTTCACTCGATTTTTGTAGTCTGAAAATAACAGGATCTGAATTATTAGGTAATACAGGATAAATTCTATTGTAGTCATCCATTTTTTACTACTCAACATGTTATCTTTAAATTGATACGAATGTTTACTTTATTAGAAATTATCTTTGTTCCATTTTTATCTAGAATCCATAATTTAAAGTTATTCACAGGATTTTTGGTTTGTGTGATTCTTAAACTTGGATACTTTTTGGAGGGATTAACAGCTAGTAGTTGTGAGGGATTTAGTTCCACATTTCCACCACCAGGGATACGGTTGTAATATGAAGACTTTGGTTCAATAAGATCACACATTAAGTATAAAGGATTTTCAGAAGTTGCATTAATACCAGAAAAATCTAGCATTTGTATCTCTTTTACATTATATAATGACGGATCTAGATAAATTGTTGTTTCTGTAGTTAACATTGTGATTGATAAAAAAGTTATTATTTCATCATTACATCGATAATACATGTTCCTTTTGGTATTTTTTTACTTACTTATTCTTCTTTTTAAATTGCTCTACAAAATATAGAACCACAGCCATTATCAATAACCAAGCATTCTTACCTAAAAATCCAATAACTTCACCAGCTGTTTTGAATAGGAAGCTAACTATTGCACCAATCATTCCTGGTAATATTTCACCTAGTTTTTTACCTATAGTTTTCAACCCATTACCAATACCTTTACCTAATGTTGATAGACCCTTAGAAAGATTAGAAACTATAACACCAATGATAACACCTACAGCACTAATAACTGCAAAGACCGTAAAACCATACTTTTTGAAGATAGCCTTCACACGGTCACGCAATGACATTCTATTTTGTATTCCCTCATTCTCTATCTCACGGTTTGCTATTTCTTCATCATCCTCAGCAATTTCTCTTTCTAAAGTATCTATTCGGTTACTTTCCTCGGGAGTCTTAAGCGGCTTATCCTCAAGGAATTTTTTCTCCTCCTTCTTTTTGTTTTGTAATTCTTTTATCTTATCGATCTCACGATTATTATCTTCTAAAATTTCTTCTGCTCTTGGACCTAAAGCATTTTCTAATACAGCAGAAGTAAATTTTTTAGATTTAGTTTTAAAATTTTTTAATTCACCATCCAAAAGAACATATTCAGCAGCTTTTCCTCTGTTCAATTTAACAGCAGGTAATTTTATTCCCGCTCCAATATCTTTTAAAAATGTTATAAAACTTTTAAATTTTGCTCTAGGATAGTATCTTTTTATTTCTTTTTCAGTATCATTCAAATTATCTTCATAATCATCTAACAACCCTTTTTTTTCATCAACACCGCCAAATGAAGTTTCTTCCTCCTCATCATCAGGGTAAGGTGGAATGGAAGTGGATGTTTTTGGAGATAAATAAATTGTATCATTGTTGCCACCACCACCATCATCATCTTTTGATTCATTTAGTCCGGTTGGATCCAAATCTTCTGGTAAATATCCTCCTTCTGCCATGATTTTTTACCAATTAGTAAGAAATCTTTAAATCTGCGGAACATACAATTACCTAAAACCTAAAGGCTCGGCTACACCGAAAAGAATTTACTAACTAAATAACCTAATGACAACATACCAACACCAACATATGCTATTTCTCCTTTCTTTTGATTGTCACTAGGTCTATAATAATCAGAGAATTTTGGTTCATGCATTTGACTATATAATTCTAAAGCTTCATCTGTATTTGAAATATTTTTTGATGCTTGATATTTATCATCTTTTTGTTTTACTTTCCAATCAATTATTTTCTGTCTTTTTTCCTGATATTCTGCATAATCTTTTTGATATTTTTCTAATGCCTTATCATGTCGTATTTTTTCTGTATCTGTTTTATCACCTGAGAGATATTTTGCAAGATATGAACCACCAACGAAAGTAGTTGCATTCAATATAGCTCCTCCGAGCATCATTGCTATTGCTGCCATATTTTAATTTGGTAAAATCTTTTGATCCTCTAAATATGTTTTTAGATATATACTACCTGTCAATACAGCTACCCATTTAGCATAATTTGTAATACTTGAGGATGGATCATTCATAAATGATTCTTTCATAACCTTTTTGGCTACATAACCAACACCAGCTGCTAATCCGATAAGGACTGCAGAATCAGTAATAGTTTTCACAAGTTTGTTTTCGGATGACATAATTTTTTTACTGTATCAGTAAGAAACCTTTAAATCATATCATTCCCATTTTCAGAGTTGGTTGGGGTTGTGGTTGTGGTTGTGTAGAAATATTTTGAGGTGGAACTTTAGTTGGAACTTGAGATAAATCTACTACCCTATTTTTGTAATATCTCATAAACATGTCAAATGCTGTAAAACCTATTCCTACAATGGATAAAACAGTGGTAAAAGATAATTCTGGACGCCATGCTTTTGATTCACCATCTTCATTAGTCTCTTCTTCCTGTTTAATTTTTTCTTCACGTTTCATTTGCTCCTCAGCTCGTAGGGTCTCTCTAGCTAATGCTTCTTTTGCTTTTTTATTATATTCAGCTAATTTCTTACCAGCGGCAACCTTTTTAGGATCTTTCTCCCTCTTTTTAGAAGAATTACCTCCAGTTTTTTGCTCTTCTTTTGGGGGATCTCTAGTAATTTGCTCAACAACTTCTTCAGACATTATTTTACATATCATTAAGAAATCTTTAGATTCCTTTAGTACTGATATGTAAAATCAAATAAAATCACATAATGCTTAGTAAACAGTATCATACCCATCAGCATCTTGCTTAGTAGTCTGCTCAGTTTTGTTCAGCGGAGCTGGTTGAGTTTTAGAATCATCTGTATTTTTATTTGAAACCTCTTGTATTTTACCTATTTTAACATGCTTAGCAACCTGGAATAGTCCGCTAGCAAGTGCTGCCAATCTTCCTGCTTTTAATGCTAAGAGACCTACAATGTTTGTTAGTTCACGATTAACCAAATCATCATTCTTCAAATCATCACAAAGAGCTTCTATATTATCTACAGGAACCATGTAAGAAATAACTTTAGAAATTAATTGAAGAGATGAATCTACTAACCCACCATTTATTTTCTTACCCAATACTGCCTGGTATCGATTATAATATTTCTCAACACCTTTCACTGATAATTTTTTTATATCACCTAAACTCATATCAATACCTAAATACTCTTTTGTGGTTCCAAGAGCTGCTAGAATAGCTAGTGATTCTTTTTTTATTTCAAATTCATTATCATCTTTTACCTCATCTTTTACCTTATCTTTTACATCACTAATATAATCTTCAACTTCTGTCATCTTTTAATTTTCTTTCTAAGGTTAGGTCTTTAAATTTATAACTTCAGGAAATACGACGAATCAGGCGAAGCCCTCCCACGAAGTGAAGCCTACCCCGAAGGGATCTCCAAATAGCAATTAAATGGGTGACGCAAAGATAAACAAAGTCTAGAATATTTTTCAGTTTTCAATAATTTCACAAATTTTTTACATAATTCATAATTCAAATCACCACCATAATCTTCGAAAAACATCTTCATACCTTTTTGTGATGGGTTATGGAAAGTAACAACACAGGCTACATTTTCACGGAATGGTTTTGCTATTGATGTTAATTGCTGAGTGAGAACCCAAACTGATAATCCGTGATGTCTTCCAGAGAATGCTAAATCTATAAACTTATTCGATCGTTTTTTCAAATCATTAGAAACAGCACAATCATCTAAAATTATTAATGTATTTGTTCCAGAGAATAAAGTTTGACAATCAGTTAACAATTCATTAATCTCATCTATATTACTTGCATCAGGTGATAATACATAGAAGCGTTTATCTTTATTCGCAAAATTATGATAAGTTTTATTTTTAGAATAAGTTGGACATATTAAAACAATGAATTCAAAAATTTTTAGGAATGGTCCTCTGAGTTGATCAATGAGGTACTTTGTCTTTCCACAATTTGTTGGACCTGTTATAATACAATGAAATGGTATTTTTTCACGTAATTCTTCCATGTTGGTCTTTATATTTGTATCATAACATAAGGTTTTTAAGTCGCTTCGCGGGCCCAGAGGGTTTTATATTCTTCCTTAACTATGTTCACTCGCTCCGACTAGAGAGAGGGTTTCAGTACTTAATGGAACGCAAACCTGAATTCATTATTTCCATCATTGCGTCAGCTACAACAAACATATGACAGGTTATAGTACCAGATCCACTTTGTTTTCTTTTAATTTCTAGTTTTACACCATCTTGTGTATTGTTTAATGCTAGACCACCTCCATGAATACCATTATCAGGGTGAGTTCTCATATCAACCCAAAGAGCAAACTTATCAGCATAAAAATCCTTTTCTTTTACTGACCAACGGGAGGAACCAGACCACCTCCTTTCACTAGTCCAGAATCGTTTCTTTACCGACTCCCATAGATCTGATGGTATCATTCCCTTAGAGTATAAACGATTTGGTACACCATCAACATCTATATTAATCGAGGTAATACCTGGATTGTAAAAATTCTCAGAGTTACGTGCTCCCGCTGCTGTTGGTAATGTAAACAAACATAATATCCCAGTCATTGATCTTCGAGGTAAATTGATATGCTGATTTATAACACCATCGCCGCCTATGGAAAAGGTAAAAGTTTTGTGTAGAGTGACATTTTCATAAAAGAATCCTTTACCAACTTGATAAGCTGCCTGGGCCTCACGAGCTAAGTATTCACTTGAAATTGAAGAATATTCTAACTCAAGGTTTTTGATTGAATATGTTGGAGTCTTAGTAGTGTCAGAATAAACAACAATATCATTAACTGGAGCAAGTGTAATCTCAAAGATTAGATGATTATCTAGTGCTTTTGGATAGAAAACTCCATGATCGTTTAGAATAGGATGGTTTAGTGGTATACGATACTTGGTGTTATGTACTTTTGAAAGATCCACTTCCTTTGTATCTTGTGTTTTTCCATCACCTGCTTTTGTTCTAAGTTTTCTCATATTTACAGAAGAAATACCTTGTTTTAATCTATCTTCACGTTCTTCATCTGTTAAGAATAAGTCGTGATATGTTTGAAATAAATCATATCTTTGAGTATCTTGTAATGTTTCACCTCCAAAAAGAACTCTAAGTCTAGATACAAGATTACTGCCTACATTATTCACAAGTGTATTATTGGCATGCCCATCTACATCTAAATCAAATAGTAGAGATACACTTCCTGGTACAATTACTAAATTCTCAGAAAGTTTTGGAATATTTATATATAATGTTTCTCCAGGGCTAGCTGAGGATGGATTTAGAGTAATTCGATTCATTGTTGATTCTGCTTTCAAACCAAATGGCTCTCTTGGAATTCTGTTTGGATTAATTTTTTCAGACGTCATATTTGATTTATAAGATACTTTGGTTAATCTTTAAATGAGTTCTACTTTATCAAAAAATTTCAGTAATATATCGGCGAAGCCGGGCCCGCTTTTAGAGCGGATATATTATTCAACTGAGGGATATTGGAAAGGATATTCTGCAATCTCTAAATTAGCAGGGAAAGCAAAAGTAAGTGAAAATGTAGCAAAACAATGGTTAGAGAAACAAGCAATATGGCAAATATATCTTCCACCTCCAAAATATATTCCAAGACCACACTGGACTGTAAATAAACCTAATCATATTCATCAAGCAGATTTATTATTTTTACCGCATGATAGAGTTGGAAGAAAAACATATAAATACGCATTGGTTGTGGTTGATGTAGCCTCTAGATATAAAGATGCTGAACCATTAACATCAAAAGAAAGTAGGGAAATTTCAAATGCTTTTACAAAAATATATTCTAGAAAAATAGACCGCGAAGCTAAGTTAAAATATCCCAAAACATTAATGGTTGATCCTGGAAGAGAATTTATGGGTGATGTTACAAAACTTATGAATTACCATAATGTGAAAATACAGAGAAGTGAAGCTGGAAATCATAGAGCTCAAGCATTTGTAGAAAACGCAAACAGAATATTAGGTGAAAAATTATTTAGTCATCAATATGCACAAGAAATGGCCGGCGATGAAAGGTCTAGAGTATGGGTGAAAAGATTACCTGATATTTTGAAAATTTTGAATAATACACCAACAAGAATAACTGGTAAAGAACCTGATGATGCTATAAAAATGAAAGAGGTTGATATTGAACCTAAAAAGTATAAGCGAGTTGTTGGATTTGATGAGGTTAAACTACCTCCTACTGTTAGTGTTAGGTATCTATTATCTCCAGGCGAACTTGAAGGTGGTGAACGAAGAAGAGCTACTGATCCTATATGGAGTATTCAGGTTTATGATATTTCTAAAAGTGTGATTTCACCTAATCAACCAGTTTTATATTATTTAATAGATGGACCTAAGCGTGGATTTGTGAGAGAGGAATTGCAGGTTATACCCTTTGATACTGAGTTACCTCCTAATTCTGTTTTAGAAAAATGATGTTCATATCCTCATCTAATTCTGTTTCGGAAAGATAATGTCCATAGGGAAGAGTATTTATCCTGTCTTTACGAATATCCCTCTTATCATCATCGGCAGATAGTGCTTTTTTATTAACAGTTTGTGTAAAAATATTATGTAGATCTGATCGAATTAAATTCTGTTTTCTCATTTGAGTTTTTCCAGTGAATAAACAATTCTTGTAATCATTAAAACATATGGTTTTCTCAACAACTGATTTCTTTGTTCCTTTATTCTTTTTTATCTCTTCACCATTATCCATTAATACACCATATTGTTTAGCTCCCAGTCCTGCAAACTCTTTTAGTATCCTTCCACCAAACTCATCTTTGAACATTCCAATTACTTTTTTATTTACACCAACCTCAATTCCAGAAGGATGATCTTTTGGATAATTACTTGTATCAAACTTTTCTCTAACATCAGGGTTTATATCTTTGTAGAAATCAGTTGTTTCTATCTTATATACAAGACTATCAGTGTCTGTCATAAGTAATTCAGCTTTTTCTCCATATTTTTCTTTAATATAATTGTAATGAAAATCATACATTATTTGTTTACTTCGATCTAAAATGCAAAATCCAACATAAATTGGTTTATTAAAATCTATCTTTATTTTTTTCATATTTATAGCTGCTAGATCATCAGAAAAGATAGTAAAATGGCTAAAGTTTGGTTTTTTTATTAATTTTTCAGCTGCTTTTTCATTATTAACTAATCTCATATCTATCCTTTTTCTCACATTTTCCATTGTTTTTCCAAATACAGAATTATTCATTAACTTAAAAAAATCCTTTTCAAAATCATTATTTGCTTTAGCTCTGAATTTAGTATTCAAATCAATATAAGGTTTTAGCCAAGCAGACTCTTCAAATTTAATTCCCTTATGAATCTTTGTTATTTCTAATCCTTGATTTTCATAAAATTTTAACGTCTCATGATGAACAACATATTCTTTCTTATCAAATAAATTTGGTATTAATTTCTGAACACCATTAACAGTAAGTTTTTCTGGGGCAAGAGGATAATCTTTATGTAAATCATGAAGGTGTTTTGGATATTTCAAATCAACCATAACTATACAAGGTATATCCCTCCAATTTTCAAGCTCCTCCTCTGTCATCCATTTAAATCCATGTGTAGGTAAATTTCCACTCATTCCTGCACCATATAAGTTATTTGCATCAAGATAAACATTACAACTTTTCACCATATTTTCTATAAAATCTACCATATATGGATTGTTAGCTTTAGCATATCTTTTTGATATTTGTGCTACACCTCCTCTAATACCCTTTTCAATCATAAGCAACATATCAACATCAGTAAACAACTCCAATCTAACTTTGGTTAATTTTAACATTGCATCCCAAGATAATCCCGGTGATGTAAAATAGTGAGCAGGATCCAAACCATAAATATTTTGACATACATCTCTAAAGTTCTCGAATACATCTGCTAAAAGTAGTACATCCGTCTTTAGGTATAAATCATGATATTCCCTCATTGTTTTCATATTGAAGGTTTTTCTTATATTTTCAGCATGTTGATAATCATCATCACTTATATCTTCATCATTTAATTTTGAAAAGAATGCCTCCTTTGGTGGAAGTTGTGTTTCATTTAGTTTATCAATTCTATCAAAATAATCATAAAAAAACATACCCTTCCTCATTACCATATATGTTTTATCTCCAAATTCCTTTTTTGCTTCATTTAGTTTATCATCTTTTGGATAAAGACATCTTTTCCCAACCAACATACAATTTTCACATTTTCCACATCTTCCAATACCTTTATACACAATATATTTTCCATCTTTTTCATATCTCTTCATACAATCACCAGGTTTGCAAGTCTTACAATTTCCACATTTTGTAAGATTATCAACTAACCCACTAAGAGAGCTTTGCATAAATTTGTAAGAATCAATGAATCTTATCATTCGATTAATAGGTTTACCATCATCATCATAACCAATTAAAATTTTCTTTGATAAACTAATATACTTTTCATCGGTATTAGCTAAACAATATATTTTACCCTTTGTTTTACTAAGATTCTTAATGAATAGATGTAAATCATATCCAGAAAGATTATGAGCTATTACTGGGATGAAATTAGGAATTTTATAATTTAAATTACACTTACTATGTGCAGCTCCTCTATATTTTCCAGTAAGATGACAATGATCTATTACTTTTTTATAATCTTTATTACTATTTTCTCTAAATTTACCATTGCATATATGACAATGAGTTGCATTTTCATATTCTTTTTTAATTGTTTCTGACATGTTATTCTTATTATAGAATTTAAACTTTTTTTCTCTTTCTTCTATTATTTTATAAATTTTTCTAATATCTCTTTCTAAATATTCTACAAATATCTGTGCTACATCTTCTTCATCAGATTTTGCAGTATATTGCACAAGTTGTTCAAAATCAGGTGGTAATATACTATCATCAAAACATTTGATATAATAGCAGAATCCAGATGGTTTATGTAGTTGATATTTTTTAATAAAGCTTTTAAGTTCACTTGGAGAACATGTATGTATTGGTATTAGACGCCCTTCAAAGTCTACATAAATAACAAAAGGTACTCTCATTTTATTTTTAAATTTTTTAAAGTAAGTATATTTTGGACTTCCATCTTTATTCTTTACCATATTGATTATAACTTCTTCATTTGAATCGCAGTATTTTCTATGTTCATTTAATATTCTTTCTTCATAGAATGAGTTGAAACATCTTGGACAAAAGTGTTTTCCATTTTTATTTTTATCAAGTTGTGAAGACAAAAGCCTACTAAGATTCGTTACCAAACAATAATGACTTGATACACCATTATATACTAAAAGTAATACTATAATTTTACAGATGCATTTTTTACATTCTTCTTCTTTACAATCTTTTTTCTTACAACCACATTTCTCACATTTTTGTTTCATACATTCACATTTTTTTCTACTTATTCTTCGGGGATATATAAATTCATTTTCATCACATGCTAATACATTAACAATAATATTTGGATTATTATTTTCAAACTTATCAAGATCTTTTATATCAAGTGGGAATTTAATTCCTGACCAGTCTAATTTCTTAGAATTTTCCTTCAATTCTTCATTTACTCTCTCTCGATGATTTTTTCTAGGAATTACTCCTTCTGTTATCCCATGCTTACCACATTCTTCATCATGATAATTCTTAGGGTTGACAACGGCTTTTTTTCTCGCTAACCATGCAGGTAGAGGAAAATATGAACTTCCAGAAGTAGGTTTGTATGGCAATATACCAATATCAAAACGTACCACAGAATCGAATACAAGTTTATAACCATTAGATAGAAATTTTTCAATCTCCTTAAGTATATGATCAATCATAGAATCAATTAATTCAGATAAATTACTTCCATCGGTAATTGTTTCTGTTTTTGAGTGAAAGAATCTATCAATCTCTTCTTCAATTTTATTTGTTGTTAAAGACTTTTTTACTAACTTACATGTTAATATAAATCTCGATTTTATTGGTTTCTTTTCCTCATTAATTATATCCATAACTTTTTTTTTTATTTTTTTCATGAATTCTTCAGGTTCATAACCTTTCTTTCCATTTATCCTGTGACTTTTCAAAAATCCTTTTAATGACTTTTTTAATTCTATATGAATTAAATCTTCATCATCATTTTCTCCTTCATCATTTTCTCCTTCATCATCACTTATAAAGTTTAGTATGGGTTTATCATTTTCTCCTTCATCATCATTTTCTCCTTCATCATCACTTATAAAGTTTAGTATAGGTTCATCATTTTTTACATTTCCTTTTGTTTTAGGTTTGGCACCCTCTTTATCATAATCTCTAACATTTTCTGTAGTTTTATTTTTTCTTTTATTTAGTATTGATCTTTCTATTTTCTGTATTTGTCCTTGTTGTTGTCGTATTTGTTCTTGTTGTTGCTTTATTTGTTCTTGTTGTTGTCGTATTTGTTCTTGTTGTTGCTGTATTTGTTCTCGTTGTTGCTGTATTTGTTCTCGTTGTTGTGTATGATAATATTGATTTGTATATTGTTGATTATAATTTGGTTTAGGTTTTGGAATGGGTCTAGGAATAATACTTTTCTTTTGATTTATAATATTTTTGGGGATTCTAGGTCTAGGTTTTGGAATGAGTCTAGGAATAAGACTTTTATTTTGTGGTTTTTGTTTTGGTATTCGAGGTCTTGGATTTAGCCTTTCTGGAGTTTGTGGCTCATTATCAATAACTCCTCGACGATAATTTTCCAAATCTCCAAATGTATTAATTCCAATTTCTTTCAATGCTTTGATTTTTTGCCTTTTTTTCATAAGATACCATTTATTTAATTTCAATTCTTTTACAATTGGTTGTAAGTCATAATCAAAAAAATCTTCTATTTTTTTTTGTTCCATAATTTATATTCATTATATTTTATCTTTAAACCTTAATTAAAATTCAAAATTATTTTTATTAATCTGAACAAATATTTTCACCTGTCCCAGAATTTTTCACGAATATTTTTCCAGAATTTTCACGAATATTTTTCCAGAATTTTCACGAATTTTCACGAATATTTTCCAGAATTTTCCAGAATTTTCACGAATTTTCACGAATTTTCCAGAATTTTCACGAATTTTCGCTGTCCCAGACCCGTAGTTTTATCACTCTCTTAACGTAAACCCTAGTCTCCCTCGCAGCCGTTTTTTGGATGTCACGCAACGTTCACCCAAAAGAACGGCCGTTCTTTTGGGTGAACGTTGCGTGACATCCAAAAAACGGCTGCGAGGGAGACTACGTAAACCCTTACGTCTGGGTAAATAGTCTCCTGAATGGTTCACACAAATTTCACACAGTTCCAATAAGCCTGAGAAAGTGTTAGAGTGACACAGCTCATCATCCCTTATACTCTCATTTCCAGTGTTCATAATTGTGTAGAGATATAAGGAGAAATTAAATCTGATCACACCGTTTAACTTAAAGGGTTAAGCTTAAGGTCTTCTCAAACATACCGCAAGGATTCCGAACCGAAATCTCAAATATGACAACTAAAGCATTATTTTTGAATAACTAGCGATAGAAAACAACCGAAAAAAAAGTCACTCACAACGAATTATATTTATGAGCGAAGAAAAATATCATGGTTTCGGTGCAGTATTCTTATACCACTTTTCCGTTGGATTATTTTAATGTGATTCGACCGCGCAATTCCCTGACTGGCAGTTTGTTTAAGCTCAATGTGAATTACAAGGGAAATGAGTTAATTGCCAATATGCATACAAGGGTTTTTGATAATTGAAATTATCATAAGCTAATAGATGAGTACCAATTGTAATCCAACCACACATTAATTTTATCAAAACGGGAGGTTTGAAGGGCAGTTTAACAGTAATAACTGAATGAAGACGTGTAATGCACCTTTCAAATTTCCGAACTAACACAAACGGCTGTTTTCTTTCAAAACTATTTATGCTTGTCAAGGGGGTCTAGTATTTCTAATTTAATTAACTACAAATTCATGCAGCCCTCTGTTTCGTTTTTCTCAGTAACATGCAAAGAGATTACTTCCAATAACTGCCATTTTAATATTCGTAGCTTGTATGAAATTACCTCGGTAAATAATCGTGAAACAAGATAAACTTCGGTCAATGAGACAGTTTAAGGGTGATCTGGGGTATTAAAGATTTTGCGGAAATATTTGAGCGCGGGCAAAAAAAGGCCTTAGCACAACTGAATTTCTGGGAAGGCTCATTCTTGGGTAATTTAATCAACACTATCAAGCATTATTCGAACTATTCAAGATTTTAAACGCAAAAATGTATTTTTCGATGCACAAAACGGGAGGCTTGCCTTCATTAACAAGTCCCGGAAGTAAACAGTTCTCTCTTGTGCATCTTGTTTTAAAGAAATGCTGGTCAAAATTTGGTAACCGAAATGGTGCATATTGCGAAGAAATTTTTCAAAACTGAGCTGTATCATTTGTACTTAATTGTAAAAAGCTAACGTGCGCGAAATAAAATAACCATAACAGGACATTTCGCCAACGCACGTTTACCACTAAAATAAAGCAAGGTGACCCCACGCACTATGCGGAGGAAAACTTAAAAATTACAGAAGTTCTCTTTCCTACCTGTTTCGTTAAGGCGCAAAGGTTAAGCCGCTTGGAAAATATCTCCAGATATTCCCTCTAGCAATGGATGCAAATTATCCGAGGGAGTTCAATTTGCGTTTTTAAAAACGCTCTGGCAAGAAAGCATTCAAGAAGCACAGTAAACATTTCGTTTAGTCGTTGATTAAGAAAGTATTCAATGCGCAATGGCCTTTTTGTTGTTTTTTTTATCTTTCTGTCAACAATTTAAGCACAATAAATGGGAAAAAACTTTAATATGACAAATTCCGGAAGCTTTTGCAACAAACTACACATGCTAATTAGATTTCTGTAGTACTAAGCTTGGGTGGTATTAAAAAAAGTGTTGGTTAAATTTGTCATCTTGACGGAGCAAGTTGAAAAATGAAATAATTCTAAATTATCTGTAATTTTAACCCCCGACTAATTGAATTGAAAAGCACAATTACCTAGACTTTAAAAAGACTTTTCGTGTCTAGGAAAAAAAACGTAAAAAAAGAAAATCATGTTGAATAGAAACAGAAGAGGGAAGGAAAGATTTCTGGTCGAAGCGACACTAAAATTACAAGAAAAAAAGTCAAGCAGAAAATATACGACATATTTTCCAAGTATGGAATAAAATTTCCTCTCAGAAGGTTTTCAATGCTGGCTAAGAAAGACATCATGCATGCGCCATGAACGAATTCATGGAAAAAATCTTCCTGATTGAAAGTATTCAAAATTCATGAACCAGGGATGTCTTTTGTGCAACGCGCTTAGCCTCAACAAAGGGCATTTCTGTCCCGTTCCTTTCACAGAGCTGGCAGCTGTAAATTCAATACCTGCGGGAAATCCCATCTGGAAATAGAAAAATTAAAACCACCAAACAAAACCCAGCAAATCCAAAATGGTCCCACTAACAGTAAAAATTCAAAATCTTTACTTGGAATTTTTGTGTAAATTCATTTTAGAAGGCATGAATGTATTTTCAAGGTGCAATGAAATATATCGCATTTCTCAATTCAATTTTTTAGTTCGTTAGCAAGTCTCCAAACATTTTCTTTGCAAACTTCCGCTGCCATTCGCAGGTTCTATACAGACGGGCGAAACATCAATTGATGTCAAAATAATGTCTTCCTTTCGAAAAATGAGAGAAAATGTACGAGAAAAGTTTTGTAAATGATCTGCGAGTCATTTTATTAGATCAACACGGCTACTTTTTTCAAAATTTTTTTATCAGAAGTGCCGCCGGAAACCATACTTTCCTTTAATATTGTTTAACTTGTGTTTCCAATGTGTCTTAGTTCTGTTTTGTAATATGAAGGGAGTGTCAATCTAGGTGAAAGCAGATGATACGCTTTCCCAATGACTGCGCACCAATTCAAGAAAGCTATGAAGAAGATGGCGAAATAGATCACAGGTCTTAACTTAGTAAGAAAAAGAAAAACGAGAAAAAGGCCTAGGAAGAAGATGGCGAAATAGATCACAGGTCTTAACTTAGTAAGAAGAGGAAAACGAGAAAAAGGCCTAAAAAAAACAGAATAATTCAAAACAATAAGAATGAAAGAAGAACTACTTCCAAATGAAAACTAATGCCGTGAAAAAAAAATGTTTAGTTCAAGTTTCGTTCATTTGCTTAACCAGGGTAGCTTTACACTTTGTCTGACTGAACACCTGGTTGCAATTTGCGAACATCCCGATTGAATTTTAGCATTATTTCTTCCCTTGGTCACAAGACGAAATGTTTTGCAAAAGTAAAGTTACGGCACCAAAATGAAACTGAATCTGAAACTTACTTGTTTATTTTCCTTGGAATTCCATTTGGTTTTATGCTTTAATCATTTTGCGCTCTGGCTATTAACTAGGAAAAAGGATTAAAACTTAAGCGTTATTTGGTATCTAATACATGTACTTCAGTTCCTTTCTCACAAAACTCTTCTTTGCCAGCTTTCCTCCGCTTTGCATTGACAGTTTTCAGTTTTGACTCAAAGCTTTCATGCATGGCTCTCTTCTTAAGGGGTCTGTGATTTTTTGCCAGCCCTTGGAAAGGAACCATCGAGAGCAGTTGATAACACTGACGACTCTTGATGTCACGCCAGGGAACCAATTTGTCACGCATTTCTTTGTCACACAACGAAGCAGCCTTGTCGCCTGCATTGCATTCTGGGTCAACAGATGCGTCATGGAGATTGTCAATCAAATTTTTAACCATTGTAGCTTTCACTGAATGAGACGTCCACAGCATTTGAAACTCTTTTGTCAGAGACTCTAAAACAAAAGGTTGGTACTCCCACACTAAATTTTCATAAACACAGTCGTACAGCACAAGGGGTTTGTCTGAGGCCATATTGTACTGCGGTCGTCTAGGACACTGTTTAATATCAAGCAACCAGTCAATAACGACTGGTTTTTCCAAATTCTGGCCAATCAGAAGAAGGATGGCCACCATGCATCGTACTTGATGCCACAAAAATGCAGAACCTGCGACTGCAAGCTCACACATTTCATATCCTTCCTCCAAATTGGAACTAGTGTTCATCCTTTTCACTGTTATAGACAAGATGTTCCTATCAAACTGCACAACGCCACTTGCAACATCCATTTTACAAAAGTTTCTGAAATTATGCTCACCTACCAACTTTTGAGCGGCAATGTTCATGAGTTCTACATTAACATTGGCTGCTGGAAAGAAGTACTTGTACATTCTGTACAAACAACTAAATCGTGCATCAAACTCCTCTTCCACTGGCGCCCAAGCAAGAACCCTTACTTCAGAAGGCAGCAGCTTGTTTAGGACATGACAGTAAGATATCTCGACCACTTTATTGCTTTTATCTGTATGAGAAAAATTACAAATGAATTCAAACTTTGGCTGTCAAGGAATCCATGACAGGGGTTGCACTACTGTGACCAACAATTCATCGAACCCTTCACTTATGCAAGACATTTATTAGACAGTAAGTACCCTTAAAAATGCATAGAGACCTCTAGGGAAGGTGAGGAAATTTCCATTGCAACCCAGACAGGTCTTTTACCCATTATACCAACCAATCATTTATTATTCCACCATGTCTTATCATCCAATAATGTTTCTATTAACAAGTTATCAAAATCTATTGTTTGCTGGCTCCCTTAGGAGAATTGGCTATGGGATTCAAACTAACCTGAGAGAAAGACACAGTTTTGATGAATAATAAATATTATAGTAATAACAACAGCAATAACAATAACAGTAACAATAACGATAACAATAATGGTACGTAATGGTAATAGGACTGAGTAGACTGTAATCATACAAGTGATAACAAAACTGGAAGGCTGCACAGTGGGAGTTCAATTTGCTTATTACAAGTATGATTACAGACCAAATTGGACGACACAAAGTCTTACTACCAATTAATCATAAAAATTACAATTTCCGAGAAAAGAAGAACTAAATGCAAGTTATTAAGGAAATATTGTCATTGTTCAAGGGGAAAAAATTCTCCATTTTGAAGAAAACTCCAATTTAGGAGACTGTACACTGTTTCTAGAGTGATTGAAACCAAGGTTGTGATTGGTTGATTTAAACCACAACTTTAAATGATTGGCATATTGAACTGTCCGATAACAGTTTGGCAAGTGAATTAGTGGAAAATAGGAGTTTTTTAAAGTCAATCACAATTGAGGAAATTGTAATTCTTATGATTATGATAATTATAATAATAATCAAGAGAAAAATGAGGAAAGAGAACATAACCCTGTCTGATATGATAATGGGACAGAATCTATTTTTAGTGCGGAATCTATTTACATCTTGTTCCATGGCTGTGTGATTTCCCCATGGCACATTGAAATTACAACCACGTGATGAGAAGGACATCAACCATTGGTCAGTTAAAATAGTTTCCGGATCTAAGAATAGATTCTGTCCCCTTATCATAGTAAGAGAACCCAGTATGGAAGATGCGTTCTCTTACCTCATTTTCTCTTGTAGTAATACATTGATGAGATAAAATAAATGCAATTAATAACTTTTGCAGGCGTTGCGGAACCAAACCAGCGTATACATGTAATGTTGTGTGAAGGGAACGTCAAAAATTACCAACCTATTCTCTGCTGAACTTTCTCCTGATTTCCTGTCTGAATAATTCCCTGTCCTTTAACCAGATTTGAGCGCAAATCAAGGGACACAACCTGCGCAAAAGCACTCACGCCTTTATCAGTCCTTCCACATCTTGAGTACTTACAATCGGCTCTACTTTCAATTAGGCAAGCTTTGGACAGGGCTGCAAAAAGGTGATGTTCGATAGTATTCTCGGAATTGTCCTGGCTGGCAAAACCGTCAAAATCCCAGCCGAGATAAGCGATTTTAAGCGCGACGTGCCTCCTGTGATAGCGGGTAAAATCGAATGGTCTCTGTTTGTTAGAGC
The DNA here is from genome assembly GCA_949710005.1 of Ricordea florida. Lineage (NCBI taxonomy): Eukaryota > Metazoa > Cnidaria > Anthozoa > Corallimorpharia > Ricordeidae > Ricordea > Ricordea florida. Next base: position 4,945,783 of record OX453278.1, read on the forward strand.
TTTCATTACCAGTAGATGCTATCTCTGATTCTATTCCAGCGTTCTCTCGTCCTACTTCTCGTTTTGCATCCACTGAATGTGACAATGGTTCCTCGAAACTGCTGATTTTTTCCTGGTCAGAGCACTCAGCAATCTTCTTTAGGAGGTAGGATTTTTCTTTGTTTAGTTCAATTACCTTTTCGATGAGATCTTCTTTGGAAAGTTTTTGCAAATCGGACATTTCTTTCTCGCGTGTGAATTGAATATCCTCCATATTGGAAATATAAGAACAGACACAAAGTATGCGAACCTACTCAAGCAACCGCTGGGTGACATTGAGACCACGAGACACAACAGGTAAGATGGCTGCCGCCTTGTGGCGCACTGCCACAAGTCTTACTAGCCGTGGTTTTGCAAAAACCTGTCGCCAGCTTACACCGTTAATTTCCGAAAAGGTGGGAACTATGCCGTATTCCTTTGTTTTCTGATCCACGAAACAAACGTCTCTCGTAATTTTTGCGTCCAGTCCCTTCAACAAGATTTTGTTTGTTTTTTTTGGCTAGATTTCTATCCTGCCTCATTGTTGATTATGCATACTGTGGTTATACTGTCTCTTTCATAAAAAGCAAGGAATCTGTGCACCTGCATGAATTTCAGTATGCATGATCGTCAGTATACATAATGAAGAAATGAATAAGCTTCAATTCCTAGCACTACTTTTCAAGAATTTAAAAAATTGATTACATTTGTCACTTTGAAGTTAGGGATAATCACAAGGAGATGCAAGTACATGTAGTACTTATATCTACGTACATAATTCTTAAGACCCTAAGAAGGATAGTTTTTAAGTAACACCAAAGAAGAGAAATTTGGATGCAAAAAAAATGCAAATTGGTGAATTGGTTATATTGTACCATAGTTTATATATGTAGATGGTTATGAAACTCGACAAGTTTCTTTGTTTCATGTTTTTGTTCGCCTTTTTGGCCTTAACCCTGCACAAAAACACACTTTTTTCGGTAGGATAACCAATCAAAAGTTTCGACTAAATTATATATTCATAAGTAACATGCAAAACAAAAACAAAAGATTGTGCAGGGTCACAGTCGATACAACATCTATTGCGAGTGCATTGTTCTTGCTTTTGAAATCTCCAGGGTTTCATAACCAGTCCCTCGATTAACTATGATTGCACCTAAAAAAGACCACAAGTTGATGTTGATTAAACTCGTAACAATAATTTTCAACATAATCTGAATCTTGCAGAGATTTTTCCACCAATCCCATGAAGTCCCACCTCATGCCAAATATGGTGGACGTAACACAGTAACGTTGATTCCTGGAGATGGGATTGGTCCTGAGATGGTCACAGCGGTGCAAGATATATTTAGGTATGGTCATGCATCTAGTGAAGAAATGGTAAATGTGCAGTGTGCAACCATCAAGTTATGGACACATGCAGGAGATTGGTAAGCATGAAAGAAGCATAAGAGATGCTGGAGGCACAGCCTATAGCATCTCTAGCTTCTTGAGTGCCTAGCAAACTCCCAAGTGTGTCTATAACTCAATGGCTGCACAGCTGCTGCGTTTACCATATCTTTTATAACTTAAGGCTTCACAACTGACGTCAGCATGTGACCCATTGGCAAATGGCTTGTGCGTATTAGCCAATCATAGCATGCGCTTTCCGAAAGCTATGTTATAATGCAAGTTGTGCAAGTACAGTATGATATCTAAGATGTCATGAGATTATGTCAGATTTTTGGTTACTAGCCATTGCCGTGCATTTGTTTATGTGCCATATAGGTATATTGGGGCACCTGTTGATTTTGAGGAGCTGAATTTGAGGTAAGGTTCATAATTGTAAATGTATTTTCAGTTCATATCGTAAAGAGGCAAAGTTGTGTTTTGGTAGTTTAGTGGTCAGGAATATATTGGGCAACTCCAGAAAATATTCATACCCAGCCATAGACGGCATCCATGGCTGGGTCACACCAACCCCCTGCTATCCCCCTCAGGATCTTTGGATACTCCAAAATGCATTACCTCCCCCATGCGAGCTCCAGGGATTCCATAATCGTTACCCACCCCATCTCCGTGGAATTTCCAGAGTAGAAAATCTTGCAGGCATTCCTTGGGAACAAGGTACTGGTGCTAGTTTTCCACAATTTTACCTGAACAAAGAAATGTGCCTTTAATACAGGGGGTAAGACACATAGATTTTTCACATAACATATCCTTGTTTGACTTCTGATTTGTCTGACTTCTCCTGGAATCCCAGATCTGACCCCCCTTGCATTTGGAATCCCAGTCATAAGTAGGCCCCCACCCTCCCAACTCCTCCCATGCTCTCTCTTCCCTCACCCTCCCCCCCCATTTCTTGATGCCTTTGGAATTCCAGTTGAAAGAGCCACTCCTTACCATTTTATTACCAAGAAGCTGTCCATGTATCGGTATGGATATTTTCTGGAACTATCCATTGTGGGAACCAATGCATTTAATTAATGTCAATGATGCACCTTTCTCTTTTTACACACATGATACCTGTATAATATGTATAAGTGAAAGTGGTTTGTTTTTGGAAGCTTATGTCTTGTGGTCTCTGTGATGTTTTTTTTAAGTGGTCTAAATGTGCGTGATGAGGACTCATTTTGTGACACGCTAGAAGATGTTGTTACATCCGTCAAGAGAAACGGTGCAGCATTAAAAGGTAGGCTGTTAGATGATGGGTCAAGAGTGATGCCAACATAATACAAAAAACTCTGGGGTTTATAGTCAAGAAAATATGGTATATGCAACTTTTCCTACCATGTCAATGTACAACTGTACTGGTAATCTTTCTCTGTTGATTAGAATTGTGATTTTGCTATGGATAACAACTTCTTTGTTCTTTTTGTCAGGGAACATTTTTACCCCTCTGGATATTCCAAACTTCAAGTCACTAAATGTGGAGTTACGGTTAGTTATGTTTTTCAGTGGTGGTAAATGTGCGAGATGGACAGACCCTTTTTGATAAATAGATTCACATTATCTTTGTTTCAAAAATGTTTAAGACAGCCTCTTATACCCTACCCTCTTCCACAACCTTACCCTAATAGTGCCACATCTTTGAGGATTTTTTGAGGGCGTTCCGAGAGGGATCTTCATTTTCTACATCTGAATTCCAACTCTCTACATCTCACAAGTTTGGAAGGCCAGCATACCACTGTTGGAAGTTCATAAAAGACAATGCCTTTAGTAGGGGTAGCGAGTGGTTAAATCAGAGACTCACTGAGACCCTTGTTTAAAAATCTGAGACCGAGTACTAAACAATTTTTGAAAATCTGAGCCCGAGACCCTGTGCTGAAAAAAACCGAACCAGAGACTTGATAATTTGACTTTTGTCTCACAGGAAGCTACTGGAACTGGAAGCTACCTTTTGACAGAGACCCTCGGCTATGATAACAAATCGGAGACTTTGAGACAGAAATAAATGCACTTTAAACAAGACTTCGAGACTCTTCCTAAATGCTGCAGAGAATTTGAGATCGGATAAAAAGACCCAAGATCTTGAAGGGACAATGTACCATTTGCCACCCCTTTTAGTTAGAGTTCCAATTCTCTCAACTCTGTTAATATGCTGATTTACCTGTAATTTAACTGCATTTGCAAGAGGTTGGAGTTTAACACATTAGATAAAATGAAAAGTTGCAAATCAATCCTTAACTTCATTATATTGCACTTCAGTCTTCAATTAGACCTTTATGCCAATGTTGTGAGATGTAAGACTATTCCTGGAATATCAGTCAGGTAAGAACTGTTAGATGTTAGATTAATTTTTAACGCAACATGAACCAACAGCTAAGATCTGATTTAATTTTGTAAGGTTAGGACATGCTTAACAAAAGCATTTTTGTGCATTGCCATACATGTACCATTCTTTTAGAATGTTATATTTTGAGGAACAATAATGGCTAATTTACGTGGCAACTACCTTGAACCGATAAAAAAGGTTGAGGAGCTTTGAGCTTCAGCTGAAGGCTGAGATTTTTAGAAGATACCTGTAGAGCTTTAGGGTGTTACAGCATTTCATTTTTGTTTACTGGTTGTGTTGTTTCCAATATTTACCTTCCATTTTACACTTTAAAAAAAATGATGTTGTCTGCAATTTGGATGTGTATAACAACATCAAGAACAGCTGAATTACTTTGGCTCACTGGAGAGTCTATTTGTATTTCCTTTGTCTTCTTTCCATTTTGAGGCACAAAGATGTTGACCTTGTGATTATCAGAGAAAATACAGAAGGAGAGTACAGCCACATTGAACATGAGGTATGGATAAATCTCCTTTTATTGCATTGTACAGTAAAAAAAAACAGGGCAAAGAAGCAAGCCATGTCACATTATGTGACCCATAATTGAAGTCTGTGAGTAGAATATCTTGCTTTTTGGTTCTGATTTACAGAATTAACGTTTAGGCCCTAGTTGTCATCATCTGGTAAACTGCTTTTTTGATCCAAACAGAATGTAGATGGGGTCATTGAGAGTTTTAAAATTATGACAGAAGAGAAGTGCACCCTCATTGCAAAGTATGCCTTTGACTTTGCCGTAAAACATGGGAGAAAAAAGGTGACTGCAGTTCACAAAGCAAACATCATGTAAGTTTTTGCTGATCAAGATGGACACCAGACAATATTATTTTTTGTCATTCTAGCCTCTGTAGAGTAGCATTTGTTTCCAGGAAGTACATAATGCCATTGAGCTATTTGCAGTCCTATTACCAGACAACTGATAAGAGCTGGCAGAGCCAAAAGCATTGAGCCCAAGTAACTGGTTGTGCTGCAGTGTATTTGGCTCTCTAGAAGCCAGGTTCAAGGATATTGTACAATCCAAAAATTATTCATGTGCAAGAACCTCTTTGTGCTGGTAAGCTGGCAACTCCTTGTGGTTATTTGCATGAAGTTGGAAAAAAAAAAAACCATGCACTTGTTGCAGTAATAAGTTTCAACTGCAAGAGCCTCATTGCGCTAAGAATGTTTGGGTGCAGCAGCACCTTTGCAGTTAGAAGAAGAATTGTACTGAGCTACACGTGCAGTATAAGTACTGTAGTTTTAACATTTCTTAAGGTGGTTCTTGTGATCCTCCTTGTTGAAACTGTTGTAAATGATTCACTCACTCCATCCATTAATACACTTGTATATAAACTGTAGATATCAGTAGGGGTGTGGTCTGCCAGTAAATCTTCCCGATTTGGGGGTTGGGGTGTGTTGAATTTATGACGATTGAGTAACTGAAAGTGGGTCACACCCCACCCCTCCCCTGTGTCCATATTGGACGGCTGGGGGGATTTTAGAGAGATGCGGATGAGGGAGGCTGGGGTGAGTTTATTACTAAATAAAAAAGCCGCTGCAATTTGCAATTTGGACAAATTCAAGGGCTAATCCTCGAAACGTCAGCACCTCCCTTTTACCTTACGTTGGTATAACTTACTTTGATTATCTTGATTTCTTGAGTTTATCACAGTTGAGTAACTGCACACACTTTCCCTGTGTGTCAATACTGTGTAGTGCTGGGGGCTTTTAGAGTTTGGGGTGGGAGGGTGGGCGAGTGGATGAGTTTATGACTGATTAGTAACTGTACCCCTCCCAGTGTGTCCATACTGTAAAGAGATGGGGGGGGGGTGGGTTAGGAGTGCGTTCTTGACTAATTAGTAACTGCAACCCTCAATGTCAATGTTTCTAAAGAAGCCTCATCATTTTTTGGTTATAGGAAGCTTGGTGACGGACTGTTCCTGCGCTGTTGTAATGAAGTTGCTAAAGACTATCCAGATATTGAGTTTAATTCCATGATCATTGACAATTGTTGCATGCAGGTAAACCATTGCGCAAATGGCTTCATGGCTGCGTTAACAGAACATCGCGCTGCTATTTCCGATGTCATAGGTTCAGAGTCACTTTGTTCTTCTTGTATTTGCCTTAAATTGCACTACAGTGTAGAGGGTTGCCACGGTAAGGGAAAAGTCAGGGAGAAACAAACATTTCTCAAGATCAGGGAAAAGTCAGGGAAAATCTTAGTTTTGGACAAAGTCAGTGAAAAGTCAGGGAATTTTGTTTTAAGTGTTCCACAACGTTTTGTAAAGTGGTCAATATGTAATGAGTTATGCATTTAAATGCAGTGTTTTTGGTCAGTGGTTTTCTTTGTGAATGGCTTCTTCCAAATGAGGAAGAGAAATCCGAGGAAGCCTGGGAAACGGTGTTTGATAATTCACCAAATGCAAGGTCCGTCAAAGTTGTTTTGAGGTCAGGGAAAGGTCAGGGAAAAGTCAGTGAAAAGTCAGTGAAAAGTCAGGGAAAAGTCAGTGAAAAGTCAGGGAAAAGCCAGAGATAAGTCAGGGAAAAGTCATGGAATTTTTGGGTTCTAATGAGTGGCAACCCTGGTGTAGTATTACAAGTGTCGAGTCTTCAATTCAGCTGGGTTCTTTAGTTTAACTGGATTTGTGCTAATTGCAGTGGCTTTTTAAGAAGACCGAGCGAGCGTTTCTCTGCAGACCCAAAACTTTTCCCGCCGATTTCGAGCGCAAGAATTAATTTACTCTGTGTTTTGGGAACGAAGACGCTTTTGACCATTAAAATTTATAAACAAAACAGAACCTTGTTGTCTAATAGACATTTGTAGAGTAATTTATTTGTATTGCTGCGATTGGCCTTTGCGACCGAAAAGATTTCGTTTTACGAGAACCGCACTCAGCTAAGTATAGGACTTGACAGACAATTAATTTAAACTGGGTTCTTTGGTTTAACTGGATTTGCTCTAATCGGTTGTCCAGGAGACCGACCCACGGATAGCTAAGTATTAGACTTATATTAATCATTCGCGTTTTCGAAAGCAATCAGTCTTGTATTGGAAGGTTTAAATCTTCGATTCCAAAGATAATATAGTGGTGGTTTTTATTTTGCAGCTTGTGTCTAACCCTCAGCAGTTTGACGTAATGGTCATGCCCAACTTGTACGGTAGTATTGTGAGTAACATTGGAGCGTCTCTGGTGGGAGGACCCGGGATTGTTCCTGGCGAGAACATAGGAGGAGACTATGCAGTATTTGAATCGGTAAGATAGAGAACGATCCACATCGAATGAAGATGACCAGCGGTAAGCAGTCGAAACGTCGCGATCAACATCAAAGTGACTACATCGCGAGACAAGCGAACAAGTTTGAATTACAGAACTAAACCTTTTGGTTTCCAAAGGTGACCAAAAGATTTAAGTATAAATACTTAGGTGATTATGCAAAACGACTCGAGTTCGGGCGAAACGACGGGTTACCGTCTGTAATTATTGATCTCTTTCTCACCCACTTTCTCTTGTCAGGGTTCGAGGCACACTGGTCTGGATCTAATGGGAAAAAATCTTTCTAATCCAATCAGCATCCTTTTCGCGAGCACTCTTATGTTGGAGCATCTCGGGTAGGTATAAAATCCAATTATTATGTGACTGGTTTCACGAGCTGGCAAGATGAGGTGGATCCTGAGTTCTGATTGGCTACCCGAGCGGTCAAGATGGCCGCCTATTTTGCCCGCTCGGGATTTTCCGCAGTTTCCCGCGAAACAAAACAAAACAAAATTGGCATATAATAAATCCTATATTGACCAAGCTTGGTCGATCGAGATGCCTGGATATTGACCTCGTTCGTTTTTGCGTTTTTAACTCGTGGATACGCGAAGCGTATTTGCGAGTTTTTGTGGGGACTCCGATATGCAAATTGTCACTCACTCACTCACTCACTCACTCACTCACTCACTCCAGTGTAGACATCTTCGTAATTAGTCGGATAGAACTCGGGGGCACCGATATGAAGACGACAATTGTCGTGACCGAAGTCACGGAAGTCTGTTGATGAAAAAAGTGTATCGTACCGTTGCCAGAGTTTGTAATGATTTTGTAGCTTAAGAGGACGATTAGCGAGGCCCTGTTAGGGGTAAATTTCGACAAACGACGTGGCCTTGAAACGGCGACATAAAGGACCTGAAATGGCGACGAACGACGAGCCGCTCACGGGAAATTACGACAGCGACCTTCGACCTTCCGAAATTGCGACGTGAAAAGGTTTGAAACTCAGACGCGCGACATAAACAACCTCACTAACAGGGCCTCATTAGCGGTCTTACTAAAATCAAAAGGAGTTTAAATGTTTCCAGTTAGGACAATGACCAACTTGGAGACTGAATTTCATGAGCCTTTTACTCGGCCAGGCGCTAAACGTGAACAGATGATAACTATTCGCTTTTCCGACACCGACCGCCATCGACCGCCCCCAAGATTACAAGCAGTATATGAATTTCAGTTGGCTCGAAAGTGATCTGAAGATGAGAAAATGTCTTGCTAATGTAGTAAGCTTTGATGAGAACTCATAGAGCGAAATTAGCACTTGAATGAGAATTTATTTGAGCGAAATGAGTACTCGTTATTGAACGAAACTACTACTGAAAACAGAATAAATTGACGAATCCATGATGTGAAACCGAAGAACTTCTGCGGCCAACCTGGATAAGAAACATCGCATGGAGGACTTTTCTACTGATTTAAGTGTTAGTACTAACAGGAATGGAGTTGGAAAAGTATTGGGACGGTCAAGAAGTATGTCAACGCGTACCATTAAATATAGAGGCGCATGCCGTGACGGAGAACCAGGGTTCGAAAAGAGTAAGTCATGTAGAAAATGTATTAAGCGTTATATTATATACAATACACCACAAGCCGTTACAATGAAACGTTTTCTGTCTATTGATTTCCTAATTTACCTTGAAGTGAACTAGATTGTGTTGAAGTAGACATGTTGGAAAAATAGGCTTACCTGTTTTGCTTACTGTTGTGTGACTCATCATATTTACATTGTAAAAACAAGAAGTTATAAGGATAAAAACAAAGATGTATTGCTGTATTAATGATGGCAAGTGTGATTTTTTTTTAAGTGCAACCCTGAATATATATACCACTGATAACCTAAAATGAGATGGTAATGTAAATAAACTAATTCAACTTGATAAAGGATTGAGAGTCTTAAGGATTTTAAGATCATCACGTCAGCTGGGCTTTCCTACATGGTTTTGTTCATTATCAGCTGCAGAATCAAGGTGGATATTTCTGTTGCATACATTGAATAGACTTGTAGACAACAAAAACTATAATGATGATAAAATTGACAATGTCATGGCAACAAAATTCAGACCTTATTCAGAAGGACCCTGTTACTTTGAACACACAGACAGTGAGCAGCAGGATACCAGAACTACATTTGGTTTCGGTGCCATTTAATCCTGTACCCTTATGTTAAGTTATCAAATTTTTTAACAACTGTATGCTTGCCACCTGCCTTATAACTGATGCCTAGTGTAGTCAAATGATTGGCGTCATGTACTCACTGTATGTTTATTTCAAAAAGCTACTCAGCTCCCTGGTCACTTTTATGTTGTGATTATAGATTATTAAAATTATCTTCAAGTTCATTCAATCACAACTCTGAAAAAACACCTCGTTAGTTTTTAAATTATTTCTTTTTTCTCTGTTTTGTAAACATATCCACGAGTTCACCATAGTCCTACTTTGATTTTTTTGTTTGCGCCTAAGAGAACTTGGTCAATATGCAGCCATCTTGACCTCGTGCTTGGTCAATATGCAGCCGTGTTGACCTCGTACTTGGCCAATATGCAGCCATGTTGACCTCATGCTTGGTCAATATGCAGCCATCTTGACCTCACGCTTGGTCAATAACGTTAAGAACTCTGAAAATATTGCATTAGGCTAATTAACAAATCAGCTACATTTTCCCATGGTCTTACATTCGTATTTACCATAGAATAGACGTATGAGCAGTTTTTTGCCAGGGTGGGTGGAGAACCGTTTACCCAAAAATTCTCGCAAGTTGCCCAAGTTTTACGAAACAGTCGAAAAGAAACGAGGGTCACATGATGCACTAACATGCCTACATATGAAGTGAAAATATTCTTACATATAAAACTATCATATGAGCTCATAAAACACGTTAAAAAAAACAAAATATCTCTCTTCGAAAACACACACACACACACACACACTCACGTAAACTTCTTTAAAAATTGGATTTGCTCAAATTTTTTGGGGGGAGGGCTGCACCCCTCGGCCCGTACGCCTATGAAATGACGCCTTGCCGTATGTCCTGTCCCGTGGTCTGTTCGCCCGAGAGGCCAGCCCTAGGGATCTGGCAACCAGCTCTCTCCGTTTCTTTTGGCTCTCACATTGCCTTAGTGTCTTTTTCATCGTACTTGCTCAATTCTCTCATCTCAGCATCTTAACAGTTTAGTGATATTGTGACGAGAAGCTAGGTTTTGATCACAGCGACTGACTTGCGTTGTATTCCAGGTGGAATGCTTATGGAGACCTCATCAACACCGCCATCCTAAGAGTTGTGGAAAAAGGCGCGGTGAGCATCAGTATTTTACACTCTTTTTAGTTCGTAAAATCAGCAAGTACTGTACTGCATGGGAAACCAAGCTCTCCATATAGTCTCAGTAAAGGCAATGTAGGGAGACCCTATCAAATGGTTATCTCCTACAGAAATTGGTGCTGCGGCATCGGTCGAAAGTTAAGCACAAATATGGGATTATTAAACAAGTTTATACCATGCCATAGAAAATACACCCAACCAGAATGCAGGAAAGCAGTTGCATATTCGTCAGTATTCCACCGGACCTTCCCGTCGATCAGTGCAATTCAACGGTATCACACCCAACCTTCCCATCGTGCGTTATCATTGGACCAATGTTGTCCCATTTAGCATTGACCCAATGTTGTCCCATTTACCATTGGCCCAATGTTGTCTCATTTATCATTGACCCAATGTTGTCCCATTTATCATTGACCCAATGTTGTCCCATTTATCATTGACTCAATGGTGTCCCATTTAGCATTGACGCAATGTTGTCCCATTTAGCATTGACTCAATGTTGTTCCATTTAGCATTGACCCAATGTTGTTCCATTTAGCATTGACCCAATGTTGTCCTATTTATCATTGACCCAATGTTGTCCCATTTATCATTGGCCCAATGTTGTCCCATTTATCATTGACCCAATGTTGTCCCATTTATCATTGACCCAATGTTGTTCCATTTATCATTGGCCCAATGTTGTCCCATTTATCATTGACCCAATGTTGTCCCATTTATCATTGACCCAATGTTGTCCTATTTATCATTGACCCAATGTTGTCCCATTTATCATTGACCCAATGTTGTCCCATTTATCATTGGCCCAATGTTGTCCCATTTATCATTGGCCCAATGATGTCCCATTTATCATTGGCCCAATGTTGTCCCATTTAGCATTGACCCAGTGTTGTCCCATTTATCATTGACTCAATGTTGTCCCATTTTTCAGCACACCGCTGACCTTGGAGGCACTCATTCCACCACAGAGTTTCTTGATTCTTTGAAGGAGGAATTGAGCCTGATAACGAGGGTGGGCGGAGCTTAATATCTGCGTCATGTGATGCGTTCAGCTGTCAAGCTGGACGCTAAAAAAATTTCTTTGTGGCAGTCATGCGCATAAAGTGCTTCACGTTAGCATTTTTATCCCACATTCGCTGTTATTACAAAACAAAGTTGGACAGCGTTACAGAGCCTTGTAAATTGTGACAAAGACAACACTGAAAGTTTATCGATTTCAATACAGTGTTCATACATCGATTTTAGTTAAATTTGATTAAAGAATAGAACGATGAATGGTATTTTGCTTCACTTGTTTACTAAGCCCTTGGTTCTTCGAATAAATCGTGTAAGTATGTATCAACTATTTTTTATGTTTCCTCTATATGATTTCCAGTTCACAATGACAAGAATTCTGCAACAACATATATCTGTTACCCTGGTTTAAACGGGAAGGAAACTAACTTGTTCAAAAACGTTTCTCTATAATCTTTTTATTTTTTATTTTTTTACTTTTTTAACCTTTTTTATTATATCTCTCAGTTAGTACGCGCGCTGTGATTGGTCAATTTAGCGGGCCGTACTTCACTGTACGGCCCGCTAAAGTTTATTTTGGTCGCCAAAATGACTCCGGAGATATAATAAATATCTTATTTATTAACCTCGTTTTCTCGGTCCGTACTGTAAAATACGGATCCTCGTTTTTTCCCGTCGATTTATGGCCCGCGCGCTTCGCGCTTGGGCCATAAATCGACGGGAAAAAACTCGGTCCGTATTTTACAGTACGGACCTCGAACTCGATTAATAAGAGGTATATAAAATTTAGTGTATTTTAGAAAACAGTCCTAAGAAAGTACGCGCGCTGATTGGTTAGAAATCGTGTTTCTATAACTCGATAGAAACACAGAACTAGCACGAGCTGTTGACGTAATGATGACGCGAGCAAAGAGAATTTACATTTTGATAATCAAAGCTAACAAGTTGCTTTTCTTTTTTTCGTCGCGGTGTTTTCTAAAAGAAATAGAAAACATGTTCTTCGTGTTTCTATCGAGTTATAGAAACACTCGTGAAAGTTTGGGAGAACTCGAAAAAGCTGTGGAAACACTCGCCTGCGGCTCGTGTTCCCACAGCATTTCTCGTTCTCCCAAACTTTCACTCGTGTTTCTATAACTCGATAGAAACACGGTACATGTTTTCTATTTCTTAATTACAACCGGCGAGAGAATGTTATTAAACGTGCATAAGCAAGCAAAATTTTAAGTGACCAAAGCTCAAATTCAATTGAGATTTTGACAACAGCGCCTCGTTTGCTATCGCGATTAGTTGTCTGAAATATGTTACGCTTTCCTGTTCTAGAAACTCCCAATTTTATGACATGTTTTTACCTCTGAATTCGCTATTTCCTTATGCTGCTCGGAAACCCGTAGGCAGGAAATTCGTATGATATGAAAGGGTTAACTGAAACCCTCAGATTTAAAGGTGTGTACTGCCGTAAGAGATGTTGATAAATATTATTGGGTATCCGAGTAGATAACAAAGTTGACATGATGTATTTGGGATTCCTGCTTTAGTTTTTTCTCGCATTGTCTTTGATCGTTGAAAGCCAGGGAAAATGAGAAGAAAACTGTCTTGTTTCCTGAAATAATTAAGATGGTGTGTTTCGAACTTGGAGAATTTGTGAAAGATGTAGTTTTCGTCGCTGTCACAGGCAAACTTGGAAAAAGGAAATCCAAGACTCACCAAGCCTTACATAAAAATATACATTACTCATTCGACAATCCTGCTCTTTATATATGTCCTTAACTAAATTTTTATTGGCAAAGACGTACACATTTCCTGAACTAAATACGGCGAGTTATCACCGAAAAGTTGCAAGCCTTTCCAGAATCGCATTCCCTGACGCTTTCTTAAGGTAGTAGATACCCGCAGATTTGTAAAAAATTGACCATTTCCAAAATAAAGGTTTATGCATGTCAAGACCCTCTCTAATGCTTCTAATGATTATTTTAGTGAGTTTTACCTGGTTAATATGCCGTAAAATGGCTTTGTTTCTCAAAAAAGTGGAAATTTTATGTATAGAAAAAGTTAGCGTTTTTTACTATAATGCTGTATTGGGGCAGGTCGTTTGAGAAAACGAATTGTTCAATTTTCATGAAATTTGGTGACCTTATGTTTTTTTAGGTGTAGAATGCAATGATGTGGTTTTTGAAGCCATGAGACTAAAACTTGGCTCAGTAAAAGCATGCCAACATGAAGAAAAAATATTTTTCAACTTTGATCGTTGCCATGGAAACATCACCCCCCCAGACCTTTATGAAAAGTAGATCATTGCATTCTACAATGCTTTTTGTATCTCCTTGCCAATTTTGGCTGTGATCAGACTGATTTTGAAGGAGATTGACCTGCCCCAAAATTATAGGTATCTCACAGCGGGTACCCAAGTACACACCCCCTCCATGCCAAGAAGTGCGCAATGACACTTGGCGAAAATATGTTCCAATGGTAGTTGAAACAATGTACTTTTGACCCATTATGAGTTTTTGTTCAATATCTGTTCTTATCATGGAACACTCCTTAAAACAAATTTCACAAAATTGTGTCGTTTTTGCGGGTATCTGAACAGGTGGACCTTGTTGTCGTTGGCTCGCTTTTGTTTCAACATCTTCTCGAGACTAAAGGCTGCTCAACTACTTGTGGGCAAGACAAGCATCCTCTCTTGTTGTAGGACAAACATGTTATGTTAGATTGTTTTAAAAAAGAGAGCTGTCAAACGGCCAAAGGAAATCGTGGCCGGAAATCCCCCTTTTAGGTAATTTCGGATATTTTAAAAACCGTCTGAAGGGTAACAGTTTCCAGGACTAAAATAATGCAAAAAAAACTTAAAAACAAAACAGTTAATGTTTGCTTTATTATTTTTTTGAAGATTATTAAAAAAATAAATAAACGGAACATTTGCAAACAAAAACCAGTTTACTTGTGTGTCAATTGTACGCGCACTCCGTGGAAATCTTCAAAATAGAATTTCGTGCCATAAACGTGCAGCAATTCGAGTTAGAAGAGTTGCACAGAAACGTTTTCCTGTTTTTCGCTGGTATTACTTTTACAGGCGTATAATTCATCTGCGTGATCATTTAATTAAATCAAATTTTACGAATATTTCCTGTTTCTGTTTTTAAAAGGTTGTCGCTCGAACTTGTGTATCGATCGAAACATCTGTTGATTGCAAATCGTCAAATATCGGGCCTTCTCTGACAGAGAAGAGGGGTAGCAAACTTTATACATAGTTTACGTGGCTTGGTGTAACACGTTGACCAAAGAAAAGTCCGTTTAGGTCAACCTGGAATATTTGTTTGAAAACAAACCGCAAAATGTAAACAAACAAATGAGGATATGCCGGCTCTCATGAAGTTGTCATGTGTTTGTTAATTTGCTTTCCAATGTCACATCAATTTCGCAGAGTACCGTGTTGAATAAATTGCAAGCATAAAGTACACGCCAAATTAAACATGTTCGATCGAATGGTAACACTTGGTGATTTCATACGGAAATAAAAAAAAGTTCAGTTCTGTTCAGCAGCTGTTCAAAGAATGGACTCACTGCATGGTTTGATCCACAGATGAAAATCTTAGAACCATACTGTATAGTAAAACAAACAATCCCGCAACACAGTATCGTTCATTAACTTTCCAAAGAAGGGCACACTGCATGGTTTGATCCACAAATGAAAAAGTCAGAACCACACTGTATGGTAAGACAAAGGGTACCAAAGTACGGTACTGTTCAGTAGCTTTCCAAAGAATGGTCACACTGCATGGTTTGATCCACAGGTGAAAAGGTTAGAACCACGCTTTATAGTAAAACAAACAGTACAACAGTACAGTGCTGTTCAGTAGCTTTACAAAGAATAGTCACACTGCTTGGTTTGATCCACAGATGAAAAAGTTAGAACCACACTGTATAGTAAAAAAAACAGTACCACAGTTCAGTACTGCTCAGTAGCTTTCAACATTATAGTCGCATTGCATGCTTTGATTCAAAGACTTCTTTATGGATCCAACAAATCAGTTTATAACCATAGACCGAAGATATTTTTTTGGTCAATGCAAACGAGTCTTTTCCCTTTCTTGTGCGAGGGTTCCTTTTGAGATAAACAAGAATAAATGGCTCGCTAAAAGTATAAGCCTTTACTTGAATTTGGTTTGAATCAATTATCATTTTTCGAGGGCTTTTACTTGCCTTTTCGTTTTGATGTTCTTTATTTTTGTGTACTCAATTGATCAATACTGTTTCTGTGACTTTTTCCCACAAATTTTGAATAAATTAAGTTGTGGTAGTTTGTAACAGTGATGAGCTTAAAGAATGGAGCATTATGAATTTCTGTGCAAGGGCCGATAACGCAGTTTTTGGTTTTTGAAACTAAATAATAAACCAGTTGCTCACGACAAAAGAAAATCCTTGAAAGGTATGCGTTGTAACTGAGGCTATTAACACTGATGTCTTCAACTATACAGAAGTATCGTAGTACAGCGCTCTATTTTGGAGGAGCCGATGTTATTAAGGTAGCGAAGGTTATGTAAAAGAAGCTAAGAATTCACTCTTTTCAGGCATTTTACATCTTGATACTGTAGATATACACAGTTGTCTCGGGCTAATCCCAGACCAAATTACTTACATTTAAAAACATCTTTCAGTTGGCACTTCGGTTTCATCTTTCGACTTTTTGTTCTTTAGGGACCGTTCATTTTTACGAGGGGTGGGGGGGGGGGGAAAGCTGGTGTGATTCGGGAAGAACCAGTTAAAAATTTTGTGACCCCTCCCCTCAGCTTGCCAATTTTCTTCACATGCCCCCCCCCCCCTCTTGAAGCAGCGATTTCATTAATGGGCTCCTGTTAAAACATTATGCCATTTCAAAGTATTGCGAAAATATTTTATGTAAACCCCCTTTTCCCTATTTTGTTGGTATGGCCCCCCTCGAAAGCCGTTTGTTCGCATACCTCCCCAAATCCCCACCAACCCCTCCCTTCCTCGTAAAAAATTAACGGTCCGTTACTTAACACAATTTTTTTCGTGAGTTTACTTGCCTTAAATAAATCGTACAATACCTAGAGATTTTAACAAGCAAACACTGCTTTTTTTCCAAACAAGGAATTTCCTCTCGAGTAAAGTTAACACTTGCCTCAGTCTAAAGTTTTGTCGGTGTAAAGTTCAAACGCTTGCGGTTAAACTTTTGCGTGCACTCACCCACGCTTTCATTTTCTCTTGCCTCTTGAAATAAGACCTAAACAGGGTTAAATATAGAATAGACATTCAAAACAATGACTTAGGAAATTTTGTAAAGGCCCTATTTTTTCTGGGTAGCTCAGTTATATGAGAAATAGAATAGCAAGTCCGATAGCAACAAGCAGAGAATTCTCTAGACCGCAAAGCATACGTTGGTGGTTGTATAACAGCAAAATGGGTGGACTAAATCTTATGCTAGACTTTGAAAGCGTTTGTTTGTTCAGAACTATATTTTCGGTGCTTTGCTTCTAAACCTTAAGATAGCAAACGTTAAGAGCTTATGTTTGTTCAGAAGTTTTGTTCAGGCGTTCTTCTTCTCACAACAACAATGGTAACAAAAATCGCAAGCATAAAACTTGCACCAAATCAGTGTCAAATCGAAAATGCGCGGTTTAATATTAATACGATACGCGGTTTTATACGGAAATGAAACAAACCACACTGCACGGTAAGAGACAAGTACTGTTCAGAAGAAGCTTCTCATGGTCACACTGCATGGTTTGATCCACAGATGAAAAAGTTAGAACCACACTGTATAGTAAAACAAACAGTATCACTGTTCAGTACTGTTCAGTAGCTTTACAAAGAATGGTCACACTGCATGGTTTGATCCACAGATGAAAAGTTATAACCACACTGTATAGTAAAACAAACAGTATCACTGTTCAGTACTGTTCAGTAGCTTTCCAAAGAATGGTCACACTGCATGGTTTGATCCACAGATGAAAAGTTAGAACCACACTGTATAGTAAAACAAACAGTACCACAGTACAGTACTGTTCAGTAGCTTTACAAAGAATGATCACACTGCATGGTTTGATCCACAGATGAAAAAGTTAGAACTACACTTTATTCGTTGCTTTGCTTTTTAGGGTTTGGCAATCGGTATAAACTTGTATTTTTTATAAGTTTTTTCCAAACATTTCTTTGAATGACCTTCGATGAGCATAGTGGTAACAAGATTAACCGGTACCAATTAGGAAATGAGAGTAAGACAACGGTATCAAACACGAAACGAAACGTTCCTCTCACACGAAGGAAGACGCGAAAAGTTTCCTCCAGCATCGTTTATCTCGCAATAAGTTTTACTTGTAAACATTCTGTGACGGAATTTGAACTTGGTGAGTAAATTTAAAGGTGTGTTACCAACGAAAAGGACACGCCCATAGGTGTCGAACTGCCAAAGAACGTGGCCCAGCGAAAGCATTAATTTTTAGTTCGCTGCAATCTATTTTTAACATCAATTTTCCAAATTCCGTCACAGAATGTTTACATGTAAAACTTACTGCGAGATAAACGGTGCTGGAGTATATATAACATCTCAGTTATTGTTAGATATCGCATTTTGTGAATCAAGTTTTTTCGCTTATTGTGAAAATTTCAAGGATGCATTATGTGAATCAAGGTCTTAGGCTTTTGGCAGTGAAAATTTGAAGGATGCTTTTTGTGAATAAAGGTATATTTATGCTTGTAGTAGAAGTTTCAAGGTTCATTGTTTGAATCAAGGTTTTGTGTTAGTAGTGAAAATTTCAAGGATGTATTTAGGGAGAACTGAAAAAGCGGTTTGGTTTTTTATGACATTGGATAAGGACATCCCACACGCGTTCGGAAACTGAGCTAGATTACTATGTTTTTTGTACATCATCGTCTAAACGAGCGTCAGGTATCTTCAAAGAACCAATTTAGTGAGTATCAATAACAAGTGTGAAAGGAAGGATTGAAATTAATGAAATTAAGTCCCTGTTAACGTCACGATCGTTGATTGGTGTCGCTGATCGCGTGTTCGACGCGTTGGTTCTGACCCGTCCCGGAGATGTGATTTACGTTCCAAATATGAAATTAAGTCAATTAAGAATAGTTACGTAGAAGCTGATCCGTTAAAAACGTGACTGGATGTTAAAAATATATTCGTAAACTGAATTTCCGTTTGCTTTCTGCGCCCATTTTTTAGAGAGAAATTAGAGTTCGAATATTTTCAAACGCGAGGGAAAATACAAAACTTTATTATATGGCAAAGCCAGTCTTAGGCAAATCCCTGTGCTCTGATTGGTTCTTTCTCGGTCAGGATTTTGCAGTACGGACCATTTCCATGGAAACGGTCCAACCCGTGTATTTTTGTTTTGGAGCGAAGCCGGCAATTTCAAAATTTGCAACAAAACAGCGAAAAAAACTGTGAATATTGTCATTCTTCACAGTGAAACTACCAGAAGAAGCTACTAAGATTGAAATTTTTCCGAAATTTCAAAGATGGATGAAGAAGACGAACATTCTCCAAGCCACCGCATTTTACTATCAGAAATAGAGTGCCATATAATAAACAACTTACTAACCGAGCTTGCTCGGGCCGTACTGGGGAATATTGGCCCTCGGTCGTGGCAGGACGGACCTCGCTTCGCTCGGTCCGTACTGCCTCGACCTCGGGCCAATATTCGCCAGTACGGCCCTCGCGCTCGGTTAGTAAGCGGTTAATACTGTTCTATTTTTGTAACGAAAAATTTGACTCTTAACATTGCTGAGAATGGTACCGAAAATTATTGAGCAAGTTGGTTTTTTTTCTTTATATCATATAGTAATAAGCTATTTATTCAGCAGAAATTTGTTTATGACGTTTATTTCTGCAGGTTATTTTTGCGTGTCAGGTTTTTTCTCAGCTAAATTATTGGTACTGAAAAGTACTTCTTGTTCGTACAATACCCAAACATTATTATACATTTCTCTGCTGAATAACGTATCTGCTTGAGAGAAATTCAATTTTTCGGTCCTCACTAAATGAACATTTGTACGATACGTAAGGCTTAGATCCAGTAATACTTGACCTTACCCCGTGATATTTATGCCCTAATAATTTTTTAAAAAAACCTACCAATCAGGGAATATCTCACGAATAATTTTGAAGATTTTTTACACTTCGCCACGACGCCATCATCAAAGTCTATCAGTATTTAAAAGTTTTCATTTCCGAAATCAGTTTGATTGTTTTAAACCATTTATCTTTCCTGACCCCAAGTCAAATCTTAATGCGTTCTGTTTCACTACCCACATTCATCGCTTTTTTATCAGTAATGAGAAAATGTTTATTTTCAATCACTCGACACTTCTATATTACAAATATGTCTAGGTCACACGGAGAAGCTCTCTCGGCTATAGAAGACATGTTCAATTTAGATTCTGAACGATTCGACTCACTTTTACTGAGAGAGTCTAGTATGATTACATTGATGTACTTATTTTTGATATTTGTTTCCGGTGTTTAACCCTTCCATTTTTAATGTTTAGTAAAGGTACACGGTTTTATGATGCAGTACCGTTCGTCTTCGTGTTTCAACGTTCGCTCCCTTTGCATTACCTCCTACGCATAATTATACCATGGCGTTCCCGTCAATAACTGTAACTAACCCAGTCCTGGAAGTGTGATCCAGGACTTCACGCTCGTCATTACACCATTCAAAGAGTTAAAAGGCTGACTCGTGAGTAGCTCTTCAAACGAGAAACACCTCAGGGTCAAACAAATCTCGAGTTTGCAAAGTCGTACCAAACCAAAAAACAATATATGGTTCTTTACCAAGAGCCCATCTCTGTTTTTGCCTTAAAATGGAAACTTACAAATGGCTGTCAAGCATTGTTAGAAAATCTCATCTCAGTGGATTACAAAAATATCATCTTTCTTATGCTTAATGGCAAACTGATAAAAAGGTTTGTATCTTCAAGAATGTGACCAGTTTATTTACGTTTGCTCTTGACCGCAAATCTGCCGAAGCATAAAAGGGTTCAACTCTTCCTGTTGGCATTAAAGTAACTGGGCGTGGCTATCTGAAGATTTTTCTTTCAAAATTTACTCTTGTTTAACCAAAGCAAAGCTCAATACTGATGTTACAACTGTGAAACGACTGATTCAGTCGGCTTTACGATTCTGAGCCACGCGTTCATCAAAGTAGATGATCATTTCACAGTTGCTTTTAGACTGGAGAGGGACGCAACATGTCAGGCCATAGATATTGCTTAGTATTACGATTTATAGTCCTTTGACTTGTCACGAAATCCAAATCCTACTGGAGAAAACGATCGTCTGTACAAGACATCAGACAAAGTAAAGCTGCTTAAATTAATGAGAGGAAGTCAGGTGATAGGGTTGAATTTGAGTCACGCCCAGAGAAGAGGGGACCACATGCAATGCAAGTCAATAAATTGTATTTGAAACGTCAATATCTTTTTTTGTTTATTTAATACACTTATTTGCGTAATTTATCTATATGGTACAAGCCTGTCGCGGGGTATAGCCTATATATAAATATTTGTCAAGTTCATAGCGATGGAAAAACAAAGATTCTTCAAAGCTAATTTCTTTAGAGGAAGTGTCAGGGAAGTTTTACGACTGAAGAATACTCGAGCAGATAAAATTCAAATATAGAAAACGTTTTTAAAAAAACCCTTAGTATGACCCACAAGGTGACAATGTCAAAACGTATACCAATACCCATTTTGTTTTTGATTCGCACCTAGTTGTCTTTGATCTAGATTTGTTGAGCGTAGCGCCATTACTGACTGTTCTCTACGCAACACTGAAGATAAACTTGCTGTTCCCCTATCCCGTACTAACTTTCTTAAGAACAGTGTAAGGTATAGTGGCGCGGTGTTATGGAACAATTTTGCTAACTCATTTGCGGCAGGCTAAGTCTCTACAATCCTTCCGTGCTGGCTACAGCGGCTTCTTTTGGCGTTTTTGAATTTACACAGCTCATGTGTAAAGCAGTTAAATTTGTTCGTAGTTTGTTTTATATTGATGACATTATAAGTATTTCTTAGTAGGTAAATATTTTAAGTAGTAAATAGGTAATTAAATAAGTAGTAAATATTTTAATTCATAACTTTGTACTGATGAGAAAACCGTGCACTATCCTGTGCCAGGCTCTCGGATCAGGCTAACCGTGTACAACCAAAGTTATTTGAGTTGATTTGTTCTCTATTAGTGATTATTACTTCTGTCGTTGTGTTCATTACCCTCTGAACTGAAAACAATGCAACGTGGTGGCAGATGAGGTAGATTGTTCTCAGGCTATTTGTAGGTTTTCTTTTTTATCTTAAACGCCAAAGAACCTGAAGCGCAAATTTAAGTAAGCGAGGAATGTTTTTTTTGAAAGGGGGGTGGGGGGGGGGCGGTGGGGGAGTGCCTACTTCTCACTACCCTTCCTCCTCCCCTTGCGTTTCGTGTAGCTTTCCTTGCTGGTTTTTCTGATGCTCCGATTCGTTTGCGTCGAGAACGTAGAGACGCTGTGAGTGGGCCACGATTACGTAAACTGAGGGACTATAGATGGTTGAGTCTATAATAAGAAAGTACTATAAACACGGGTGTAACAGGAGACTCACGCCGACCGGAGCGTATGCCAGTTTCTGTAGCACGAAGCACCCACGAGTCTTACTACTTCCCCCCCCCCCTAAACCACCACCACCCCTCCCGTCCGCACTCTCCTATTAGGATGGAACGCTAGTCGATCACAGGGTTGCTGCCAGCGTTTTATCATTGGTACCAAGAAAACATAAATTAATATAAGCTTTCTCTTGTTGGTACCCATTTGTTCAAGTGGGTGGAGAGAGATATGTTGTGGAGACATTTTTCAAGGGGAATAAGACAAGTTACATGTACCCCAGCATTATATTCCTGGTACCCATTTATGCAACTGGTTGGAGAGAAACATTGTGGAGTTAGGTTTAAGGAAACAACACAGTTCCATCCATGGGCATGTAAACCCCAAAATCTATGAAACATGTAATTCCAAACACACTTTTGCTTTGTGCTGCGACGGCGGCAAATTCCGTCCTGAACTGAATAGGCGGTCAAACTGCGCAGTATGTTTTAGAAGGCTTGGGGAGCATTCATACCCCACACGCACTGCATGCCTTATGTAGAATAGGGGTGGGTCAACCTTTCTGGCTTGGCACGTTGGTGCAATAAAATGTAAATTTTACAAATGTTTTATGTCCCTCGTCACCTTCACCGCATCATCAGCCAGATTAAAAAGCCCACCCGCAACAAGACTGTTTCCATTTTCAAGCAGAAAACAAACACGAGAGTGGTATTTGTTTCTCGTTTGTGGAAGACGTTATCAAATAACGAGGTCACTGGGAAAGAAATGAACCAATCTGTAAGCTTTGAGGTTTCTTTATTTCCTTGACCTTTCTCATCAGCACGAGCGTAATCAAGATAATACGATGTAATCATCAAAGCTCGCCACCTTCTTCGGTTTGTCTTTATTAAACTTGTTTATTGTTTGCGTTTACAAAGGACGAGATAACATGAGACCACGACACCTCGTTGTAAAGGTCGTTTCCAGCGAATCGGTAGTTCCTCATTTTCCTACACTCGAGTTTTCTCCTGGAAGAACTAAAGTTCTCTACAACATGTCCCGTACGTTGTTCTTGCCTCATTTGCGCCCGGTTGCTAAACGCGCTGTAAACATTGTGTTAACTATGTCCAGCTAAACTGATGGGACCACAATTTCATTCCAACACGGCTAAGGAAACATTCTTTCGCTTGGGTTTTGTTTTTCTTGGGACCAAACATGTTTTTGCTTGGTCTGTGAGCGTTAAATGACTCTGGGTTTTGGCGTGGGAACTTTCTCAACTTCCCCATTTCAGAATATTCATTTGGAAAACAAATCGAAGCACAGGAATTTATACTTTTTATCATCAAACTAACGGTAAGTGGCTTTGTTTATGGGAATCTTACCTCCCTCAGCATGCCGTAAATATAACATTGCATGAACTGGCGTTTTTTTCATCAGGGTCACAGATTACGAACTTTCTTGAATACCCCACAATTAAACGTAAGCTGCTACAGCGAGTCGGCCCGGCGCCCGAATCCCAAAACCTTTGACTTTAAGTTTGCGTGCGCTATAAGGCAGTAATTATCCCATCCTTGTCGTATACCAGTATTAATTGGTTAAAAATGGTTTCATGGATTTCCCAGCCCAAGTGAGATGCCTGTGGATAAATCAAAGCTTTCCCGACTTCCTGTTAACGACAGTTACGGTAATGATAGACACCAAAATAGTTCATCTTCCGCTTTTCATTGAGTATCACCACCTCAAGTTTATTAAGAAGCACATTAGGAAGTTAGATATCATAAAATCAGTAGAGTAAGGCATTGGGGAAACAATTCGCCCATAGCGCGCACTTCCACAACTTCCGATTAGACGCACGCGCGATAAACCGGTCAGCTTGATAACCCCATCGCCCTTGAGCCGACTTTTATTTTCATTCAATTGCTCGTCTGGTTGACAGGTAGAAGACATCTCAAGCATATTGACGTGGAAACGTTTTGATTCACATCGACAAGGTATAGCTAATTTGTGGCTTTTGACGTGCATATTGATTTTTCCACAGTGTTTGTGATAACATTAAGTGCGTGCGACGTGTAATATCTCATTGCGTGCGCGCTACTCTTGTTTTATTTTATCCCCTTGATGTTTTCTATCTTGAGGCGATGAGTCGTGTTTTTACAACCAGAGATGGGAAGTTTAGTAAACATGAAATGTAAACCTTTGGTAAGAAAAAACCTCATAAGTTTCTCTTTTCTCGAATTACCTAACTGTTTTGCAAAGGTTTCGTAATGTACAGACCG
The DNA here is from genome assembly GCA_949710005.1 of Ricordea florida. NCBI lineage: Eukaryota > Metazoa > Cnidaria > Anthozoa > Corallimorpharia > Ricordeidae > Ricordea > Ricordea florida. Next base: position 4,970,094 of record OX453278.1, read on the forward strand.
ACCCATTGCACGGGAAGGTAGCTTTCTGCGGAACCTGACCTTCTGATCGGCTTCAGTCTTTTGACAATTCGTAGCGCCTTAGGACGAAAAATGCTCTCTGTTTGTCTTCAATTAATAATTTAAAACTCAGCAGGGCATAGAAATTTGAGATCTTTCAAGTTTGCGCAGATCACTCTTTTCTGGAAGTTAGTCTTGAAACTGTGACATCTCAACGCAGGTACAGGAACTGTTAATCTGTGACAGAAGTTGCGACCCAACTCCGACAGAACTGTCGTGTTTTTCTGAGGAGACAGTGAGAGAACGCAAGATAAGAAGAAATTACACCGTTGGGTAATATTTCTCAGTAGTTAAGAAAACATTTCAAGTGCTAACATGACGGCTGTGAAAGGAAAGCTCTCTGTGATCTTGTGTAGTGTTTTCGTACTGTGTACTTTTGGACTGAGCGAAGCCAAGCGCAGAATACCCATTCCCATCTCTCTTTTGGTTATCGACGCAAGAGGGGAAGCGATCATCAAAGATGCAGCGGCGATCACAAGGAAAGCGGATATTTTCATGGAGGACTATCAGTTTATCAAGAGGATTGCAATTGTAGAGAAACAACTAAACAGTAGCTCGAGCGAGGGTGGTATCTGGAACGTGGATCGATGCGTATTTCGGAACGTTACGCAGAACAAACGGAGGGACAAACAGCTCGCAGCCCTGCAAAAGTCGGTGCGGCGAACATTTGGAATAACCTGGTCCAAAATACGACACTCCGACCTAAAACGGCCTCTGTACTCTGTATTGGCTGCGAGAATTTTCCTGGAAGCCACATTGCCCGCCATACCGAGAGGTTTACGAAAACAGGCAAGATTGTGGGTGCAAAAATACCATGAATGCGCCGAGGAGCGCGAAGACCAGGAGAAAAAACCACAAAGATGGGAAGAGTTGGAGAACAAATTTGTAAGAGGTAAGTCAACGCATTTTTGCTTTAAAACGTTTCTATTTTTAGGTGGCTTCCTTCTTGTTTCAAGGATTAAACTCCGAATATGTGGTAAGTTCAAAGGAACATTATACAGAAGTTGAAATCAAAGAACACTAGTTCTTAGTTCCGGAAACTCGGTGGTCGTTTCCGTTCGGTTCATCTCACCCACCGTCAATTAGACTGGCCAGTTTGAAAATCAATGTTAAAAACAATCCTTACAAAACACATTAAGTGCCATTACGGCGGTAAATTGCTATACCAGGCAACTAAAACTGAGCTTGAATACCTCAAATCCAACCCACACCGCATGTTTTGTTGATTATAGGACTTTGTTGATATTTTTTACTAAAATCTGGCCTGTGTATAGCATTCTGACGTGACCCCTGAGCTACTGAAGATTTTTCATTGTGAAAGCATTGCTAAACCCAGAGAACAATAGTTTAATCGAATCGTTAACATTCTCAACGTATCATTCGTTTTCTCAACGTATCATTCGTTTTACCAAAACGTCACAGAGCAATGCAGCAACTTCGTGGAATCACGGTAACGGACTGGATTAAATTTCTTTACAGATCAGTTAAAACTGGCGTTTCCCCGAAACCTACTATCGCCGAGCAACTGCGTATTTTCATTGCGCTATAGTACTCTCTAAACAAACAACTCGCGATTAAACGGTGGAGAGTAGCTCTCGGATTTCTTTAACTAAACGCCCTAATCAATTCATCGAATTAATTACAGTGCCGAAATCACGTTGAAAGTTGCAAAAGCGTGTTTTCGGCAAGCATAGCGTCGTATTAATTCTAACACCTACGTCTTGCCACAGACGTTGCCGTTACCAAATGCCGCGTACCTGCGGTGACGAAACGATGGGTTTCTAAAATCAAACGGTGAAAATACGCTTTTGTGGTGATTTACCTGTAACTGCCTGTTTTCAGTCTCGAACGTGATAATAAAAGAGCTTATCATATGATGATGTCTGCTTAAGCGCGTGTTTGCGCAAACAGTATCGTCATAATTTCGCGGTTCGCACTGAACACGCAGCAATCAAGGCCATTTCTCTAGAACTTTCAAAGGGAATTGTAACATTTTTCTTTCCTTCACTAACATCCCTATTTTTTTTATTTGTTGTGAAACAGATATGCGGGTGAGACTTGACTTAAAAACTTGATACATATACGCGATCGCTTTCACATCAAGAGACTCGTATCTATATACGCGACGGAATAGTTTCATTTATACTCTAGGCAATATGCCCGCTTATTCAAATCCTAATGATAACGTCCACTTTGACCTGTCGCATAGTTTATTTCCATTAGCAAATGACGAATATTTTAAAAATAACTGGTAATTCAGCGACTCTGTCAATGATACAGTGCAACATTGTCAGAGCTGAAACCGCGAGAAACAAGTTTTTTGAATTGACTATCGTCAAAAACTAACATAAGAAGTGAATTGAATTATAATCTCATTTTAAGCTCAAATTGGTCTTAAAACCCATTATCCAGTTGTATGTGAGTTATTAGCTATATATGTTATTGTTTCACAACTTTTATGTGGAAAGGTGTCTGTGTTTGTTTCTGTTCAGTGTTATTTTGTGATTATATTTGGTTTGCCTCACGGAATAACAGTCTTCCAAGTCTCAAACAATTACACAATGATAGTTGACCTGACAATAAAGCTCATAAAAGCCACCGCCAGACATTTGCATCTTTTGCGGTCACTCAGTCCCACCTTCAACTTACATCCTCTGTTTTCACAATTTGGTCTGAAAATAATTCGTCCGCAATTACAACCAGGAATTTAATTTAATGAAAGCAGTAGGCGTTTTTTCCTCATGTATTTCGTTCTGTTATCGGAACCGTTGTTTTCTCATCCGCTGCAAAGCGCATTTCAATTGTTCGTGGATAAGAAAACATTCAAGGGAGAGAGATAAACAAGATTTAGAGAAAATCTTATATCCAAACATCGTCAGTGAAACGCTTAACTCCACAGGTGGCCTTCCACATGAATTTTACTTATTTTGTTTTCATTTTTTTCCGATGACACAAACGCCAAAAAACGCGAGGGACATTTAATTCATAAGCCGCATGGTTGCTGGTATTGCTTCATTTCATGCTCACTTTTAGTTGCCGCATTTTGGTGGAAGTCTTATTTATGTCTTAAAATTTTACATTCAAAACTCTTTTCTCTAGTTCATAGTTCTCTAGGTGAAGTAAAACATCGCGTGTAAAGTGCTCAATTTTCGAATCTCTTTTTGAGGGTCATTAATTTGCGTTCACGCGCTGCACACCAATGAAAGGCGACTTGTTTGAGGGCGGTTTCTTCGCGAGATTCAAGTGCCCTATAAATCGACTAGAATCATACTTGAAAGGATATTTGGCTTAGCGGAAACGGATAATAGGAAGAGGTGATGAATTTACATTGGAAGTTCAACCGTTAAGTGGCGTAATCCTCTTCTTTGAACTGTTTTTCGCACACCAAATTTTCTAGGCAAATACAGTATCACAATTCACTTGATTTTATCTTACACTGCATCTTGGAAGCAATATATGAAAAGTTAAAAGGCAGGAAATCTAGCAAAAGTAGAGCAATATGAGTAATTCTCTTGTACACGAGTTCCTAAAAGTAGTCATTTTCATTGACTCGTCACGTAATTAAGTTGTTCAATTTTGCAAACGGGGTACTTAAAACTGAATTACAATGTATGAACAAGCAGCGCTATGATGTAAGGAACAATCATTCGCTTTTTCTCTCTCACGAAACTCTGCAGTGCTGGTCTGAACAGGTTGTATTTCTACACTTTTCCCTTCAATTCGTACTTAATCATGAATCCTAAATGGTTTCCTGAGCGCCGCCTGACCAGCTCTCCATATAGCAGATGCTGTTGCTGCGTCATGAGAAGTTTCGCTAAATTCTTGATTTGAAGCCAAAATAATTTCCCTCCTTCCAACCTCCAACCAGAAGAGCTATCTGGATTTAGTAGTATTGATGTAAAACGTCCACACAACCAGTTATTTTGTTGAAATTTTATATATTCAGTGTGTTGTCTGCGCCCCTCTCAGTGAAAACAAAATGCCTGTCTTGATCGAGTTCTATGGTTTTTTAGCTCTCCTACTGTTGTTTTAGTTGTCGTTGAGGTCACAGAAGAAAGGAACATTTTTGTGGTTCTTATCTAATATTTTACAATAACAAACTTAATTCTTGGTTTCCGTCATTTGCGACTATCGCATCTTAAATTAGACTCTCAGATGCACAATGTGTTAGATAATTTAAATTTCGGTGCTAAATTTTATTTGTTAATCACCCCTTAGACCAACACCTGTTAGCCATTGTAGTGATTAATTCAACAGGTTTTAACGCCAACAAAAATTGTTTCTAGAAGGAACTGAAAATTTAAAGCATATGAATAATTATCAAAGTCGTCCTGTCCTCTCTCCGTCGCTTATCTTATTGTGTGGTAGGTTTAGTTTACAACTAATAAGCTATGCGGTTTTTAAAAGGAAAAAACATTGATGTTGTCAACAAAAATGCCATTGTGAGAAAATATTTTCCGTTTAAGCTACGGTCGATAGACTCACGTTGCGTACTTCGAACACTTCGTGGGATCCGTTAGCCCTTGGTGAAGATAACGTTTTACCCGTCAGATTGACCTGGCTTTTATAATGAAACAAAGATGGGAAAAAGTAGAGCGTTGTAGAGCGTTGTTTTCACTGATGTTTAGTGTGAAAGGGGAAAAAGAAAAACCCGTTTTTTGTGGTGGAAGGGAATAGCGCATAGTTGTACGAGTTATAGATTGTTGAACGCTGCATGATCCAACATACGAACACGAAGAGCAAGGTTAAGCTCACAATTGGTGCATACAAGTCCGCCGCAGGAGAGAGGACGCGTCTTTGTCTTGCTGCGACTTTGTGGAGCACGTACCTCTTTCATTTCAGACTTGCCCACTCTACAAATTTTATGATATCATAGAAATCTCAGTACACACGACGTAGCAGTTTCCCAGTATACCGTAGAAATTTTGTATTGTAATTTTGTGATGTCTATCTGAAGTATTCGGTAGAAAACAGCAAACGTTTTAATCAAACTTTTTCGCCCATGAAATGATTTTACAATTAAAGTGGCACTTGATTGACTAGCTACTGATTCGAAAAAAAAAATACCTCCTGCATTTATTTTTTCCTGTTTTCAATTTTCTTTATGCGATTACTGTGAGAAAAAGCACATCTGGCGTAATCCATTATCTCACAAGAAACAAGTAAGGAATTAAAATGAGAAAAACGAACAACGTGTATTTGACAGAAAGACAAAGCCCCAGATGTACGGATATATAATAACGCTTTATACAACAATCGATATCCGTATGCTGTTTATATATTTTAATGAGAATCATATGCTACCCCGCCGGTTTACAGAAGGGACTCCTCGTTCAATACGGGCGATTAACACATGTTTGCCTATTGCCTGTTGAATTAGACAATGTGGCTCTAACGTTTCCCTGTAGATAAAAACCATGCAGTGTGGCCATTCTTTAGAAAGCTACTGCACAGTACGGTACTGTGGTACTGTTTGTTTTACTATACAGCCGGTGTGGTCGTACGTTTGTAAATGGTTTTCAAGGGTTAGTAAACTGAGGTTAGGTGAAAATTAGGTCTTCTCTTCATTTTTTCTTGTATTTTTCTTAATGTCAGGTGTGCCTGATGAAATTACTAATGACAAAATCATCATCATCATCGTTACAATTATTATAATAATAATAATTATTATTTTATTGCACAATTGTATCCATCTGTATCTCTGGCCCTGTCAAGTATTGTTTCTGTGCCTATCCTTAGCAGGTTTCAGTTGGAAGAAGGAAGTCATCAGAGATTTTGGCCGATCAGTAGCAGCTGGGACAAGTTTGCATCACGCAGACATTGTCTCAGAGTCATGCGACATTAGAACTTATTCAATCAGCAACTTGTCTGTTATCACACAGCTACTTCGTTGGATAAAAACCATTATTAAGCCAACATCAGGCTTTATAATCAGGCGTAGTCTTTCACGTCTTCTTTTCTTTTCTGGGATTTGCTTGAAGGTTGCATTGGTTTTAGCGACTCATTTGTTTTCTCCCAGTATACTCATTAACAGACCAGAACTGGAAACATGCAAGAAAATGGTGCTATATCCTTCTGAAAAAAGATTAAATTCCCCCGTATGGAGCTGATAATTCCTTTAATTGGATTTGTTAGCTCTCGGGGATATGTAACGCCGTAAAATCGGGGACATTGGACTATAAGACTGGAGAACTTTGGAAACAATACATTGCTTTAAAATGAAAAAAAATTACATTCTGCCATTTGATTGGCTAAATTTAGTGGCCTTTCAACTTTATTTCATATACCGACATGAATTTCTGAGTCAGTTATAAAAAGCAGTAATCACGTGGTTTGCACATGTTGCGTGGCATGGATATTATTCTTGATACAATGTTTCAAAATACTCTCCCCTCCCTCATTTCACTCTGGTAAACGATTATATTACTCCTTTTAGTGCTGCCAAAATTACAGAATGCTTCAATCTATGGAAGCAATTGAAGTCATATTTAAATACTTTTCTAGTAGTATATGGTAAAAGTCTTAATGTGGAGGGTTTCTGGATCAAACGTTAGAGTTCAGTCGCAGCCATAGCTTAAGACCAAATAGATAATGGCCTGATCTTTTCGATGACAGGTCGAGATCTACAGACTCGTTGTGTCCGGTGCAACGCCTTCTTGATCTTTCTTACTTGAAAAAATCGACCGTCTCCTAAATTCTTTGAATAAACCCCAGAAAATGATGAAAGACCACTTAATTTTTGTTTCCAGAGAATTTTGGCATTAGGATATTCATTAACGTGGCTGAAGATTTTCGCAACTTAATTCTCATTTTCTAATGTGTTTGTACTGTAAAGAAGAGTTGCATTTTAAATTCACTCTCGGAGAGAAAAGGCCCAATAGTTCTTTTTTTTTGTTTGCAGCTCATCTCAAGATAATCCTCACGTTAGCGTAGTCAGGCTGTCAGCTCGTTTCTTCGCGACCTTTCGTAAAACCTGGGTTTGAAATTTCAACTTACGGTTTTTCTCTTAAGGTCAAATCAGCCCGGGTGGCTAAGACGCTTACTAAAATAGATTTTTTTTAAAATGTTATCTACTGGTAAGTTACGAAAACATTCTTTTATTATCTTTGTTTTAATGCGTTACATTTTAAAAGATCGTTAAAATATCTTGTGCTAATCTTCTAATACGATGTTTTAGTTATAAATATCGACATGCCATGAATAGTGACAGTTCCTCTCGCCATGTGAAAATGCAAAAAAAAATTAAAAAGGTAAAGAAGAGTGCAAATTTCTCTAAGGAGGAAATTGAAGCTGTATACAGTTTGGCTGCACTACTTAAAATTCTATTTTTGTTAGCGTTACATCAAACTGTTAAGTTTAAGGCTGAATGCTAGAAGTGGACCCTCACAAAGTTGATTTCTATCAGTTACTGAAAAACCAATACAAGCTCCTGCTGGACAAACGCGCCCCTTCCCCCTGAGTAAGCGTCGAACCTTCCCGTCACTACCCCCATGTAGACCCCCTTAGGAGTTATGTTTTTTAATTATTTTTTTTCAATCCAGCCTTGTCATCAAAGTTAGCGAATGATTAGTATAGGTAATAGTATGGTTTGTAGTGATATTTGGTATAAATACCACGAGGGATATTTCAAAATTGTTGTACGTAATTTCAAGAGCCGTTAGGCGAGTGAAATTTGAGACAATTTTGAAATATCTCGAGTGGTATTTATGCCAAATATCACGTACAAATCATGCTATTATTTGTTTATACTACTACTCGCAAAAGGTTTGTAATTTTCACATGTAGGTATTTCAAATTAAGCGGAAATACCACTGCTCTTAGCCAATCAAATTACAGAAATTTCTCATGTAGTGGTATAACAATTGTAACACGTGTTATTTCCACGAGAGTGTTCACTGTTCAGGTTGCGTGTGTATGTGGTATTTGGTTCCGGTATAAAGGTCTTGTAAAATCTCCGTCTTAACGGTATAAAAGGTTTTGCTCCAGTCAGCTTAATATTCCACGAATACCTTTAAGATAGTAACTCTTCAATTTTCCGGAAATTTTTTTTTAATACGCTAAAACGGAAACCGGATTTCCGCACAGTTCGCACACAACCAGTTAAATGCCTGAATAAGCAGTCAGTCCGAAAATGTTCCGAAATTTCGTTCGGGCTTTCGGATGCAGCCAACGACTATGGTCGAGTCATCGTTAGCTACCCCAAGAAATATTTACGGAGAAAGGAGCAGTAAGCTATTCTTGGAACAAAAGACCATTCATTGAGCCAGATTAATTGTTTTTCATGAGTATCACCTGGTGATAGAATCCTACATTTCAAGTTCACACAGTTAAACAGACGGTTACTCAGTACAGTACTGTTCAGTAGCTTTCCAAAGAATGGTCACACTGCATGGTTTGATCCACAGATGGAAAAGTTAGAACCACTCTGTATAGCAAAACAAACAGTACCACAATACATTACTGTTCAGTAGCTTTACAAAGAATGGTCACACTGCATGGTTTAATCCACAGATGAAAAAGTTAGAACCACACTGTATAGTAAAACAAACAGTACCACTGTACAGTACTGTTCAGAAGCTTTACAAAGAATGGTCACACTGCATGGTTTGATCCACAGATGAAAAAGTTAGAACCACACTGTATAGTTAAACAAACAGTACCACAATACAGTACTGTTCAGTAGCTTTCCAAAGAATTGTCACACTGCATGGTTTGATCCACAGATGGAAAAGTTAGAACCACTCTGTATAGTAAAACAAACAGTACCACAGTACAGTACTGTTCAGTAGCTTTCCAAAGAATCGTCACACTGCATGGTTTGATCCACAGATGGAAAAGTTAGAACCACTCTGTATAGTAAAACAAACAGTACCACAGTGCAGTACTGTTCAGTAGCTTTCCAAAGAATCGTCACACTGCATGGTTTGATCCACAGATGGAAAAGTTAGAACCACTCTGTATAGTAAAACAAACAGTACCACTGTACAGTAGTGTTCAGTAGCTTTACAAGGAATGGTCACACTGCATGGTTTGATCCACAGATGAAAAAGTAAGAACCACACTGTATAGTAAAACCAACAGTACCACAGTACAGTACTGTTCAGTACCTTTCCAAAGAATGGTCGCACTGCGTGGTTTGATCCACAGATGAAAACGTTAGAACCACACTGTATAGTAAAACAAATAGTACCACAGTACAGTAGTGTTCAGTAGCTTTACAAAGAATGGTCACACTGCATGGTTTGATCCACAGATGAAAAAGTTAGAACCACACTGTATAGTTAAACAAACAGTACCACAATACAGCACTGTTCAGTAGCTTTCCAAAGAATCGTCACACTGCATGGTTTGATCCACAGATGGAAAAGTTAGAACCACTCTGTATAGTAAAACAAACAGTACCACAGTGCAGTACTGTTCAGTAGCTTTCCAAAGAATCGTCACACTGCATGGTTTGATCCACAGATGGAAAAGTTAGAACCACTCTGTATAGTAAAACAAACAGTACCACAGTGCAGTACTGTTCAGTAGCTTTCCAAAGAATCGTCACACTGCATGGTTTGATCCACAGATGGAAAAGTTAGAACCACTCTGTATAGTAAAACAAACAGTACCACTGTACAGTAGTGTTCCGTAGCTTTACAAGGAATGGTCACACTGCATGGTTTGATCCACAGATGAAAAAGTAAGAACCACACTGTATAGTAAAACCAACAGTACCACAGTACAGTATTGTTCAGTAGCTTTACAAAGAATGGTCACACTGCATGATTTGATCCACAGATGAAAAAGTAAGAACCACACTGTATAGTAAAACAAAGAGTACCACAGTACAGTACTGTTCAGTACCTTTCCAAAGAATGGTCGCACTGCGTGGTTTGATCCACAGATGAAAACGTTAGAACCACACTGTATAGTAAAACAAATAGTACAACAGTACAGTAGTGTTCAGTAGCTTTACAAAGAATGGTCGCACTGCGTGGTTTGATCCACAGATGAAAAAGTTAGAACCACACTGTATAGTAAAACAAACAGTACCACTGTACAGTACTGTTCAGAAGCTTTACAAAGAATGGTCACACTGCATGGTTTGATCCACAGATGAAAAAGTTAGAACCACACTGTATAGTTAAACAAACAGTACCACAATACAGTACTGTTCAGTAGCTTTCCAAAGAATTGTCACACTGCATGGTTTGATCCACAGATGGAAAAGTTAGAACCACTCTGTATAGTAAAACAAACAGTACCACAGTACAGTACTGTTCAGTAGCTTTCCAAAGAATCGTCACACTGCATGGTTTGATCCACAGATGGAAAAGTTAGAACCACTCTGTATAGTAAAACAAACAGTACCACAGTGCAGTACTGTTAAGTAGCTTTCCAAAGAATCGTCACACTGCATGGTTTGATCCACAGATGGAAAAGTTAGAACCACTCTGTATAGTAAAACAAACAGTACCACTGTACAGTAGTGTTCAGTAGCTTTACAAGGAATGGTCACACTGCATGGTTTGATCCACAGATGAAAAAGTAAGAACCACACTGTATAGTAAAACCAACAGTACCACAGTACAGTACTGTTCAGTACCTTTCCAAAGAATGGTCGCACTGCGTGGTTTGATCCACAGATGAAAACGTTAGAACCACACTGTATAGTAAAACAAATAGTACAACAGTACAGTAGTGTTCAGTAGCTTTACAAAGAATGGTCACACTGCATGGTTTGATCCACAGATGAAAAAGTTAGAACCACACTGTATAGTTAAACAAACAGTACCACAATACAGCACTGTTCAGTAGCTTTCCAAGGAATCGTCACACTGCATGGTTTGATCCACAGATGGAAAAGTTAGAACCACTCTGTATAGTAAAACAAACAGTACCACAGTGCAGTACTGTTCAGTAGCTTTCCAAAGAATCGTCACACTGCATGGTTTGATCCACAGATGGAAAAGTTAGAACCACTCTGTATAGTAAAACAAACAGTACCACAGTGCAGTACTGTTCAGTAGCTTTCCAAAGAATCGTCACACTGCATGGTTTGATCCACAGATGGAAAAGTTAGAACCACTCTGTATAGTAAAACAAACAGTACCACTGTACAGTAGTGTTCCGTAGCTTTACAAGGAATGGTCACACTGCATGGTTTGATCCACAGATGAAAAAGTAAGAACCACACTGTATAGTAAAACCAACAGTACCACAGTACAGTATTGTTCAGTAGCTTTACAAAGAATGGTCACACTGCATGATTTGATCCACAGATGAAAAAGTAAGAACCACACTGTATAGTAAAACAAAGAGTACCACAGTACAGTACTGTTCAGTACCTTTCCAAAGAATGGTCGCACTGCGTGGTTTGATCCACAGATGAAAACGTTAGAACCACACTGTATAGTAAAACAAATAGTACAACAGTACAGTAGTGTTCAGTAGCTTTACAAAGAATGGTCGCACTGCGTGGTTTGATCCACAGATTAAAACGTTAGAACCACACTGTATAGTAAAACAAATAGTACCACAGTACAGTAGTGTTCAGTAGCTTTACAAAGAATGGTCGCACTGCGTGGTTTGATCCACAGATTAAAACGTTAGAACCACACTGTATAGTAAAACAAACTGTAGTATTGGCAATACCATAAGACAGTACTGCTCAGTAGCGTTTCGACTAATGGTTATACAGTATGGTTCCTTTACCTATTGAAAGGCTAGATCCACACCGTATTATGAAACTGACAGTACTGTATGTCCTAATATATCTCTCCTTTCAGTGTTTCGATGTACTGTAGAAATGTTATTCGAAGTCCCAATGACAATTTTTCATTCCTGTGCCTTTTACTTGACAATACTTTATCTGAATACCGCATAGAATTTAACAACGAGGGCTCACATGGGCTCCTCACAACAGCTTTCTTGCTCTTTAACCCTGAATCTCTCTGTGAGGTGATCAATTTGCAATCTCCCCTTACTATTTCAATCCATCCTGAAGCGAACAGTTGTCAAGAATTTTGAAGCTCGTGCTGATATTGAATCTCGATCTGAGAGCATTTGCTCTGTGAAGCAAACAAATAAATTATCATTTTAAGGATACATCGCGGTTAAGGAACGTGCAAATTCTTCACACTTTTGTGGTGAAAATTATTGCATGCCCTGATTCACTAAGGAAAGTTAATAATCATCTTGGAGTGAAAGAGCAAAATGCAATCTATTCCATGTGAGACACGATTTCATGGTTTTCTTCAAGAAATTCCTTTTCTCTGTCGTTTGCCAACGATCTCGAGAATGTCTCTCGGAAAAGACACCATAAAGTTTACTGGAGAGGGACCGCGTAACCAGGCTGCCTGTTTTACGAAATGTGCGATGGGTCATATTGAACAAACATGTTAAGATTCTCTCAAAAACAAGAGGAAAATTGATTTGCTAAAAAAAGAAACTTAGGGTACAACTTGATTAAATAATTAAATTAGCACTTTGTTCTGTCAAGTGACTTTTCAATTTATAAGCATTTCACTTGCTCTAATTTTTAAGTACAGAGCATCTTCACGTTTTACAGATACACAGAGATTTCTTTGTCGATTCAGACTTCGTCAACTTGCTTTGATTTTTATTTATATTATTATTTATTATTATTATTATTACTATTATTATTATCATTATTTATTATTATTATTATTACTATTATTATTGTTTATTATTTTTATTATTACCATGTAAGTCCTCTCCAAGTAGGCTCTTTTCACTTATGGTGCCGAGTTCAATTCATGAGCTTAGGGCAGTCATAAGTCTGTTGGTTTACTTGATAAGAAGAATCCTCCTGAGTATATGAGCAGGAGGGCGATCTTCTGTAACTCTGTTATTCTGATGTTGCCTGGGATCTTTTTGGTGTAGATCTCTGATCCCTTCTTGATAAGCCCAAGTGCACCAATGATCACAGGCACAGTTGTTTTCATTCCCCATGCTTTTTCAATTTCTATCTCAAGATCTGTATACTTAGAGAGCTTTTCTACTGTTTTCAAAGATGTGTTCCTTACTGTAGGCATAGAAATATCAATGAGCGGGCAAGTTCTTATTATTATATTTATTATTATTATTATTATTATTGTTATTTCAGTGATTAAAAGCTCCTGCCTTGGTGGCTATGTCAGATGCGAACACTTCTGCCACGAAAAACGCCAGGGGAAGACGGAATGTAGCTGTAAAGAAGGCTACAAACTACAGTCCGACGGGGCGTCATGTTCAGGTATCATTGTCAATCATCATTGTCAATCATCATTGTCAATCATCATTTTCAATCATCATTGTCAATCATCATTTTCAATCATCATTGTCAATCATCATTGTCAATCATCATTGTCAATCATCATTGTCAATCATCATTCTCAATCATCATTCTCAATCATCATTTTCAATCATTATTATCAATCATCATTTTCAATCATCATTGTCAATCATCATTGTCAATCATCGTTTTTAATCATTATTGTCAATCATCATTGTCAATCATTATTGTCAATCATCATTTTTAATCATCATTGTCAATCATCATTGTCAATCATCATTTTCAATCATCATTGTCAATCATCATTGTCAATCATCATTGTCAATCATCATCTTCAACCATCATTGTCAATCATCATTGTCAATCATCATTGTCAATCATCATTGTCAATCATCATTGTCAATCATCATTTTCAATCATTATTGTCAATCATCATTGTCAATCATTATTGTCAATCATCATTTTCAATCATCATTGTCAATCATCATTTTTAATCATCATTTTCAATCATCATTGTCAATCATCATTGTCAATCATCATTTTCAATCATCATTGTCAATCATCATTTTCAATCATTATTGTCAATTATCATTTTCAATCATCATTGTCAATCATCATTGTCAATCATCATTGTCAATCATCATTTTCAATCATTATTGTCAATCATCATTGTCAATCATTATTGTCAATCATCATTTTCAATCATCATTTTCAATCATCATTGTCAATCATCATTTTCAATCATCATTGTCAATCATCATTGTCAATCATCATTGTCAATCATCATTTTCAATCATCATTGTCAATCATCATTTTCAATCATTATTGTCAATCATCATTGTCAATCATTATTGTCAATCATCATTTTCAATCATTATTGTCAATCATCATTTTCAATCATCATTGTCAATCATCATTGTCAATCATCATTGTCAATCATCATTTTCAATCATCATTGTCAATCATCATTTTCAATCATTATTGTCAATCATCTTTGTCAATCATTATTGTCAATCATCATTTTCAATCATCATTGTCAATCATCATTTTCAATCATCATTGTCAATCATCATTGTCAATCATCATTGTCAATCATATAACGCTTACAAATCAGTCAAATGATGATAAAGTAACGCGTTGATGACATTCTAGGTATTGGCAGATGTCAATCATTACCATAGTTAATTGTGTGACAAGGAATTTCTGAAACCTTTAATTTGTTTTACTTCCAGGTGGATCATCTCGATCACCATCGGGAACCAAGGCCCCTGCTCCAGCGCGGCGAACAGAGACTGAGAGTGGGTGCAAGAATGGACTCCAATGTGAACACAAGTGTGTCACTTACCGTGGTGTTGCACACTGCGCTTGTTACGATGGTTACCAGCTACACGAGGACGGTTTTAGCTGTGTCGGTAAGAATAGGAGTAAATTCAGATAATTGTTTTATGTCTCTAGAATTCAGGTGGCGAAAACACGCGAATCTGAAGAATCAACATGCAATATAAAATCTTTTCCAGTGCAAGATAGTTACATTTAGTAAAACACGGCGTGGATGTCGACTGGCAGTACCCTGGGTGTGGCACAGTGTGGCCCTCCCCCCTTGCCACGCCCCTGAGATTTGTTTAAAATGAGTTCCTTGATTAGTCCACTTTCATCCAAACGAATTCATTGCATACTCACCCTTGTTGTATTACAGCGCGTGCATTATTGTAGCCATATAATATATAGTGTTAATACGGCTAATGGACAGTTCTTCATTATGAACGGCCGGAGTGATCAGTTGTCCTAACCTATAACCAATATTAAAAAAAATATCCCAAGGAAAATACGCGCGATAATTGCTTGAAAATCATGGTTCTATAACTCGATAGAAACTCAAAAAAGTTGTCGTATGCTATTTTCTAAACGAAATAGGAAACATTTTCTTCGTGTTTCTATCGAGTTGTAGAAACACGAGGGGAAGTTTGGGAGAACGAGATATGCTGTGGGAACACGAGCGGATACAACTCACTTATTGTTATAACTAGGTCAGTGTTCACTTCCAGTTCTTCAATTATTTCCTTCCCAGAGCAATTTTTTGATCAGAAACATGGTGTTTTCTTCAGATATCGACGAATGCCTGTTTTCTCCATGTTCCCAGCTGTGCACTAACACTCCAGGTTCATTTTACTGTTCTTGTGAACAAGGATTCAAGCTTGAATCGGACAAAATCACTTGCAAAGGTAATTTAAAACATTCATTCCATTCTAGCCTGTTCATTTCGTCAAGTTACATACCAGTTGCTAAGAATTGCATCAATACCTGCCAGGGTCAAATGTTCTATAACGCTTCCAATATATGCTTTACTTCATGTGCGCTAAAACGTTTATATTGCTAACTCTTTCTGTTGGTTAGCACCTTCATTACACTTTTCCTGTGGCTCAGTGGTAGAGCATCCGAACTGGTAATCGGAAGGTCGTAAGGTCAGCTCCTGTTGAACGCGGCTTTTCTTTTTCTAAGTTTTCTTGTGACAGTACTAAGAAATACAATTTTTTAGGCTCAAAGGTCTAGAGCACATGACGTCACGGCAGCCATGTTGGTATCCCCAAACAAAGAAAAGGAGGACCTGTTAGTGTCCCAAACTGATCCTCCAGGAATTTAGTTATATTCTTATGCAAACATCTTCTTTTGTTTCTGTTAAAAACATGGCCGCTGATCAAGTGAATGAATAGGCCCTATACCGCCTTCATTATTTTTGAGCTGTCTGATATTATTTACTTGTAACTTTTGGACGTGTTTCGCAAATTCATACTATTTCACACCAAAGGACACCTGAAGGTATAGACGTTCTTGTGTGCGAATTTCTTTGATTTTTCAGAGATAAAAGAACTCTGTTCATCGAATGACATCAGTTGTACTCAGAATTGCAAAGAGTCAGGGAACTGTTCGTGTCCGTCCGGAACGGCCTGGGATGTAGACAGTCAATCATGTGTAGGTGAGTATACTGCCGTGCCCCACCGTGAATCGGTCAGCGGCCCTTGAGCCCGCCTATTAAATAGGGAATGTAGTTAAGTGTTTAGCGTGTATGAAGGTCTATTGTTGAAGTCCTGGTGAGGGCTCACTGCTCTTTTCCAATAATTGAGACTTGACTTTCCCATTTGCGTTAGAAATAATTCAGTAACCTCGTTTTTAGAAGGCTCATCATACAGCCTTTCTATCTAAGTGCGTTTCAGTGGTTTCAGTTTTTTCCGATATGATTTGACGGCTCTCTAAATTTACTGCATAGGTTAAAAAATACTGTCCTGTTCTCTCAGTCACCAATTAATTCAACCCCGTGTTTATGCAGTTCGCTCTTTCCGACTTGAATTCGAACTAGAAGACGCCCGAATCCACTTCAAACGATTCTAAATTCGATAGCAGCAGATTCGAATCAGATCTCGTGCTCCCTCAACCCAAAACTAATTAACTTAGCAGACTGTCTGTCTCAAACATGACCTACAATACTGGCCAAAAGTCCTTGGCCCACTTGAAATATTGAATATATATGTTGTTTACGACCAAAAAACAGCCTATGTCATCTTTTCTTACTGTGCCCCCCACCCCCCCCTCCCTCAACCGCTGTTGATACCTGGAATCGTTGGGCAAGCACATCGACGTACCAACATTGAAAGGAGGGGGGAAGGGAGGGGAAAAACCTGTTTTATTCATAGATTTACGCCCAGCTTATGTAACAGGAAGGGATTATCCCAGACCTTTTGGCAAGGATTGTAGTTTCGAAGACGTCTAGTGTGAATTCAAGCAGCATAATAAACTTTCAATTGTTGAATTGTGAATTCGCAGCAGCCCAATTGTGTTTGTTACTATCCCAGTGTGTTCCTAGCGTCGGACTGTCTGAACTCGAAAGTGACCTTTTCACAGTTCTTCGCGTGCCCCTGGTATTTCGAAGCATCTATTTCGATTTTTTTTCAAGATATCTCAATTAACTTCTCTTCTCGTCTCATCCCATTTCACTCGTCGTCCATTGAATTGATCGATTGTCTCCTTGCTAATTGAAGCAATGAAAGGTTCCAACCATTGATGCATTAATGCTCTTTTAAAATAATTTAACCGTGTAATCGTGTAAACAGTTATGCGCCAAGATTCTGTGCTGTGTATTAAAGGAAATTGCATATGCTTCTCCCACCGAAGCATTAGAGCGGTTTCTCTTTGAGCTGAATTTACAATGCGCACTGATTTGCTGGGATCTGTGTACCGCGTGTCTTTATTTGTGGAATTCGTTTACACACCGATTAAGTAAAAAGTACACAAAGTGCCGTAAACCAAGAACTCTAAATCTCCTGCGGTTTGCCAATTTTAGTTATCAAATGTCCCATCCGTTTTTAAAAGGTTTCACCTGGGTTTGCGAAAATGGAAGAACGTTCTGTTGTACTGGTTAGATGTATCCCATTTCCACTCTGCAAGTCCATAGTTCATAGTCCTTCTATTAACTATGGCAAGTCCAAGTGTATGCGGCCTTTTGTTTGTACGCGCAATAAACTAGTTTTGTCAGTCGGGCATCATCCCTTTTATCTTTTTCTCCTTAGCAATTCTGCATTAAATGGAGAATATCCTCCTTAAATATCTGATACGCAAATTCTCAGCTTCTGTTTTCTTTGTACGCAACATCGGAGGCTTGAAAAATATTTCATTGTTTTGAATTTTCATTTTTCATTATAGCTGACATGCACTGTTTTAACTTACAAAGATTAGTATCGATACCCGTCATTTTATGACCGTTTTTTAGGTCCCGATTCCAATTGGAATTCAAAGTGGGTCCGTGACGATATCAAAATAATGGATGTTTTTTTCATGGCCGGTCTTGTCCCTTTTTTTGGCAGACATCTGAAGTACCATTCGAAGCCATGTTTTTATTTTGTTATGTGCTGGAAATAGCTACTTCTTCTATTTCATCGCCCCCGTCCTTTATTGATCGTGGATTTCAGCCAAACCTTAATTTTTTTTCGATCAGAAGAGCCGAAAGGTATCAGTTGCGCGTTTTCAATGGCTCACACGTTTCAAAGTTCATGATAAAAACGTATGAAATAGTGCAATGTATATTGGGAGCGATTTTCGGTATGTAAGTAACTGTAGTGCTAGAAAGAAAGAAACAAAGAAGAAAGTAAAACCAGAAGGGGAGAAATTTAGAAAGTCAGAAAGAAAGAAACTAAAGAACATGCAAACAGACGAAAAGAACCGTGAAAAGTTAAATAACAACGCCGCATTTTGCTTGTTTGTTTTAAATCTAAGATTTCCAGTCGCGATCCAGTTCATTGTTAGCGCTCTCAGAACGGTTTCAGTCAACTGTGGAACTGAAGTCACTCTCTCTCACTTTGGTTCTTGGTTTTACATTGAATGGTAAAAAATCTCGCGCCACTCGTCCAACCATATCAGAAGTGAAAACAAAAGCCAGTCACCATGACAACCGATGTAACATAAGGGATAAATTTGTTTTATGACTTTCTATGCCCGACGACTTTCATGGAGAAATTTTTTTTTTTCAGAGGTAAACGAATGCGCTTTGTTCAAAGGAGTTTGTCATCAGAACTGTGTTAATACTCCGAGAGGATACCGCTGCACGTGTACCGAAGGCTACAAGCTACACGAAAATGGAGTCTCCTGTTCAGGTAAGACATAATAAGGTGTTGAACTGTTAGGGGTGGGGTACTCTAGGTTGGCACTCTCCTACAGGAGTCTAAAGAATTTTCCTGTCACTATTTGTGGTGGGTCACTATTTGGTAATTAAGGGGGCCTTACGGTTGGATTTTGGCGAAAAATGGAAAATTTGTCATTTTTTTTTTCTTTGGCTCTAACAGTTCTTGAAACTATCTACTTTTAGAAGAGATATGCATTTAATTGAAAATTACTTTTGCTCGGCCTAAAAAAACGAAGCTTCCGAAAGGTAGGATTTGTTTGTTTTTCGGTTGCCATGGCAACGACATACAAATCAATCTCCAAAAGCCGTTTAATTTTCTTAAAATTGTTTGAATTGACGTTTCTCAATTGCCTAAGCCTCTGTAGTCCATTCCAACGTCCAAACTTTAAATAAAAGCCAGGATACAAAGCAGGCAACCGTACACTTTGTTTTGAGCGTCAATGGTCGACATAAAGCATAGGAAAACCTAAGAATTCCCTCAAGTGGCAGACCATTTCAATGAGTTAAGTACCTTTTCTTTGTTGTTTTAGACAGAAGTAAAGTTTTACTTGAGTTTTCCCAAAAACCATGTTTTTCGTAGTAATTCTGGCGCCCCCTTAAATTTCTTGTAGAGCAGTTTAAGCAATTGCCACCAAATTTGGCACAAACACTGTCCTTGTAGTCGCCTACAACCTAGTTGAGCAAATTTTAATTTGCTCAAAAAACACTGGTTTTATGAGTTTTTTTAGTTAAATTGAAATGTAAATGGTTGCCAAAGTAACGAAAATAATCAAAAGTCGATAATTCTCAATTAAGTTGCACTTCACCGAGCAAGGATTTACTGTAGCAAATATCATGTGTTTTTTGTTAAAAGACAGTTCTCAAATTGAGGGGCAGGAATATAGCTCGAAAATCGGTAGTCTTTAACAAATGGTTAATAATTAACAAAGAGTTAATAACTGACAGACTTAGACTGTGTTATGTGGTTAGCAATGGTCTTGCCCTTAATTCTGGTAAGTTTGAGTGTAATTGAATGAATCCTTGGTGACATATGCCTTTTTGAATAAGCTGTCAAAATTTTACCCAAAACCAACCGTAATGCCCCCTTAAGGTATAACTGTCTCAAACCTTTTCTCTGATTCTTAATACGGGAGACACAGTGTATATATTTTGGTGTAAGATTGTCAAAAACAACAACTGATTTAAAATTTCAAAGGATTTTATGATAATGACTTTTGGTCGAAAACGTTCGGTTTTATATTTTTAATTTGTATATATAACATCCTTTGAACTTTAAAATAATTTATCCTTATAGCGAACATTATGTTGAACAACTGATTTGCTTTGAACTTTTTTTTACCAATTTAGATATAGACGAATGCGCTCTAGGGTCACATGGCTGCCATCACAATTGTGGTAACGTCCCTGGCTCGTATTTCTGTTCATGTAGAAAAGGATTCCGTTTGAGCGATGATCTCAAGACTTGTGTAGGTATGTTATGTCAAACTTTCTTCGTTGGCTTCGTTTTCGGCACATACTTCACTACGACACAAAAATACATTATGTGACCTTAATATTTTGTGCCCTTCTAATGTTTCCAAAAAAATTTCTTGATATAGTTTTTTTCTCTCTATAATTACAGATATAAATGAGTGTGTGCTGTATCCTGGGATATGCCCTGCCCCGTCACGATGCCGTAACACAATTGGTGGACACAAGTGCGATTGTCCCAAGGGGTTCACGGCTCATCGTCATGAAGTCTGCGTGGGTAAGTACACACATAACGAGAGTTCTGAAACCATTAACGATTCCAAAGATAATGAAATGAAGGAAATCAAGCAGTAGAAGGAATATGGGCGTCTTGTCGCACCCCTCAAATAAACTTTTTACAATAACTGAGCGAATTCTCGCGCGCTGATTGGCTAATTTTTATCATCAATAAGAGTACAGACACATAAAATTTTAATTTAAGTCTTCATTTGACCTTTTTCGCGTTTTGTTATTGTAAAAAACAAATTGATGTCAGTTTTTTATGCGTCTGTCCGCTTATTGATGATGAATTGCGCCATAACATTGTCAAAGTTTGTTGTAGATCCACTCGCCTATCGGCTCGTGGATCTACAACACTTTGACAATGTTATGACGCAATTTATCATCAATAAGAGGACAGACGCATAAAAAACGGAAATCAATTTGTTAAAGCTATAACCAGAATCTCCATAAAATTTACAACCAACCCCAACCAGAATCAACCGAAGATAACCCCCCCACCCCCGAATTTGCATCAACTTTACATAAAATTTACAAAAATCGGATCAAAAATCCAAAACTCGGATCAAAAAATCCCAAAAATAAAAATGAAAAATCACAAAATCAGATCATAAGAAAACTCAACAACTTCAAGCAAATCACACAGAGAAGAATTAAAAGTCCTTCTACTCAAGCAACAGGGCATGTATTTAATATCTGATAACTAAATTTGTTATATACTTAGACATTCACTTAACAAAACGAGCACCATGATTGGTTGATCCTTGGTCACGTACCCCTGATCAAATTCAAATGTATCCTTGCCGGGATACAATTGCGCAGTTGTTGCCCGCGCGCCAGTTGTGCCGTCTTCGTTTGTTTGTTTTTGCTGTATGATTGTTTAAGGGAAAGTCTAAATATAATAGGAAAGCACTTAATGTATGGTCCCTAGGGAAACAAGTTAGTTTTTAGGACTCTCGGGAAAAAAACTAACTGTTTCCCTCGGGGCCATACATGAGATGTATAATGATCTGATGAAAAACTTTTTCAAACACTCAATGCATGTTTTATTGTCTTAAACACCTTGAATTTGTTCAAAAATACTCCTGTAAGCGTCGTTCCCAAACTCTCTTCTTAGTGTTAAATTTGGGTTCTTAAACTCAACAATAATCATAGGCAAAACGCAATGAAACTCAAGTACCGTCACGTGTTTGGATATCTGTTTTTGCATCTTTGAAATTTCTTTACAAATGAATTCGTTTGAGAAGCTATATCAAATACTCGATACGTGTGTTCCATCGCAAATCAAACACCTCGAATGTTGCTGAAAATCATTCTTTGCGTGTCGTGTTTTAAGCTCTCCTTTGCCAGTGCTTTATATGTGATGAAACACTGTATCTCGTGTTTGATCTACTACATCGAAATTAATTCCTGATGGCAATCGATATGCTGGATTTAAAATAAGTCTTAACCAAATTTATTTTGACTCAGATGAAAACGAATGCGAGAAATCTAACGGCGGATGCAGCCAGATTTGCACAAATCTCCCAGGAAGTTACCGCTGTTCGTGCAAGTACGGCTACAAACTGGATTCGGACAGAAAGACATGTTCAGGTAAACACACTATTTGCATTAATTAAACCATTTTACAAAGGGATTGAAAAGATCCTTCTAAAGGAGAAATCGGGCTATCTTACACTGGAAAACGCTCGTTGCACACTTCGATACGACTCCACTGTTCTGGTCGTAAGGGTTTTCTGCTATGTGCAAAATGCCAAGGTTTATTTGGTATGTCAAATGCGAGCGGGAGCGGCTCATCAGGTATTGACAAACCAGCAAATGTGTAGCTGCAAAAACCGGCACGCTGGACATATTTTCATGTATTGTTTTGAAGTGTGCGAGGAACCTTCTCTCTCGAGCGCTTATGACATCGCCGGAAAAATTGCTTCTTCACGTTTATAATGTCCTTTGTATCCAACAATCACTAGAAATGTTGCTAACTTGTCAATTTTTAACCATAGTGTTTTTTACGAAGCTTAACAACCTTGATCTGTAATCTCTGTAAACACATGTCTTAATCTGTCTAATCGTTTTCATATTTCATTTCTGACTCTGACATTTTTATCATCAGATATTGACGAGTGCTCGAGGTATTCCGGCCTTTGCCAACATCGCTGTATTAACACTCCAGGAAGTTACAAGTGTAGCTGTCCACCTGGTCAGAGGCAACACCCCAACTTCTTCGTTTGCATGCCAATGTAACGCAACGTGAATTGTCCCGCTGCTTTTCGGAAATCACTTCACCAAACGGACGATTCATTAAGCTAATATCATTAAGTGGCGAGCGCCATCAACTTATTTTTGGGAATCTACTTTTACTAGATGGTCCTTAAGCTAAAACTTGGAGAGGCCAAGATGTTGCCGGAGAACATTGCCGCAAGAGGATTTTTGTCGTTTTTCTCAGCCCAGGACGGAATTGGCTTTCTGTACATTTGGCGGAAGCTGCTGCAAGACGATGCCTCGTTGTGATGGCCACCGCGGATCTATTTCCGGTGCTGGTCAGGCAGGAACTTTAATGAGATGCTAAAAATTGTACCAGATGCCAGCAGAACCTGTCGTGTACTATTTTCTGCATAAAATGAATTTTACTGTGACTTGAAAGGACTCAAGTACACCGTCTAGTCCAGGATGTTTCTCTTGGTCGTAAAAAGGACTGCCATGGAAATTCTTTTAGTGCCTATGGTAAGATGGTAACATCCACATCGTTGCTAAGCAGCGTGACACAACATTATTACTTCTGAGTTAACGCTATGCTCTGATTGGATAATACGGTGCGAAAGATATATCAGAAACACCACTCTACGGCAACAACACTCCACATCGGATTGGTGTCTATTTTTACGGCTGAATTGAATCCTGGGAAGATGGAAGCGATGAGAGCTTCTTTTTGCAAAAAGTGAAGAAAGGAACCCGAGTGGAAAGCGGAGCGTTTTCCGACTACACTACAAAGATAACTGGAAGTTTAGCTTTCAGTTGGACTTACCTGCAGGACGAAATGAATGACGCTTTGACATCTCTTGTCAGTGAGCAAGGAACCGTTCACTTGAACATTGTATTTAAATTTAAAGTTCCCGAGCGAAAATAATAATGATTTTTAAATTAAGAAAGTGAAAAGCTTCGTACATTTTAAGGTTGTAATGTATTTAGTACTATCTCGCCATACAAAGCGAACAAGGAATGGGTGCGAGATGGGCGTGTCCCCTCTTACCCGAGAACAACCACGTTCCCACGAAAGAGAATGATCCGAGGTAATTAGCTATAGATAATCTATTGTCAATAGTATTCGTGTGTCATCTAGGGAAAATCGGAACTTCTCGAGTCGCCATGTGTTCTACGAGAATCTTCCATTGTTTCCCGAGAGTCCTGTCGGTAAGATTTCCGTACAGGTTCCTACTTCATTATGCATTCTGTAACTGGCATTATTTCGTTCTTCGAACACAAGAAATATTTTCACGTGCATTACACCTGACAAGACAGCTTCAGCATGCATAATGAAGTAGGGACCTGTGCGGAAATCTTACCGTCCTGTCTAGTAAATTTTATGAAACGCCATTAAAACCATTGTTAGTAATGTCTTGATATGACCTCCATAATTACGTCCAACATACGTTACTACACAAGACCAGACGGGTTGTATAGAAGCGTTTTGAGGTTGTCGGACTGAATTAAGTCTTATTTAGGTGGATACTGTCCAAATCACGTGTCTGGATCTAATTTCTAACTGTCCAAATCACGATCCAATTTCAATACCTGTTCGATGGCTGGAAAAGTATGTTACTTGCTAGTTGCAATTACTGTATTATTGTTGCAGTGCTAAATTCAGGTTGAGTATATATAATAACTGATGTCTGGAATTTATTAAGTACACTTGGTCTCTTCAAAGTTGCAAGAAAAGATATAAATTTTCCACCCTTATCAAGATCTTATTAACCCTTTCACTCCCAAGGGGTCTCCATTTGACGAGTAAAATCGTCTGGCGTTAGACAGAGTAAAATCTGTAAAGTCACTCTTGGGAGTGAGAGGGTTAAGGGAGATAGTTTTTAACTGGTGCAACAGTGACACAAGCATAGGCTAATGGGAACATGCAATGTTCTTTATAAGAATGTCAAAATTTAAGTGCTCTTGACATGATTCAAACCAGCTTTGAGCACTTATGAGGTAATATTTTGATTACTTCATATTGGAGTTACGTGTTTTTGGATAATGTTCTTGGGTAAAAAAGATGGATCATCTCAAATTCTGTTATGTTTTCATTTTCAACAAGGTTCATGACTGGAGGAAACAATGTTTTTATTAACCACACAAAGTGTTTGTTTCAAATCCTTTATTCAGACAATTCCTTAGTTGAACCGCATAGGACTGATGATGTCATAAGCGAGCTTAGTGTGGCCTTTTTATTGAGCAAAAAGTGTTGTTTGAATGCCATGTTATGGTGAGAAAGATCAGAAACTCTATTGCTAACATTTTTGTTAAAGCATTCACTATTTGAACAAAAGAAGCGATCCAACCATGGCTGAGCAATAATTATTCCATTCCAGTAACTGCAGCATTACATAAGACAATTTACTTTATATTACTTTATCAGTAATAATTATCACTTTGTAACTGACTTGATATCAAATAAAAAAAAATGTTGTTACAAGATGCCAAACAACAGTGTTTTGTTTGGTTGATATCAGATCATTTTCTCCTCAAGAGAAGCTTAGTAAACACCTGGGTCATGTTTTTCATATCAAACACCTCAACGTTGACCAAAATACCCTGCTGTCTGACCTGCATTTTTAGCTCAACTCTCTGGGTTTGATGAGCACTGCATCAAATGTTTGACGTATTAGAGATGTATTACATCTTATGATGGTAAACAGAAAGGTCCAAAGCACGAAAGAGAAATCTTTTGTGTGGGCTTACCTTAATGTATTGTATTATATAGTATTGGGTATACACCAACTTGGCAACCTTGGCAGTTTGAGCAATCTGATTGGCTCTCCACATCAGGATATTCAACATTATCCATCTCCTAGGAGGTGAATAATACTGGGGCCTCTGGGTAATCATTGCAGTAATGAGTTTTGATTCAAGATTAAACAAAATTGCACTGTAGCAAAATGAAAATCGGGGCTGTTGATTCTTGCTTTAAAGCTGTTTACGAGAGGTGTCACTAGGAAATTAAGCAAAACATGGCCACAATGAAATGTTGACCAGGGTAGGACCAAACAATAGAGCAAATGAATGACACAATGAAACTGCATATGCAAAATAAAGTATGGTTTTTCATTGTTGTACAAATTACTCTTAACAAATTAAATTTTTTTACCTCTGCCATTGCCATCATGTTTCCCTACTGAGGTTGCTTCGTTACTGTATCCTTGGCTGGGGAATATTTACCTCGATTTCTGAGGATAATTATGAATTATTTCTTTCTCAAGCATCTGAGCAGGCCGGAATCCTAATCCTCAAATTTGATTGGCTAATCATGCATCTGTGACCAGTCCAGTGTTTTACAATATATGGCACATGGGCCGGATTTTTTCCCTGCTGTAGCAATTTCCTATCTCTTTCCTTACTTTAAAGGGAAGCCATCCAAAAAAAATAAATAAGTTATTTACCAGGCTAGGTTGGTCTGTATAGGAAAAAACTGTGCCCTTGGTCTTGAGTATGGCCCTTGGCCTTCTGCTTTAGGCTGTAAATAACATAGGTATATATATAAATAATAATATCTACCAAGTTAATAGACTCACAGCACCAAAACTTGGAAATAAAGATTGTTACTCCCAACTGTGTTTCTTTCAGAGTATTAATGTTGATACAAATTTCTGAAGAGATGTTCATTGATAGGTGCATTAGAGAGATGCATACGGTTGTCTTGCATTGCTTTCCTTCCTTCTACCATTCAAGTCTTGGACTCCTCAAAAAAAGATTTAATTTTATTTAGCCAGGCAGTGGTAAATCCTGAACTGTAGGAAACCAGCTGTTCCATACCCTTAAGAACCTTTTTCTTAACTGCCGGGAATGAATTCAATAGTTCAAAAGAGTTGGTTGAGATCATCAAAGCACACAACAAATGATGAAGACATGGTCCATTTGGGCAGAAGTGGGATACAATCAAAGTAGAATTTAAGGTGTTATGGGGTTGGTTAAACTTGCCTTGAAGACTAGATGCTACCAAAATCAACCAATTGTCTGCCCATACTTCCAGTTCAGTGTTACAATGTTCATTCCCTGGTCTTTCTGCAGACTTGTAATACAAAAGAAAAACAAACAATCCCAAAGCAACCCTTGAGTAGAATTGAAATGGCACACATTCAATAAGGTCTGAACATTCTTTGATGAATGCTTGTCTCTGCTCACTAGTGTGCTCATTTAATTGAGTGAAAATGTCAGATAAGACAAGTGGCCTCAGGTCTCCAACTTGTAGAAAATCCATTGGGTTTGGAAAGTCAGCACTGTATTCTTCACTATCATGATTTAAGCTCTGTACTCTGTAAAATGAAAACAAAATATGGCAAACTATGTTAGCAGCCTCAAGCTTTGAACTTAAGGAGATAGTTTTTAACCCTTTAAGCCCCGCGGGTCTCCCTGTGACAAGTAAAATCATCTTGCATTAGCCAGAGTAAAATCTATAAAGTCACTATTGGGCCTTAAAGGGTTAACAACTCTTTAATGTTTGCATAATTTACTGTTAACTCTACCAGATGATGTGGAGATACGATAGTATAGTGGTCAGCCTACAGGAATTCTGAGTAAGTGGTCTGGAGTTTGAGCCTTAGTGATAGCACTGTTGTTTTTTCCTTAGACCACACTGTCTCTCTCCACCCAGGTGAATAAATGGATACTGGTGATATATAATGCTAGGGGAAACCCTGTGTTGGATTAGCATCCCATCCAGAAAGGGGGAGGAGTAATAATACTCCCAGGTGCTTTATGCTTATGATAAGTTCCAACCATGTGACAATGACAGCCAATAACAAAAACGTATAGACCACTACCATCATGTTTCAAGTATTAGCCTTTGTCAGAACAAAACTGCTAAAAACATCTTCCCTGCATTGCCTGTTTATTTCCACACAAACTGCCAAATGTCTCTTTACGAATTAACTTCATAGCTTTAAGCCCAAGATAAAGTAAAAATTTTATTGCCTATGCCAACCTTAGAACTACTGTTGTACTTGAATGACAGAAATTATGCCATCTAAGTCACTATCTTAATAACTGTATGGATGCAGTGAAATTTGTTTGCTTTCAGGTTCAAAAAAGATCTCTCATCTGCAAGGACCAGCTGAGTAGCACTTCTTCTTTGTGAGTGCAATCCTACTTGATAAGGATTGAGACTTTGAAGCTTCATCAATCCTTTACCCTTAGGTTGATCATAGCTCCAGTTCTCATTCATTACATGTTTCGAATATGTTTTGAAGACGAAAGGAGAAGCGATAGCTATATTTTGGGAGTCAAAGCGTTACCACTGTTTACCTCTCAAGCCAAACATTGGCACAGTATTCTGCACATCCGATCGAAGAACTCGTCACAGTTTCAAACAGAAGTTTAGAGAGGAAGGAGGAGACGTATGGCTCTCTACTGCTATCTCCGTTTACGTTTCCACTCGTAAAAAGTTCACGCCACAACGCGATCCAACCTTTTGGATAGAGGTTTTTGCAAAACTCTTCCGCGAGTTTGACGTATTTTGCACTCAGATTTCTACTAGTTAGCATACGGGAAATATCTGCTTTTACAGTATGTTGCTGAGAGGGGAATTTCAGCGCAAATTCTAACAAGAAACAAAACTTTTGGAAGTCGCTGCTTTCGATTACCTCCGCCATATTGGATTTCATTGGATGACTCCGGCCTGTATACGTACCGCTGCGGCCGAACGAAAAGGAGCCAATCAAACGTCGCGACAGTTCGGCGTCCTTGAGTTCGAAAAATGGCGGCTGTGGAGGTTGCCAGACAGCAACTTCATCCCAGAAAAGGCGTTGCTGCAGGTAAGTTTCTTAAGTGAAGACATTTGCCTGTAGGTAATGCAGTGAAAGACAGGATTAGTAACTTTTCCTGCAGATCCGATGCAAGAAAAGTTGGAGAAATGGCAGCGAATGAAGGGAAGGAACGACCGTGCGCCCTCAGCTGTCAACCGTTCACGACCAGCTGTTGTACTGACTGACATGAGCGCTAGTTTGAACAGATTTCAGGAAAGGTAAGGTTAAACGACATACTGTGTTAGATTTACTGCTTTTACCAGCCAAATCTGGATAAATAATTGAAGTAGCGTAAGATATAAACTGGATCGCAAAGTTTTAGCGTCATTATATTACAACGGCTGTGAAGTTGACGCGATCAAACTTTCAACTCTTATGCTAGTAGACAGAAATCTGGCACAGTTCTTTATGGCCCCTACAAAGAAACCCCTCTTTACTGTCAAATCAGAGAAAGGATAAATTCTGGTGTATGTTTTAAACTTGTCTTGTTTTGTTATGATTCTTTTTTTTTACGGTCTTGCTGTCTTAAAATTCCCGCATCTTACCTTGGAATGTTCCTTTGAAATTTTCAATGGTCTTCAGGAAAATCAAAGATCTTCGACGCGATACGCAAGCCAACATGAAGGTCTGTATAAAATAATTGATATAATAAATGATTGAGAAATGCACAAGTTTTACATGATAATTCCAAACTTCCTTTCTTATGTGATTAAACCACTGATGATGATAATAATAATAATAATGATGATGATATTATTATTATTATTTGTTTTATTGTTATTATTATATTGATATAAAATTATTATTTTGTTTTTCAACATTTCAAAGAAACTGCAGACTGTACATGAAAGTATAGGATTCAAAGTTTTGCTTTTGTAATTTGCCAAACACAAGAGAAAAAACATTAACACCTTTGTTTTAGCCTGCAACTAAATGCAAGAGAATCTCGAATCATTCGAGTAAGCTTCCCCTCAAAGCAAAGAGAAGAAAGACGTTGGCTGTCACGGCATCACTCGACAAGGAAGCTCATCACAACACTGAGGCAAATAGAAACACACACAAGGACAAAACCCTTAGTATGAGGTACAAATATTTATTAAAGAGGAAAATAATTTTTATTTGAAATTAGCTTAGTTAGCCTTATTTGGTGGTTGACTGGTTATTCACCTGAGTGAGTCCTTTTGAATATGTAACAGTTAGGCAGCTTGCTCTTGGTGTTTCTGTATTTAAATCAAAATATAAACAAGTGCTCCTTCTAAGCCAAACGTAGACTCTAACTTCGTCCGAACATGAACATTTTTCTGATCTACTCCACTCTAGTTTTCCATCGTCAGCAGTGGCCAACTCGAAAGCCTACAGCTCCTTTGGCCACTGCACACGATACATCAGCAAAGTAATTCATCTCTTTTTTTTTCCTTCTTCTATTTTTCCTTTTGGCTCATTTTAATACCTATATTGTAATTATGTTTTTCTCTTGTAATCGTCATGTAAAATAAAGATTGAATTGAATTGAATTGTAGTGTGTTATTTTTACTTTACTTTCAAATCTTCTCCTGGAATTTTATGCTTTGTGACTGTGCAGTGTATATTTAAGCTATAAACCGCAGATTTATGGGTTTTACTGATGTCATAAACCATGTGGGATGTTGGAACAACACAAGAAGAGCTTGTAAATCACCAGCTATGGGGGAGTGATTTACAAGTCCTTTGGGTGTTCTCCCAAGATCCCAAGTAGCTTTTTATGCCAGTAAACCCATAGAAACTGTGGTTTTATAAACTAACTGATCAAATAAAAACAGAGGATGTTTCTCTTTTCTATGGGTTTAACGGCACAATAACCCATGTAGTGTCTGAGTTGCTTTATAAACATGTATATCCCTCTTTGGTATGAAGATAGACAGTCCTCAAGTGATGGTTTCCATTATCAGAATATTAGACATTTGTGTGTATTCTTGGATTTAATAGCACTTGGTATTTCTTTATTTTACCTTATAGAATGGTCAAACGTAGTCAGTTTTCCATTTATATCATTTATTTCATTTTTTTGTAGGGAAAGACTAGAACTGTGGAGGTCAGAAAAGAGGTACAGTGTATAAATATTATGGTATGAATATTATGGCATATAAAAACTGCCAATCACCACGTGGGAAAACCAGTCATATCACATTTGTGTGATATCATTATTAATTGATTTGCTACTGCTCATTATACCACTAAATATTAGGTAATAAATAATTTCTATTATAATATTATATGTCTGGTTCCGTGAATGGACAAGATGGGTCTATCCTGCCTGTTCGGTGTAGTGTTCACGATGAAACACAGACTCGATGCAAACAGATTAAACACAACACTTTAATAGCACCTCCAGAACGTAGCCGCCATCTCTAATAACCTTTCCGTCATGTAGACTTACACCAAACATACTACATCATGTAGACTTACACCAAATATACTACATTCGGGATCTACCGTGTGATCCCGTGAAACAATCAAAGCAAAATGGCCATGTAATAAAATAATTAATCCTTTATTGACTAAACTTGTTTTGTTCAAGATGGCTACGTGGATATTGGCCTCATTCTTTTTTTGTGATTACATCTTGGTCAATAAAACCGCAAAGAAAGAACTTGACCAATATGCAGCCGTTTTTTACATCATGCTTCGTCCATTACATATGTACATATATACATACATACATACATAATATATATATTTATTATATAGACACGAGTGTTTTACTGGAGAATATACCACTCGTAAAATTCATAAAAAAACATCCGGGACCCAAGTAGTTTATTTTCCATAATCTCACATGTGAGTTTATCAATGACGTAATTTCGGTAATTTCCCTCTGAAATTTGTATCGATGTCTTTTTGTCTATATAGTAAAAAGAACATTGCATGGCAGCTTGAAGATATGAATTTTATTTTCTCGTGCCACTGGAAAATA
The DNA here is from genome assembly GCA_949710005.1 of Ricordea florida. Lineage (NCBI taxonomy): Eukaryota > Metazoa > Cnidaria > Anthozoa > Corallimorpharia > Ricordeidae > Ricordea > Ricordea florida. The sequence goes on from OX453278.1 coordinate 5,001,812, forward strand.
AAACTCATATCTTCGCGCCACCATGTAATATCCTCTATATATACATATACTACTTATTAACTGAGAATGAGGTCATTACAGGGAAATCTCGAACAGAGGCCTCGATGTATTGGCCAAACGATAGTGAGGTCAATACAGTCAAGAGCAAGGTCTAAGATTTCCTTGTAATGACCAAATGGACTAGGTTAATAACTTATTTATTATATGACCTTTTTAGCCCTGAAAAATAAAAATGGAAGGGTTTTTCAATATCTGCTTGCGCACACAAGAGGTCGTTCAAGGTCACGTTCACTGAACCGGAACACACATAACCATATGATTGAAATAAGAAGTGAAAGAAAAAACAGTTTCTTTGAAAATGAGACAACTTTTGTTGATATCAAAGGAAAAAAAAATTTTAATGCCTGGTCATTACAAGAAAATCTTGCCCGCTCAATATATTGTGCGCCTATTTCAGGAAAAATTGTCCAGGCGGAGCAAATCAAAAGTCTGAGAAGATGGTGAAAAGACCAATTCAGATGCCTGATTTAAGAGAGAATACTGCACATTACTGTAAGCTGTAAGTAACATGGGCTGCATACTCATCCTTACTAGATGTGTGTGATTAAAGTATAAATTAACAGTGTTGTGATCATTAATGTTGCTGAATTCTGATGAACAAAGCGCTTGCAGAATTTGGGAGAAGAAAAGTATGAAGTGATACATTGAGGCAGTAGCAATATAGCCTTCGTAGTTGGCAGTATCGTGTGGTATTTGAGTGAGATTTGGCGGCGGAGCCGCCACGAGCGCCGAAGCCGCGAGAAATACCGCCTGCCAGAGAACCATGATTTTCGAATGCTGCCCGCTTTTATCACCATCCCAATTAAATCAGCCAATCAGAGAGAAACCTGTAATTTCCTCAGGGAAATATGCGAAGGATCATCTAACATGATTGACATATGTATGGCCCTCGACCAATCCGTTTCTCCGCACATTGGTGTGTGGACTATTTAAAATACCGGGATTTTCTGGCAGGCGGTATTCAAACGCCTCGGCCCACGGATCACGGTTGCGCCAAAACTTTAATCGCACCGACACAATACCGCCAGCTACGCAGGCTAGTAACAATAACAAGTATTAGTATAAATACTCAGGTGATTATCCAAAATCGCGCCCTCTGATTGGTTCGCTATCTCGGATTATCAGCCGATAATCACCTCGACGAACGAAATGGCTGCCAGTCGTTCGCGCCCTTTTGATGAAATAGAATTTTTTTCGTGTTGTACAATGCTTTTTCTTTTCTTTTTTTGGAAATAATCTCTCTCTTAAACCCTTTCGCTCGCAGTGAGGCATAGGTCTACGGAAACCATTGCTCGCCATCGTGGTCTGTTTTGGGCTATCCTTTCAAGCTGCCACCAGGTGTAGCCTGCTTTGCTCGCTTCACCTGTGTATTTATACTACGACAATTATTCGCCTCAGGCTCAGTGATTATCTGTGAATATTCAAATCGACTTCATCTCGGTGAATATTCACCGATAATCACTGAGCCTGAGGCGAATAATTGTTAATCACAGTGCAACGAACTCAACCGAGGCTATCCGACATTAATCAGCCAGTCACAGGTCAAACCTACAACAAAAGCGTTTGACTTCGATAAATTGTTAGCCAATTAAAAACCAGTCACAGCAAAGATGTCTGACTTCAGTAGTTCCTGATTAGCCAATCAAAAAAGAGAACCGTTCTTTAAGTTTCAAACTGTTTGTGGCTCCGATTGACTTTGTTGCACTGTAATATCCAAGAAATAAAATTATCTACTGTGTTTGTACAGGTTTATACAAACCGAAGTGCGTTTGGGAGACGAGAAGTCTTGAGCATGTACAAGCACTTGACCTTCTGAACGTCCCTCTATTTTAATTGAGTATCTTTTTTACGAAATAATGACTCAAATTATTTTGCCGGTCGCGTTGAAGCTGACTTGAAAACCGTGATTGCACAGGCTAAAGTAACCCAACTACAAACCAATAACAAAGCGAGTACTGTCTCTTGTTTTTATAAATTGTTTTGCAATACGTGTATATAACAGGTAAAGAGAGTCGCCTCTTTCCTTTCTTCGTCTCCTTGCCCACGCAGAGCTTGACAATTACAAGTGTTTATTGGGGTTTTATTGAACTTAATGTTTACAGGAATAATGGTGAAAAATCACCTGTGACGGCCCATCGCGACAGGGAATCAACAAGGAGAAAGTTCAGAAAATCGTACTTAACTCCCTCCTCCCAAAAGCAGCCATTGGTAAAATCCAGCAAGTATGAAAAACTGGTGAATACGCCAGGGGCAAAGGAGGTAACAAAACAGATTCCAGAGGACTCGGACAAAGAAAGGAGTGAAGTGAAGTCATACAGGGACAAGACGTTGGATATGAGGTACAGTAACGCTGAAAATAAAATGACTTCTCACCCGTTTTTTGCTAAACTGGCCTCACAAATTTATTCTACACACTGCTAACACAAATAAACATATATAGACATACAAACCAAATCTCTTTTTCTCTGTTTATTTCATATATCCAACTCAGTTAAATCTTATCTTTGTTGTTGTTCCCGCAGTGAAAGACTTGAGCTCTGGCTTGCCGCAAAAGGGTAAATGTGTATTGTAATCTCGTTTGATTTTAAATTGAGTTGGATTCCTGTCAGTTCTATTGCAGTTATTTTCCTCAATTTATTTTGCATCTTGTTTACCCTTCGATGTAATACTCTGTTCTTTTGTACAGGAAAACACCAAAATTCAAGACTCCAGCAATTTTGAAGGAGAGAAGGATCATTGTGGAAGAAGACGCGAGGGAGAAAAAGAGGCTTTCTTTCACCTGTGATGAGAAACCTGATGATGCTCCATGTGCGACATTTGGTGCCGTCTCAACTGCAGCTGACGAAAGAGAAAACGTAGAAGAGCGACTTCAAGAATGCTTGCGCCAGTTAGAGCACGTGAGTACATGTAAAACCAGAGGTGAAAAAATTAAAACCACACTGTTTAGTAAAAGGTTCAGCAGCATTCTAAAGAATGGTCACACTGCATGGTTTGGTCCACAAATGAAAAAGTAAGAACCGCGCTGCATAGTAAAACAAACAGTACCACAGTACAGTACTGTTCAGTAGCTTTACAAAGAATGGTCACACTGCATGGTTTGATCCGTAGATGAAGATTTCAACGCCATTAGCTGAGCAATAGGTTCGGAAGCATTCTTTCACAGATTTCTATAAATTAGTTAAAATGAAAGTATCCTTTTACACTTTGTTTGAACAGGAGGACTGCAAGGCAGAAGCAGTGGCCACAAAACTTGACTTGTACAATTCATCTTGTCCACACACAGCACAGATTGCTTTTTACTGGCTCTGTCGCGCCAAAATTGCTGAAAAGGAAGAAGACTATGATCGCGTTGCGTGCCTATTTGAGCAAGCTTTCGTTTTCAACGCCCAGGTAAGACGCTTGTATGGTGTCAGTGAGAAAGAAGTGCTATGAAAAATAATAAAAATAGGTTACAACTGCTTTACCCCAATCACGTGCCTCCTTTTTGTTTTTATTTTTTTATATTTCTTTTTTTTTTCTGTCAGAAAGCGCTATGACATGCCGAAAAAATATATCTTTCCCATTTCACCAGGCTCAAAATATACCGTCTTCATTACATGACAACCCTTTCATTTTGATGTTCAAATCCCAGCAGTATGCAGCGTGTTTGTCGCATGAACCTTATTTAATGGCCTTGCACCCACGAGTCTCTTATAGCTCAGTGGTAGAGCGTCCGAACTGGTAATCGGAAGGTCGTAGGTTCGACTCCTATTGGGAAAACTCTGATTTCCTTTTCCAGGTTTTCCAGTGTCATGGATAATAAATTACATTGTTATATATATATCTCAGTTAGTACGCGCGCTGTGATTGGTCATTTTAGCGGGCCGTACTTCACTGTACGGCCCGCTAAATTCAAAAGTTATGTTTTGAGATATAATAAATATGTTACAAACCTCGGTCCGTACTGTAAGTTATGGATCCTCTTTTTTTTCCGTTCGGATTCATGGCCCGCGGGCTTAGCGCTTGGGCCATAAATCCGAGCGGAAAAAACTTGGTCCGTAACTTACAGTACGGACCTTGAACTCGGTTAGTAAGAGGTATTTTTTCACTAATTCACGAGGCTCAACATATATGCCATCTTATTATTTCAAAAATGCGAGCTTGTTTCTGGGATCTTAATTCAGACCCTAAACAGGTTCTCTGATTTTCATTTAGCCTGAATCTTTGATAAAGGACGCGGTTTTCGCTTTTGTGAAATTCATGAAGGAGAACGAAGGCCAAGGTAAGCTCCATAAATCTTAACAAACAAGTAACACCGTTTCTGCAGCAGTCGTGCCCATATATGCAGGGTTTTCAATAAGAACTGTAGCAGCAGGAGAATTGTGTAAAGTATCAGGAGAATATTCTGAAAGAGCCCCACGTCTAACGTTAAAACTAGCTCAGGCCATCTAAATTTGACCGGAGAATTCTTCGTAGTAGCCGGAGAATTCTTCGTAGTAGCCGGAAAATTCTTTGTAGTAGCCGGAGAATTCTTCGTAGTAGCCGGAAAATTCTTTGTAGTAGCCGGAGAATTCTTCGTAGTAGCCGGCAAATTCTTTGTGGTAGCCGGAGAATTCTTCGTAGTAGCCGGAGAATTCTTTGTAGTAGCCGGAGAATTCTTCGTAGTAGCCGGAGAATTCTTCGTAGTAGCCGGAGAATTCTTCGTAGCAGCTGGAGAATTCTTCGTAGTAGCTGGAGAATTCTTTGTAGTAGCCGGAAAATTCTTCGTAGTAGCCGGAGAATTCTTCGTAGTAGCTGGAGAATTCTTTGTGGTAGCCGGAGAATTCTTCGTAGTAGCCGGAGAATTCTTCGTAGTAGCCGGAAAAATTCTTCGTAGTGGCCTGAGAATTCTGCGGTCTCCGATGCTTAATGAACACTCTGTATATGTCATCGACCAAGCGTGAGGTCAAGGTGGCTGCATATTGGGCAAGTTTTCTTTTACATTTTTGTTTACTGAGACGTAATCGAAAGGGCTTGACCAATAAAGGATTTATTATGTCGCCATTTTAATTAATTATTATTAATTTATTATTATATGATATCACCATTTTGTTTTGATTTGTTTCGCGGGACAACGTGAGAAATAGATACTTTTTTCCTTGGGGGAGGTCTTGAGAAATCCGTGTTCTCTGCATGCAAGATCTTGCGCTCTGATTTTTTGGATGGATATGAAGTGTCTCGCCGGCTTAATCAGAAACAAAAGCAGTCCAGAGGACACAGAGACTTTTTTCATGAGTGCTTGCTCTCGCTTTTTGTTAGCGACATTTTCTCTTCTGTTAAGGAAAAAAACTAATTGTCCCTTTAGTTGATTGTTCTGTTTGGCTCGAGACACTACGTGAGAGAAATATACTCATACTTCCATCTTGTTCTTGTATGAGAGAAATCTACTGAACTGTGGTTTAGATACTTTTCCTGATTTCCAAGCTCATTTTCTTGGCATCTGGAAGATTTCCTTGTCGCTTTTCCATTTTACCTTTGTGCACTAGGTTTCAGACAAACTGTCTTTTTCGCCTTGTAGTTGCAGGTTCTTCAAATGATGGTAATCAAATTCCCTTATCCAGCCCAGTTAAAGAGACTCCCATTAGGACCAGTACAAACTCTCCAGATAACTTCAATTCTTCCGTCATAAAGTTCTGTTTAACGGAAGCCACACCGTACAGAAAAAGGTTAGTAACGAAGGCAAAGTGGTTTTGTGTTTTTCTGGCCACAAGGACAGTAACAGTGGTTTGTGGATGCCCAAGTGACATGTGTGACTCTCACCTCTTCCACTGCAAAGTCAAACTTTTAGTTTTAATTCTACGCGATATTGTCTCAACCATTCAATAGTAAAGAATCTTGAGACACAAATTGTGGTACTTAATCACTGATCCTTTTACTCTTAGATTACACTTGAACCTTGAGTCCTACCGTGTTTTTTGAGTCCAAATTCTTTCGATTTCAAAGCATGAACTGCTAAGCTCATGTCAGTCTGGTTTTTGCCATTTTAATTGTATTTTTAAGTTCTTAGTCTGTGTAGAGTTGTCTGTAGTTCCTTTATTTCTAGCTCTCTTGTTTCAGCGACGGTGTAACGCTCTCAGTTCGTGTCCTTTCGCAGATTTAAAACCACGTTTGGTAAACCTGTGTTGACGCCAGTGCGCAGGTCAGTGCGCTTGGAACACTCAAGTACCCGTCGTCCCACAATGCTTCAGGAACATGACTTGACCGTGAGGAATCTTGGGGAACTACCTCGGAATGTTCAAGGAAACGTGTTTTTCAAACCAAACTTTGCCGTGCAAGCAGAACTGAACGAGGCCTGGAACGAGCTACAGTGGAATGAAGATGAAGTTGCTTAGTAGTGTCGATATTCTCGCTTTTGATCTGGGATACTCGTAATCAATTAAGTGGAAAAATATCAAAGCCAGGAAGAGCAAAAAGCTTGTTTTCTACTTTTAGAAACCAAACCATGTTGGAGGAACAAAAAAAGTTTTACATAGTGACAGAGACTGTCAAGCTTTAGAAGTCAAGTTGTTTAAGGCCGTTTTAGCAAATTCTTAGCGCTCCTACATAAAAAGACAGTTTTTCTGATAAGATAAATCCTCGTTAAGTTGAATATGACTTGATTGAAATTATGTGTTTAGAGCACCAAAAAAAGAAAAAATTAACACTCAAAATAAAAATCGGCTAATATTGAGCCATCAATCTGGTCCCATATCAAGTTTGTAAAGAGCGGTTGTAAATAGCTTTCCTTGCTGTCTGAGGTTTTATTTGTTTATGCTCATTGCAAACAAATAAAGAAAAAAACCTGTTATGAAGAGATATAGCAATCGTTTGAGTCAGCCGTCAGCATAAATAGCTCCAAAACGGATACGAAATAAGTTAAAAACTTCTTTCTTTGGCATTGCTCTTTTAATGAGGTCTTCCAAGTGCACCAGCCCACCTGTCGCCTATTTGGCTTGATACAAATTTCGCTGTCGTTTTTTCGCTGCCATACAATTGTCGCTGTCTCTTTTTTGCTAGAACACAAATTTTCGCTAAACGTGCTTAATTTTTGCTGGCCTGATCGGTCATGTCGCTGTCGAAATAACAAAGTGAAAAGATGTGGCTTTGTCGAAATTAAAAATGGATTGTCGTCGCAAATTGGAACACGATTGTCATTACATTTGTTGCAATTTTGGAGGCAGGATGGCCGAGTGGTCTAGGGCGCGGTATTTCAATGCGGTGACCCGGGTTCAAATCCCGCTCTGGCCACTACTTGGTGTTGTTCTGGGTAAGTACCTGGTTCAACTCCTCGATCATCCTTGTAAATAGCCAGCTGGTCTGCCTCCCGCCAGTTGGGATTCTTAACTATGTTGTTTATGTTTGTTTCATTCGGCCCTGAAAAGCCCCTCTAGGGGAGTGGTCAATTAAGTATTGTATTGTATTGTATTGTATGTCGCTTGTTGCCAAAACCCCTCGGTTCAAAAACTTCGAGTTTTTTCCCATCACGCCCCATGAAAGAAGAGAACGCCTCATGCCTTCAATACTTGCTTGGAGTAGGGGAAATATACCGGTTCTAGCCCAAAATAAAAAATGTAAAATAAAAAAATCAATTTTATTTTATTTTATTCAAGATTTCAGAAAAAATAAAATTAAATTATGATTTAAAGAAATGGAGCCCACCCCATTAAATTAATTATGGAACAAAAACTACAAAAATTATATTTATCGCAATTGAAAAAAATTGCTGCAGAGTTTAAAATTAAAAGATTATATGGAATGAATAAAGCAGAATTGATTGAAGAGATAGGAAAATTTACGGATGATGAGATAAAACAAAAAGTTAGCATTAATGATAATTATGTTTGTGTTCATGGAAGATGTAAATATTTTTGTAAAGAATGCGGAGGATCACAAATATGTATGCACAATAAAAATAAGCATCGGTGTAAAGAATGCGGCGGGTCACAAATATGTATTCATAGAAAAAGAAAGTCTTACTGTATATTATGTGATGGATCTCAAATATGTGTACATAATAAACAAAAAAGTTTTTGTAGAGAATGCGGCGGGTCACAAATATGTATACATGATAGACAGAAGGCGCATTGTAAAGAGTGTTGAAATTATGTTATGTAACCCCTATTTTGGTTTCATAACAAAATAAAAAATGATTTTAAAAGATAAAATAAAATAAAAAAAATAAAATGAATATAAAATTATTAACTATTAAATACGATAATAAAGAAAAAAAGTGTTTAAAAGATTTCTTTAACGAAGCAAGTAAAGATTTATCAATTTGTATAGAAGAGAATGATAATTTAATGATTATTGCAACAAATATTGGTCCAAATAATTTTGCATTAGATAAGTGTGTATTTTTTGGTTTTAAAATTCGTTACCTATTGGGTGATAGACCACCAGTAATGAGAGATGGGCAATTGTATGCTAGAGAATTTATTACAAACGGAGTAAAGTTACATAAAATTGAGGAAGATATTAATTTTGATAAAGAGTATTTTGAAAAAGCAATTAAGGTTAATAATGAAAGAGAAATTAATAGAAATTTAGAAATATTTATTAATTCATTTGAGATTAGTTTTAATATAATAATTAGTGATAAAAATAAGTTTTACGAAAAAATACAAAAACATGTAAAGGGTGGAATATCTTCTTGTTTTTCTATCTCACCACCTAATAGAAATATGTTTGAGGGTATGAAAGCATTACCTTTAAATAATTAGTAATACAAAGTTTAATTTTATGTTATATAACCCAATAAATGGTTACATAACAAAAATTTATTTAAATCTTAAACTAAAAGTTACAGATTCTCCTTTTAGATCAAACTTTTTCCAATCAGGGTCTAAAATGGTTAAATCAAAGTGATTAATCATGTTATCATATTTTCTAATTGGAATAGATGGATAATCTTTTGATGGAATGTTTGCTAGCAATTGGGATGGTTGTATTTTTACAAGGCCTCCATTTTTACCTTTATTCATGTATGACATTCTATTATCAACTATGCTGCATAAAAGTCTCAAAGGTTCTTTTATAGTTATATCTATTTGACTTATTTTAAATAAAACCCCCGGCAGCCCTAAAGAATTTTGCAAACCCTGACTAAATTTAATGTTAAATGATTTATTGTTGATTATGTAAGCAAAATTATCTCCGATAATAATTGTTATATTTTTGCCCTTTTCGCTGAGCTCAATTAATATTTTTATATCATTTATGGAATATGTTCCTGGATTAAGTATTACTAAAGGCCCACCTTGTTCATCAGTTATTTTTTCTTGATTCTTTAAAGTTATTAGTCTTTTTGTTTTAATATCACAATCTAAAAGTTGTAATTCACTAACGTGTTTCATTGGAGGGTCTAAATAAATCCGCGTTTCAGAATCATACATTGTAATGCTGAACATATTTTTTGATTAAATTATATTAGTTTTTAGATTATTTATAAAAAATTAAGAAAATGGAAACTAATATACTTCAAAGGCGTATATATCTTGAACCTAAATATTTAGATAAAAATATTATGAATCATCTTTTAAAAACAATTAATAAAGCAATGTTTTATGAATTTGATAAAGAATATGGATATATTATTTCAGTAAATCGTATAATAAAAATTGTAGATAATAAAAATACTTCTTTTGTTTTAAAATTTGAAGCAAAAACATATAAACCAAAAATTAAACAAAAAGTTGATGGTGTAATATGTGGGGTTTATGAAGAAGGTATTTTTATTAATGTTTTTGAAAAAATGAAGATTTTAATTCCTCATATTTATTTGAAAGATTATAAGTTTAATGATGTTTTTCATACATATGAAAATAAGAATAACAAAATTGGAATAGGTGATAAAATTAATGTTGAAATAAAAGCAGTTAAATATGATAAAAATGGACTTAGTTGCGTTGGGTTTTTAGTTTAAATATTTTGTTTTGATTAATCTTTATATTTTTTTTTAATCAAAACATTAACGAAATAAAAACCAAGATAATAATCCTCCAGCAAGCATTAAAACAATAAGTGTATTTTGATGAGAAGATGTTTCTATATCATCTATTTTGTTTGATTCATCGCTATTTTTTAATTTAGGATACCTTGGTTGAAGATTGGTATTTAATAAAACCTTTGAAGGTCCTAAACTATGAGTTATTCCAACATTTTTTGTTCTAATATTTATTGAATTATTTACCCCAAATTTCATATCTTCTGTTGCTATTTTCAGATTATTATTGTAACCAATAACGCTTTCTGTATTTATAATTAAATTGCTTGGTATCAACAAAACACCAGGAGCCACAGCCAAATCAAGCCGTACTTTTGATTCTTGAACCATATTTTGATATCTTTCATTTGATTCTGCTTTATCATTTTCAATCACAGATTTTCCAAATAAATCTATAAATTCTTGCTGAGCAATAAATGCCACTCCCCCACCACCAACAATTGATTTCCTAGTATTAACTTGAGCCCCCAAAATGCAATAAACAAAAGCTTCAATCGATCTATTTATTCTTCCTAATCCAGCATTTGTTAATCCATATCCAGATTCTGGTATAAACCATGCGTATTGAAAATCAACAAAATGATCATTTCGAAGCATAGATATTAAATTCCCATCTATTTTTTTCCTCCATCATCGGAAAATCTATTTGAACTGCTTGGCCAAATATTTGCATCAGGATCATAACCCCTTATAATTCTTACGTTTTGTTTTCCTCCCCCTACTGCTTGCGAACTAGCGCTTCCAGGAACACTTCCGGGCGGCACATATCCTTTTCCATAATCAATGAATACATCCCCAACACCATGATTTGCTCCCCCCTTGAATCTAAAATCAGCTAAAGGTTTATTTAATCCCTTATAATCTTGATTATTGCTTAAACCAAATTCTGCGCATAAACGGTTATAAGCATTTTTGTTGTATGGATTATTTTTTAAAGAAAAAGTTTGTTCACCGGGTAATGGTACAGATAATTCATATAATATTCTTCTTATTGTAAAGTAAGTGTGAAATATAAAAAAACTTCTAATAACTTTTGGGTAATTTAAACCATCATTTAAACTTACACCACATCCTGATGTTGCACACCAAACCGCCATGTTTAACTGTTGTGGCCAATGGCTAATATTTGGTTTATTCAACCAAGCTCTAGCTTCTTTACCACTATTAAACTCCACAGTCTGATTTTTAAATACATTTTTCATTATCGCAGAGAAGTTATCTTTTTCTGAAACATATATATCTAAAATAAATAACATTTTTGTTACATTTTTTGCTGTTTCATCGAATTTAATACCAGGTATTGGATATGTTTTGTTTGTTGATAATAAACTTTCTGGAAAGGAACTATTTTCTAGCCCTAAATCTTTCCATAATAATGTTTTCAAATTAGTAGGAAGATCATCAGTCCATGTTTTTCCTGAAGGATCATTATCAGACATTACAATCATTCCATTAACTTTCCATTTAATATTTCCACCATACGAATCATTCACAAATGTAAATTTATTGTGGTTCGCGTTTGGATATTTATTTCTGAAATCATTTAATAAAGACATACTGTTATTTATGCTGGTAAAAGTTTTATTTATTGGAGCCATATTATTGTTTTTTTTGTTACTATTATTTTTTTTAGCATAACCAAAAAAATCCATATTATTATCTATGTTGGTAATAATATGCAAAGTCTTTAGACTGAATTAACCTCTTTTCTTATACCCGCAAAACAATTGCAACCAACTTCAGTTCTCTCGTATGAAATTTTTAATGACCTCCAGTAAGTTCTTTTAATAGATTTTCGCGAACTTCCCTCCTTATCACAGACATATCCAAGTTTTTTTCTGCTTCTTTCCTAAATTTTTGACGTATTTCAAGTTTTAGTTTTTGAAACTTTTCCAATTCTGCTAAAATTATAGAAAATTCTTGATCGGATATAACATTATCTTTCAAAGCTTTTGAAACTAAATCGTTAATTGTGTTTAATTTTGATTTTGCAATTGCGGCGGTTTGTTCGTGTTTACTAACTTTGCCAGAAAGTCTTTTAGAAGCAAAACCAAATCCAACCGACAACCCACCAAAAAAACCACCTACAACCCCTAAAGGAATACCAACAATAGCACCAAAACCTGTGAGAGAAGTTCCTAAACCGCTTGCTGATAGGATAACTGAAATAAAACCACCAGAAACACTAATTTTTGTACATATTCCTCTAGCTCTATTATATTTTTTCCTTACTTCTTCGTAATGTTTAATTTCTTTCTCAAGATTTTGTAATACTTCGCTTGATTTTTGCAGCCTGAAATTAATTGGATCCGGATTATTAGGTAATACAGGGTAAATTCTATTGTATTCATCCATATTGTATTTTACTACTCAACATGATATCTTTAGATCTACTTTCTCTTCCTTTTTATACTTTCCACAAAATATAGAACTACAGCCATTATCAAAAGCCAAGCATTCTTACCTAAAAAGCCAATTACCTCACCCGCTGTTTTGAATAGAAAGCTAACAATTGCGCCGGCCATTCCCGGTAATATTTCACCCAGTTTTTTACCAAGAGTTTTTAATCCTTTTCCTACTCCTCTGCCTAATGTTGATAAACCCTTTGAAAGATTAGAAACTATAACCCCAATTACTAAAGCAACAGCGCTTAAAATCGCAAATGCCGTAAACCCATGTTTTTTGAATATATCTTTCACACGTTCTCTCAAAGACATTGTTTCTTGGATTCTTTCTCTTTCAGCAACATCGTTTGCTATATCTTCATTGTTATTTATAACTTCTGTATTTAAATTTTCAAGTTCTGTAGCTTCTTCTGTTGTTTTATTGGTTTTATTATCAAGAACTTTTTTTCTTTCTAGTCTTTCATTTTGTTTTTCTTTTTTCTCTGCAATTTCTGAATTGAGTTGTTCAACTATTTCTGATCTAGTTGGACCTAAAGCATCTTTTAATTTTCCTGGTTTAAGTTTTTCTTTTATTTCGCCTGTTGTTTTATCATATCTTCTAAACTCACCATCACCCGTTTTAACATATATTCCACCTGATGGTCCTTTAATTGCTAGTAATTTTATCCCACTAGGAATACGTTGAAAAAATGAAAGAAATTGTTTTAATTTCGCTCTTGGGTTTCCTTTTTTTATAGCTTCTTCTGCGCTTTCTAATTCTTTATTTTTATTTACTAATAAAGGACTTTTTTCATTTAATGAAGTTTCTTGTTCTTCCACATAATCATTATTTTGATAACTTGTTGACGAATTTGTATTCATATTCTCCATTTCCATATTTTCGTTATCTTCGTCATCATCATCATCATCATTTCGGTCATTTAATTCTGTCGGATCTAAATCTTCTTCTTCTTCCATCATTTTTAGTCGTGATTAATAACTCTTTAGACTAAATGTTTTTATAAAAGTTTACTTGCTACATAACCTAAACCTAACATTCCAACTCCAACATATATCATTTCTCCTGTTTTTTGATCATCGCTCGGTTTGTAATAATCAGAAAATTTTGGCTCATGCATTTCCCCATACAATTCAAAAGCTTCATCTGTTTTTGAAAGCTTTTTTGCTGCTTGATATTTTTCTTCTTTTCTTTTCATTTTCCAATCAAGCATTATTTGTCTTTTTTTCTGATATTCTGCATAATCTCTTTGATATTTTTCCATTGCCTTATCGTGGCGTATTTTTTCCACCTCCGCATTATGCCCCGCAAAATGTTTTGCAATATAATTTCCACCAACAAATGCTGTTGCATTCACTATAGCCCCAACAATCGTCATCGCTATTGTTGCCATTTTATTTTGGTAAAATCTTTTGTTCCTCTAAATATGTTTTTAGATACATACTTCCTGATAATACAGCTACCCATTTTGCATAATTTGTAATACTTGAGGATGGGTCATTCAAAAATGATTCTTTCATTATCTTTTTTGTTATATAACCAACTCCAGCTCCTAATCCAATAAGTACTGCTGAATCAGTTACAGTTTTCACAAGTTTGTTTTCGCTTGACATTTTTTACTACATCATTAAGAAACTTTTAAATAACTTTATGTAGTAAAAAAATAATTTATAATTACATCATTCCAATTTTTGGACGGTCTGCGGGTTGAGTTTGTGGATTATGAATCTTTATGGGAACTTGTGATAAATCAGGTATCCTATTAGAATATTCAACCCTAGCTTTTTCCTTATATCTCATAAAAAGATCAAATGCTGTAAAACCTAATCCAACAACGGATAAAACAGTAGTAAAAGATAACTCTGGTAGCCATGATTTATATTCATTATTTGTCTTTTCTTGATTATACTCTCTTTCTGTATTTTCATTTCGTTTCATTTCCCTAGCTAATGCTTCTTTTGCTTTTTTATTATATTCAGCTAATTTCTTACCAGCCGCTACTTTTTTAGGATCTTTCTCCCTCTTTTTAGTATCTTTATTTTCAGGTGTGGGATCTGCCGTAATTTGTTCAACTTCTACTTCAGATTGTTTAGACATTGTTATTTAGATGCTGCTAATAAGTTTTTAGATCTGTTTAATATATAGTATCAACACCTTCAGTAGATTGCTTAGTTTCCTGATCAGTTGTGTTAGAATTTACTGGTTCTTCTCTTGAAAATTGTTGATTTTTGTTGAATTTAACGTGTTTAGCAACCTGAAATAGTCCGCTAGCAAGTGCTACCAATCTTCCACCTTTTAATGCTAATAGCCCAACAATGTTTGTTAGTTCGCGATTAACTAAATCATCATTCTTCAAATCCTTACAAAGAGCATCAATATCATCCAAAGGAATAAATAAAGAAATTATTTTAGAAATTAATTGAAGGGATGAATCTACCACTCCACCACTAATTTTCTTACCCATTACTGTTTGATAACGATTAAAATATTTTTCTACATCGCGTTCTGATAATTTTTTTACATCACCCAGACTCATATCAACCCCTAAATATTCTTTTGTTGTCCCAAGCACTGCGAGAATGGCTAGTGATTCTTGTTTTATTTCAAGTCCATTATCTTTTCCCTCTTTTTCTTCTGTCTTTTCTTCAATATATTCTTCAACGTTTGTCATATTTGTTAAATCACCTCGGGAATCTCTAAATAGCAATTAAATGGGTATCGCAAACTCAAACATAACCTAGAATATTTTTCAGTTTTCAGGAGTTGCACAAACTTTTTACCTAATTCATAATCCAAATCACCGCCATAATCTTCAAAAAACATTTTCATACCTTTCTGCGATGGGTTATGGAAAGTAACAACGCAGGCTACATTTTCCCGGAATGGTTTTGCTACCGATGTCAATTGCTGAGTTAGAACCCACATTGATAATCCATGATGCCTTCCGGAGAATGCTAAATCTATAAATTTATTCGATCTTTTCTTCAGATCAGTGGATACAGCGCAATCATCTAAAATTATTAGTGTATTTGTACCAGAGAATAAAGTTTGGCAATCATTTAACAATTCATTAATCTCATCTACATTACTTGCATCGGGTGATAATACAAAGAATCTCTTGTCTCCGAGAGCAAAATTATGATATGTTTTATTTTTAGAATAAGTTGGACAAATTAAAACAATATATTCAAAAACTTTTCGGAAAGGACCTCGGAGCTGTTCAATTAAGTACTTTGTTTTTCCACAATTTGTTGGTCCAGTTATAATACAATGAAATGGGATTTTATCTCGTAAATCTTCCATATTTTTGTATCATAACATTATGTTTTTAGATTCTCAGTACTTAATTGATCTCAAACTTGAATTCATTATTTCCATCATTGCATCAGCAACAACAAACATATGACAAGTTATTACTACTGAGCTTGATGATCCACTTTTTTTCCTTTTAATTTCTATTTTTACTCCATCATGTGTATTATTTAGAGCTAGTCCGCCGCCATGAATATCATTATCAGGGTGAGTTCTTGTATCAACCCAAAGAGCAAATTTATTTGTATAAAAATCCCCTTCTTTTAAATTATGATCTCCTATTTTTTGGAATCGTTTTTTCACAGATTCCCAAAGATCTGATATAATCATACCTTTAGAGTATATTCTATTTGGCACACCATCAACATCAATATTAACAGAAGTTATTCCGGGGTAAAAAAAATTTTCTGAATCTCTTGCACCGCCGGCATATGGAGCAATAAACAAAAATAATATTCCACTCATTGATCTTCTAGGTAAATTAACATGTTGATTAATAACTTCATCAGCTCCAGTTAAAAATGTAAAAGTTTTGTGTAAAGTAACATTTTCATAAAAGAATCCTTTACCAATTTGATAAGTTGATTGGGCTTCTCTAGCTAAATATTCGCTTGAAATTGATGAATATTCTAACTCTAAGTTTTTGATTGAATATTTTGGTGTTTTAGTTGTATCAGAATAAACAACAATATCATAAACTTGGGGTAATGTAATCTCAAATATTAAATGATTTTCTAATGCTTTTGGATAAAAAACCCCATGATCGTTTAAAATTGGGTGATTTATTGGTATTCTATACTTTGATCCGTGAACATTAGCGAGAGAAACTTCTTTTACTTCTTGTGTTTTTGCATCACCAGATTTTGTTCTAAGTTTTCTAATATTTAGAGAAGAAATACCTTGTTTTAATCTATCTTCTCGCTCTTCTTTGGTTAAAAATAAATCGCGATATGTTTGAAATAGATCATATCTTTGAGTATCTTGCAGTGTTTCTCCTCCAAAAAGAACTTTTAATCTGGTTACAAGATTAGCCGACAAATTATTAACAACAGTATTATTTGCATGACCCTCGACATCTAAATCAAACAAAAGAGATACACTTCCAGGTACAATCACCAAATTCTCAGAAAGTTTTGGAATATTTATATATAATGTTTCTCCGGGGCTGGCTGATGATGGATTTAGAGTAATTCTATTTAATGTTGATTCTGCTTTCAAACCAAATGGTTCTTTTGGAATTCTGTTTGGATTAATTTTTTCAGACGTCATAATTGATTTATAAGATACTTTGGCTAACCTTTAAACCCCTTTGTTCTTTAATTTTTCAATATGTTTTAATAAACATTCTCTCGCCTCAGGAATTAAAATCATAATATTAAAAATTTTATCACCATCTTCCATATATAGAATTTTTTTCCTAATAATTTTTTTCATAAGATTAATTTGATATTCGCTAAATTTTGTTTCCACCATTTTAATTTATAAAATACTTTGTTAATTTTTAAATGATGTCAAAAATATATTATTCGGTTGAGGGGTATTGGAAAGGATATTCCGCTATTCCTAAATTAGCTGAAAAGGCCAAAGTAAGTGAAAATGAGGCAAAACAATGGTTGCAGAAACAGGCAATATGGCAAATCTATCTTCCAGCCCCAAAGTATATACCTAGACCGCATTGGACTGTGGGTAAACCTAACCAGATTCACCAAGCAGATTTATTATTTTTACCGCATGATAGAGTTGGAAGAAAAACATATAAATATGCATTAGTTGTGGTTGATATCGCCTCGAGATATAAAGATGCGGAGCCATTAACTTCAAAAGAAAGTCGAGAGATATCAGAAGCTTTTACAAAAATATACTCTAGAAGATTGAAATATCCTAAAACATTAATGGTTGATCCAGGAAAAGAATTTATGGGCGAAGTTAGTAAACTCATGAATTACCATAATGTAAGAATACAAAGAAGTGAAGCTGGTAATCATAGAGCTCAAGCATTTGTAGAAAATGCAAACAGAATATTAGGCGAAAGATTATTTAGTCATCAATATGCGCAAGAAATGATTAGTGATGGGCGATCAAGAGTATGGGTGAAAAGATTACCAGATATTTTGGAAACTTTAAATAATACGCCAACTAGAATAACTGGTAAAGAGCCTAATAAGACTATAAAAATGAAAGAGGTTGATATTGAACCTAAAAATTACCAGCGTGAGGTGGGGCTTGACGAGGTTAGATTGCCTCCTGGTGTAAAAGTTAGATATTTATTATCCTCGGGTGAACTTGAAGGTGGAGAAAAAAGGCGGGCTACTGATCCTATTTGGAGTATTAAAATTTATGATATTACGCGCAGTGTTGTTTCACCTAATCAGCCCGTTTTATATTATTTATTGGATGGCCCAAGACGCGGTTTTGTAAGGGAAGAACTTCAAGTTATACCTTATAATACTAAGTTACCGCCTGATTCTGTTTTACAACGATAATGCCCGTGAGCAAAAGTATTTATTCCATCTTCACAAATTATTCTTTTGTCATCATCGTAAGACAGTGCAACTTTGTTAATAGTTTCGGTATAAACCTCATGCAAACGGCTTCTAAATACATTCATCTTTCTCATTTGTGGTTGTTTATTGAATAGACAATTTTTGTAATCATTAAAGCTTATTGTCTTTTTTACTACTGATGTTTTTACCCCTTTGTCCTTTTTTATCTCTTCACCTCCATCCATCCTGTATGAGTAAAGCTTGGCTCTTAGACCTACAAATTCCGCTATCGGTTTTCCCTCTGCCTCATCTTTGAACATATTAATAACTTTTTTATTTATACCCGTCTTAATACCTGATGGGTGGTTTTCAGTAAAATTGGAAGTGTCAAACCTTTCCGCCACATCTGGGGTAATATCCTTGTAAAAATCTTCCGTTTCTATCAAATATGCGAGACTATCAGTATCTGTAAAAAGCAATTTAACCTTTTCGTTATATTTAGGTTTGATATAATTATAATGAAAGTTATACATTATTGTTTTACTTAAATCTAAAATGGTCATGCCTAAATAAACGGGTTTATTGAATACTAACTTTGTTTTCTTCATGTGAATGGCCACAAGATTTTCACAAAAGATAGTACGATGTTTATAGTTAGGTTTTGATATTAATTTTTTTGCATCTTTTTGATTTGTAACTAATCTAATGCAAACCCTATTTCTAATGTTTTCCATTGTTTTACCAAACACAGAATTATTCATTAACTTGAAGAAATCTTTTTCAAAGTCGTTATTCGCTTTTGATCTTAGATCAGTATTCAAGACAATATATGGTTTTAACCAATCCGACTCTTTGAATGTAATACCTCTATGAATTTTTGTTATTTTTAATCCCAAACTTTCATAAAATTTTAGTGTTTCATGATGAACAACATACTTTACCTTATTGTTCAGGTTTGGGATTAATTTCTCCACTTTATTAACTACAAGCCTTTCTGGAGCTATAGGATAATCATTATGTAAATCATGAAGATTGGGGGAATATTCCAAATCAACCTCCAATATGCAAGGAATATTTTTCCAGTCTCTAAGATCTTTGTTGTTCATCCATTTAAAATTATGAGTAGGTAATGGATTACTCATTCCTCCCCCATATAAATTATTAGCGTCAAGATATTGTATATACATTTTGGGTAGGTTGGGATCATATTCTTTCATGTATGGGTTGTTTGCTTTACCATATCTAGTAGAAATCATAGAGACACCGCCCCGAATACCTTTCTCAATCATAAGCAACATGTCGATGTCAGTTAGCAACTCCAAATTAACTTTTGTTAACTTTAATGCAGCGTCCCAAGCTAGTCCTGGTGATGTATAATAGTGGGCTGGATCCAAACCATAATGTGTTTGACAAACATCTCTAAAGTTCTCGAATACATCCGCTAAAAGTAGTACATCTGAATTAAGATATAAATCGTGATATTCCCTCATTGTTTTCATATTGAAGGTTTCCCATACCCCCTGCGCGTGTTTATAATCATCTTCTTTTATTTTTTCATCGTTTAGTATTGAATAGAATGCATCCTTTGGTGGAAGTTGGGTTGCGTTTAGTTTATCTAATCCATCAAACCAATCATATGGAAATACACCCTTTCTCAACAATGCTTTTAATTCTTCACCTTTATAGAAATTATTTAAGTTTTTGAAAGATTCTTTTGGTAGATTAGTTACTAATTTTTCTAGACTTGATGCCATAAATTTAAATGAATCTATAAATCTAATATCTCGCTTCACCTCAACCCGCTTACCTTCTTTATTTGTAAATGTATCAACCACAATCTGTTTTGTGAAAGAAATATACTTTTCCTCATTATTAGGTATGCATTTTATATTACCTTTTGTTTTACCAAGATTCTTGATAAAAAGATGGGCATCATATCCAGATAGGTTGTGAAATATTACTGGAAAGAACTTTGGAATCTTGTAATTTAAGTTGCATTCGTTATGGGCCGCTCCTCTATACTTTCCTGTAAGATGACAGTGATCTAAGACCTTATCTTCCCCTAATTTTTCTTCACATATATGGCAGTGAGTAGCATTTTCATATTCTTTTTTATCTATTTCTGACACATTCTCCACTTTTTTGTGGTATTTTGTATTATTATAAATTTTCTTAATATCCTGCTCTAAATTATCCACAAATATCTGTGGAATATCATCATCTGCGGATTCGGCTGTGTATTGAACAAGCTCGGGTGGAAATAGTTCATCATCAAAAGACTTTATGAGATAACAGAAACCTGATGCTTTATGTTTCTGATATTGATTAGTAAAACTCTTACTTTCATTTGGTAAGCAAGTATGTATTTTCTCTGGAAAGCTCTCAAAATCTGCATAAACAACAAATGGTACTCGCATTTTT
Organism: Ricordea florida; assembly: GCA_949710005.1. NCBI lineage: Eukaryota > Metazoa > Cnidaria > Anthozoa > Corallimorpharia > Ricordeidae > Ricordea > Ricordea florida. The sequence continues at coordinate 5,022,491 of OX453278.1, forward strand.
CGATTATAATTATTGAAATTAATATACATAGGATTGCCATCTTCATCTTTTGGCATATTAATCCTAACTTCTTCATTTTTAGCGCAATATTCAAGATGTTTTTCCAATGATTTTTCTGTTGGAAATGAATTGTAGCATCTACGACAAAATTCTCGTTTGTGTTGATTATTATTTATTTGTGATGAAGCAAGTCTGCTAAAATTCTTTATCCAACAGTAGTGATTATTTCCTTCTTCATTCGTTATTAGAAGTAATTCAATCAAATAACCACTTTGTTTCTTGCTTATTCTTAGAGGATATACTTCTTGGCTATCTTTATTAAATCCATGTACATTAATTGTATAATAGGGATTTTGTTTTTCAAACTTACCAATATCATTCAATTGAACAGGGAACTCTATTCCTTTGAAGTTAAAATTCTTAGAGTTCTCTCTCATTTGTTTATCTAGTCTTTGTGGATTTTTCTGTTTTGGAAACGCGGCAGAAGTTATTGCCCACTTGAAACATTCATGATCATTCAGATTTTTAACGTTTATAATTGCTTTCTTTAATTCCAATATTAATGGCAGCGAAATATATGAACTGCCAGAAATAGGTTCATAAGGATCTATATTGATATCAAAGTATTCCACTTGATCAAATTGCCATCCAGAACTTCGATTTTGAAACTCTTCAATCAATTCAAGTAAGTAATTTACCATTGTATCGTATAGTTCAGAAAAATCGGTTGCTTCTGTTATTATTTCCACATTTTTTGAATGAAAGTACCCTGAACATTTATCAATAATATCATTATCAGGATTCCTTTTTATGAATTTACAGGTAAAGATGAACTTTATTTTGATGGGCTTCTTTTGCTTATTAATAAGATCTAAAACTTTTGGTTTTATTTTATTAATAAATGTCATTGGGCCATACCCTTTTTGACCATCTATACGATGTGTTTTCAGATACCCCCTCAATGCTGTTTGATTTTGTTTTGGGGTTAATTGGTTACCCCTTTCATTCAATTCATCTCTCACACTCTCAGACATATTTACCTGTCTTTTAGGTTTTGTTGGTTTGTTATTAGTAAGTTCGGAGATGTTTTTATTGATTAGATCTGTAAGTGATTCCTCATTCTTTATCTTGAATAAGCGGCCAACCTTTTTCTTCAAACCATCAAATCTTTTATTTACAGTCTTTTTGATGGGCTCGGGGATATAAGATAGTATCCAATCTTCTAACTTGTTAATCTCTTTATTTATCGGTTTGTAAACTTTTCTTGCTGGTTTGGAAATAGGTTTAGAAGGTTTTAGAATGGGAATATTAATTTCTGGTATTGGTTCATCCATAATTAATCTTTGCGATTTGTTTGTGATATTATCAAGAGCCTCAGCAATTTCTGGAATTTTACGCAAATTTTTAGTAATTACTTTTTCAGGTAATTTTTTACCTTTTTCTTTAATAATTTTTTTTAGTTGTTTCACTATTAATCTTTCTAAACTTTTGCCATTTTCGTTTATGGCTTTTTTTAGAAGTTCTAAAAGATTTTTACTCTTTAATTGACGTTCCATATTAATTATTAATTCTAGCACAATTCTTTAAACCATAATTAATTTTTTATTTTTTTTTCTCTACATTCCTTACAAGAATATTTTTGTTTATTATGAATACATATTTGTGATCCCCCGCATTCTTTGCAATATTGTTTTTGTTTATTATGTTCGCATATTCGTGAACCGCCGCATTCTTTACACTGATACTTATATTTAATGTGTTTACATATTTGTGACCCGCCGCATTCTTTACACTGATGCTTATTTTTATTGTGCATACATATTTGTGATCCTCCGCATTCTTTACAAAAATATTTACATCTTCCATGAACACAAACATAATTATCATTAATGCTAACTTTTTGTTTTATCTCATCATCCGTAAATTTTCCTATCTCTTCAATCAATTCTGCTTTATTCATTCCATATAATCTTTTAATTTTAAACTCTGCAGCAATTTTTTTCAATTGCGATAAATATAATTTTTGTAGTTTTTGTTCCATAATTAATTTAATGGGGTGGGCTCCATTTCTTTAAATCATAATTTAATTTTATTTTTTCTGAAATCTTGAATAAAATAAAATAAAATTGATTTTTTTATTTTACATTTTTTATTTTGGGCTAGAACCGGTATATTTCCCCTACTCTTGGTCGTTCGAATTTAAGAATTAGGAATTGTGCCATGAAATTACAACAAAAATCGTTCATACGATGAAAGGTGTCCAAGAAAAGAAAATGTCACTAGTAGTGTAAGATCGTTGAATTTATTCCATTTCTTAAGCCTGTGGAAAGCTTGTGCACCATTCCACCGGCTCATCCCCAGCCTTCCACAATCTACGCCAGTCTCTTCTCGGTTGCTGAAATCCAATATGGCGGCTACCGAAACATTACCGAGCACGTGGAAATATCTTCGTTTCTTCAATATTCTCGCTTAAACCTCTCATTGATTTTGAATTCAGAGATCATGCTTAAGTCCAAGGTTTTTGTGAAAAAGACCCGAAAGGGTGGAGTGATGAAGATTGTACGGGAACATTACTTGAGGGACGATGTTTGGTGCGGTGCAGGCCACTGCAGAAACTGTAATCCAACGGAGGATAATTTACTTGACGTCTTCCCGGAAAACAGCTCAAACTTGTGTCTGTTTCCGCACTATTTATTGTTGGATACTAATGTTGTTCTACATCAGGTAGGGCATTTCAGTCTAGATTTCTGAATATACGATCTAGAATGAGGAGAGCGTAAGGTGTATTCCCTTAGTATGATCCGGATCTGAATATGTGATACGAGATCACTCAGATCATGACGGATCAAAGAAGAACGTCTTCTTCGGTTTCTTTGATGAGCCATGGTTTGAGTGATCTCGGATCGCAAATCCAGATCCGGATCATATACCAAAGGAACTTTTGAGAAAGCAGTTAAATTGAGTTAAAACAGAGTTGTTTCGCAGCTAGATTTCTGTATTACACCATATAGTACTTCGTTAAGCATGCTGTATATCTGCTGTTTTGTTCTTGAAAAGCAAAACTATTTTTTCACTTGCATAACCCTAAAGAACTGACAGCTACAGTATGTATAATGAAGTTCAAGTACATTTATTGGGTGATACCGTAATCTAGTTGCAGTGTCGTTGGATCATGTGCACTAATGACACCCGCGGTTGAGTGTCGAGTAATACTAGCGATCGACACCTTGATCGCCCCACGATCGACCCACAGTAGCCACTCGATCGATAGTTCAGTCGACCCTTGGTCGACACACGGCCAACAGTTTCAATTTTCATTGCCATTCTATCGAGTGGTGATTGATGCTAGCAGTGGCCACATGTTGGATGTTGATCGACATGTCGATCTCTACCTTGGCTGTTGGCTGTTGGTAGCATGTCGGTTCTCTATTAGTGATATGTCAGTGGCATGTCGGTATATACATTCTTTGCAGTATTCTTCCTCAAATGGCGGTATTCTGCCAGATAGGCAGTCAGGTAGTGTAAGATCTAAGATCCAACGATTTCTGGTGATTTTTTGCGCTAGCAAAATAAAGTTACTTTGAAAACAGACATTTATCAGAGAAATCCCCCTTTTACACTCGACCGTGGGTGTCAGCAAAGCATCGATAGAGTATCGGTCAAGTGTCTATTGCCCGTTGTTGGTTGAGTGTCGATCATGTATTGGTCAACATGTCGACTGACTCTTGACCGGGTAGCTACCGACATGTCAACCATGTGTCGATCACTGGTCGATTGCTTGAAGTGATTGGCACTCGACCGTGGGTGTCATAGGTGCACATGATCTGGGTCGTTTATTTTGCTAGCTACTATATAAACAGGGTTGTTTTGTCTTGCTAGTAGATTAAAGGGTGAACAATTCCTGAGTCCTTAGTCTAAATCACGCCTGCTTGGCTTGTAAGTGAACGAAAGGACACAAAAGGGATAAATGATGTTCCACAAGTTTTCCATATCACCCCATAGTGCATTAAGCTCAGTGTAGCTGCACTTTTCAGAATAAAGAGGTTTTTGTCTATGGCTTACTCAAACCAGTACAGCTACAGAATGCATAATGGAGTATTAGAGTATATGTTGTAGTTCAATTTTATCCTTGGTTCAAATTTTATTTTCCTTTGTTTCCAACTCATTATCATACATTACCATACCAGAAAATAAAGGAAAATAAAATTTGAACCAAGGAAAAAATTGAACTACAACATATACATATATGGTAATATGCAGCCTTTATTCTTTGTTTGTTTAATTTTGGGGCTGTTGGTAAGGCTTATTTGGCTTTGCAGTGAATAAGAAAGAAACAAGCATATTCAATCCTCAGGCTGTGAAATGGAAAATACTCTGGATGGCCTCTTTAATCCTCTTGTGTTTCTAATGCGCTGTGCTATTGTGCACATATTTGTCCATCAAGGGTGCATGATAAAGATATGCCAAGGTTTTTGAACTCCACACCAAGTGTCAAGCAAACTGACCAGAAATACCATGCCAAAGAATTCTACTCTGTAGCATCAATTTTGTACAGAGCTTTTCTTTACTCTCTAATCAATGTGCTGTTTGTCAAGATAAATAATTGTAGTATAATCTTTAGTGTTAAGAAGGAAATGTATTCTCTTGTCATCAGATAGATGTACTGGAAGATCCAGTTTTCAAAAATGTTATTCTTCTACAAACTGTTTTACAAGAGGTAAGGATCAGCTCCATCAGGCACTCTGATTAAGGAGATATAAAGGGATTGCGGATAACGTTTTGTAGTGCTTCAGCTTTTCCACTCCGGGATTGATCAATTTGCAACTTCTCTTTACAGTTCAATGTGTCATTAAGAAAGCAGGTAATGGAAATTGAAAAAATTTGGAATTCAACACTGAATTCCCTAAACCCAAAAAATATACCAGATACTGCTGTACTGTATCTGAAAAGAGAGGTTAGCTTTTGATGAAAATTATGCTGTGTTGGTGGAAAATTGAAGCACACAACAAAATGAGTTTAACAAATGAGTTGATAAAGCTACACCATTATAAGATGATCAAGAAGCTGGCTTTTCCAGCATTAGCCCTTTGTCAGATTGAATGGCAAGGGGCTAGTGCTCTAACTATCAGCTTCTCCATCATCCCATAGTGGTATGGCTTTTTTTTGGCAAATCATTTTGACAAAACCATTTTTCATATATCTAGAGGCAAACTTTCATTAAATACTATGTGTTATACCCTTTACAGATTAAGCATCTTAATGCTTCTGTGTACAAAAGGATCAGAGATATAACTGCAAACAAACAGAGGAAATATTTTGTGTTTTCAAATGAGCATCACAGGTTTGTATAGCTTAAACGTTTTGGCTTTTACTTTCATAACGTATTCATGTATTTCTGACCATCTTTGATTTTAATTCTTTTTGGAGTCTTTGTTTTTTTTTCTTTTTGGTCCATCCAGTTTACTGGTTTTCATCCTTATTCATCATTCTGCTAGTGACCAATCTAAGGTTTCAGAATGTATGTAATTGTCTCCTTTCGTATTGCAAGGTTTTTTCTTTTTTGTTTTTTTTTTTTGATAGGGAGACATATGTAGAAAGAGGCAAAGATGAGTCAGCCAATGACAGGAATGATAGAGCAATAAGGGTTGCGACAAAGTGAGCTATTAAAATTATTATGAAAATGGTGGTTATGGCAATAACATTAATGATAGTGGTAATAATGATTGTGATGATGCTGGTATTGGCAATCGTAATAATGATAATGATAATGAAACTTTTTCATTTGTCTTGGGATGTAGTCACTTTGATGTCAATCATCATGTTTGGACCATTTACTGCTGGTCATCTTCAGATGATGGGGTCAAAGGTAACGATGATGATGATGATGACAGCAATGATAAAAATGATGGTTGTGCTCTTATTGATAGTAATGATAATTACAATGTTTATAATGTTGGTAATAATCTTATAATTGTGATTGTGATTTCATATCTTGGAGTAAACTGGGGAAACTTCCCTTGCCTATTATATGCCCATTTCCTTCTCAGGTCTCTTAACTAATTTGTAACCTCCCTAGTTACTTATAAAAGAGGTGTTGGGTACAAGTAGAACATGACAAACAGTCTGGTATGAGAACTGAAGGAAATTTGAGTATATGATATAAATCATTTATTTTTTCTCAAGCATATGAGCGGGCCGGAATCCTAAATCCTCAAATTTGATTGGCTAATCATGCATGTGTGACCGGTCCAGCTTTTTATGGCTGAATTTTTTTCCCTGCTGTAGCAATTTTCTATTTCCTTTCTTCCTTTAAAAGGAGACATCCAAAAAAATAAATAAGTTATTTACTGGGCAAGGTCAGTCCATGTAAGAAAAGACTGTGCCCTTGGTCTTCAGTAAGGCCCTCTGCCTTCTGCCTCATTCCATACTCAAGACCTTGGGCACAGTTGTTTTCATACGAACCTTCTACTCAGTAAATAACATATATGTATTTACAGTGTAGAATGGAAATGTCCTTAGAGACAAGACCTTCACAGTAACTCCAAGCATGTGGAAGTCAGCCACTTCAAGTGTTAACTACAGCTGATTTACACTCATTGTTCACTAGATGGTACAATGAGCATCTTCAAGAATGCGAAGGAGGAGATAAAGAAGAAGCAAGGGTGAGAGTTGTCCTTCTCACAGATGACAGACAAAATAGAGAGAAAGCCTCACAAGAAGGAATTTTAAGCTTTACAGGTAAAACCAAGTGCAAACAGTGTGTTTCCCAAATTCACCTGTAGGTCAAAGGTGACTTGGTGGGATCTTGCTGGTGTTGGTTTGAAATGAAAGTTTGAAGAATGAAGTATGAGAAATGTAGACTTTTTAAGACCCATTGTAAAGAATTGATGTAAATTCTCATAAGAGGCTCCTTTACATTATAGTGCATACATTTGCATTACCATGAAGAGAATGTGTTAAAATATCAAGGCAGTTCCTTGTAGACCCATATCACTCAGTGTCCAAACAAAAGGTGTTGCCCGTCTAACCTCTCATTCAGTGTGAGGCTGGATGGGCAAAGACAAGGCAAAGACAAGGCAAAGACAAAGCATTTATTCCCTACGGACTCCAAAATGGCCGCCGAGTGATACAGGTGAATTGGTGATCATTCTGCTTACATTCTCATTATGTTGCCATTAATATTGCCTGGAGAAAATGGATACTGATCAATCTCTGAAGGAACATAGAAAAAACTGATGCAGTGTCTGAAAATAAGAAATGCCTGAAAGAGGTACAGGAACAGGGGATTGACTGAGCCTTAAGATAGTAGGGAATCTCTCTGCAATAAGCTGAAAGCATGCTCTTTGTGTTTCTTGCTTGTTTTCTTTATCTCTCTACTGAACAACAAGTTTAGTTACAATTCTGTTTACTGATTGTTACAGCTCAAGAGTATGTGAAAAGCCTTGAAGGCTGTGAAGCTCTTGCTGACAAACTAGCACACCCACAAACAGGACCAGATGATGAGGTATGTATTACCATTTGGAATTGGTTGTAACTCTAGATTCTCTGATTATTTAACAATTGTTTGCTAAAGACGAAGTGATTATCGGTGAATATTCACTGATAATTATCGGTGAATATTCACTGATAATCACTGAGCCTGAGGCGAATAATTGTTTTAGTATAAATACACATGTGATTATTTCAAAAAAAGAAAAGAAAAAGCATTGTACAACATGAAAAAAATTATTTCATCAAAAGCGCACAAACGACTGGCAGCCATTTTGTTTGTCGAGGTGATTATCGGCTGATAATCCGAGATAGCAAACCAATCACAGCTCTTGATTTTGTGTAATCACCTGAGTATTTATTCTAAATGGTTTTGTAAAAGAAGTTTCTTAATAACAATGTTCAGATTAACGTATATTTTTGCTCTATGTCACAGCTTAATGAGAAGAAATCTAAACGAATAAATTATCCAGAGCATCTTCCTCTAACAAAACTGCAGGCTGGGATCAGAAGTGGCAAATATCTACAGGTAGTGAATTTAAGTCTTTGCTGCTACAGTATATACTCTTTTAAACATCTCTATATTTGATATAACCACGAAATGATAAACTTCATTAACTTGTAACTTGCTTTCTCTGGGCCTGAATAAAATTTGCATCCAAAGCAACGCAAGTTTCTTTATGCCTCACAATAAATACTGTTTGACTATCGATCAGTCATAGTTTTATTATGTTTGCTTTTAGTTATTTCGCTCTTTTATTTATTAATTGTCATTATTATTTTTTAGGGTCCTTTTCACAGGAGTAGGTGAGTGAGTACAGGTCAACCTTACAGTTATTGTAGAGCAGGTTTTTATATTTAACTTTACTGGCTCTAAACTGTCTTCAAAATCAAAGCAATTACCTCTGGCCAGTTACTACAGGTACCTCAGAATAAATACGCCGGAAAGTGCTTACATTTAAGTCTCAACTGGTTTCGGTCTACTGTTTTGATTGGTTGGAAAAGCAGCGCAAAGTTCTTTAACCAATGCAAAAGCAAAGCAGTCACAAAATTTTGTTTTGACAGTGAATCAAAAACTGCTCTTTCATGTAGCGAACTGGCAAAACAGCGAGCTGTTGCAGTTCGTTGTCTCAACCTGACTCTAGTGAGAGATAAAGTCTCATAGACTAGTGTAGTGTCAAGGAAAATGTGACCTAATTTTTGTTTTATATGGAACTTTTTTCTGCAGGGAAAACTACACAGAAGCTTATGTTTTTGTCCACGATGGAGATAAACAGGTGAGAGTTGATCCCTTAAGGCTGCATGTAGTTCCAAACGTTAGCTCAGAGAATGGTCACACTGCATGGTTTGATCCACAGGTAAAAACGTAAGAACCACACTGTATAGTAAAACAAATAGTACCACAGTACAGTACTGTTCAGTAGCTTTACAAGGAATGGTCACACTGCATGTTTTGATCCACAGTTAAAAACGTAAGAACCACACTGTATAGTAAAACAAACATTACTGCAATACAGTACCATTCAAAGTAGATTACCACAGAATGGTCACTCATTCATAGATGAAAAATTTAATAGGGATGATGTTTTATATGTTAACACAGCGCCATTGTCTTCTTACCACATTATTTACATGGGTCATTCAATCTTTTTCCAGGTTTTTATTCAAGGTCTTACAAACCTCAACCGTGCTGTTCACGAGGATGTCGTCGCTGTAGAGATGTTACCAAAGGACCAATGGACGTGCCCGTCATCTATTGTGACAACGGCGTCCAATGAAAATGATGACGATAATGATGATGACGAAAATATTAACGGGGATGATGAAAGCAAGGTATGCGCCCCGAGTCTGTCACTCCTAAGGTTCGAGTAGCAATTCTCCCTAGTGAGTGCCATACACCTAACATTTTAGTTTGGAGAATATGACCCGGTATCACCGAGTTTATAACTTACTAAATTCTCATTATAACGTAACTTCAGAGTGTATTGAGACTGGTAGGAGAAGTTGCATTTTGGTCACTGCTCGGAAGGAGAGCATCAACTCTTCCAATCCCAAGATCTGACTAGGAATTCTCTTTAGCTTTTGCCATACACTTCCTTCTATTTTAGCTGACAGGATAAGGTGTTAGGAACTGCAGTGTGTGACTTCATCTCCTATTCTGTGAGAATTTTCCTGTCTTTTTTCTAACTTTAATTGGTCATTGTCTCTCTTTCAGAATGGGTTGAAAAAACGAGGTAGTTCAAGAATAATGTCTGGAAGAGTAAGTCAACTGGAAATTAATTTTAACTCTAAAGACTTTTAACTGGTTTGAAATTCCTTTTAGAATACAACTTACGTTGTTCTTTATTTCGTTATTTTCGTAGGTGGTTGGTATTATTAAGAGAAATTGGCGTCCGTATTGCGGTATTTTGTCTAAATCAGCGAACCCACAGGTACGGAAGACGATACAATTTGAGTTCTTTCCTACATGTCTCACTGTGTTAGCCTCGTGTGTAGCAGTGACGCTTACTCGCATATGAAAGGGCGAGGATGCTCATCGGAAATTTTGAATTAAACCCATAAAGCAGACCGATATGGGCGTGGCCCAAGCTTTTTTAGACCCTTAAAAGAGACTGTGTTAAAGTCTTCTTTAGGCATTGATGTTATAAGGAAAAATAACAAAAGCTTTTGTTATTTTTTCTTTATAAAATTTTAATTTGTAAGTGTCTTCCAGGTTTCATTTTTACCTTTTAACTTTTTTATCTGTTTATCTGAAGAAGGCAGAATGGCCAAAACGTTATAAAGTTGTTGGACCTTTTAGAAGTTTGTTTCTTTTGATTATCCCAAGGATACTTAGCTATTTATATATGTATCTATTTTTTTTCTGCGGGACTAGACCTACATGGCTTAATATAATGGTGTTTTGCCCAGAACACCCTAAGTGAATCCCAAATTTACACCCCTAATAGAGACGATGAGCATCACCGCCTCTTTCATATGCGAGTCCCACTCTTGCGCTTGACGTGGTACGTGGGAATTTCATGCGTGACCCGTTGGCAATGCCTTTGGGGTCTGTATTGGTACCCGTAATCGATCTTGCGTGATGCGTGACTAGCTGAAATAACTGCTTGTGTGCGCGTTGCATGATTGCTTACTTCAGTCAGCATCTGGGATTGATGTTGCATCATGCGTGACCTGGTCGTACCATGGCATACGGTCCTCATAGGGGGAATCGCTTTTCATAATAGAAGCGCGCGCAGGATCGTACAGGTCATTTGATAAATTGAATTTCCAAAAGAAAGCATTTAAAACCTGGTTTGTGGTACATCCGTGTCCAGAACTGAATCCTCCAGTTAATGAATGTGATTACATAAATGTAATGGTTCTCAAACCCTGATTCATTTTTTAACCAATCAACAGGGTACACGTCATCTGTTTATAGCTGCAGAGAAAAGAATTCCGAGGATTTTCATTGAAACGAGGCAAGCCGAGTCTTTAGAGTCGCAGCGAATTGTGGTTAGCATCGACTCCTGGCCACAGAATTCAAAGTATCCGCTGGTGAGGCAATCTCTTAAGATTTACAACTGTGAATACTTTGATATAATTTAGTTTTTTTTTCTTTCAGACTGTGTATCAGCTATCTTAAACTTCTGTACAGGTAGTTTGTAATCCGAGAAAATGACAGTAGAGCGAATAGAAGAAATAATGTTCCTATTGCTATTCCAATCCAACTGTTCTTTCCTCTACCAAGACTTTCTTCACTTCGTAATAACAAAATTTAGGGGATATTTACGGTAACATTCAATTGACAGTAATGAACAGAACTGTCATACTTACGAACAGTGAAAGAAAATTATCTAAGACTGTGCAAACACATTTGCATACGATAACATTTCACTCAACGAATTTTGGTATACTTTGTTGCTGGGTTTCCTAGTGAGGAAAAGGGTTAAACACGACACTACTTTTGCGGTAGCAATTAATCTAGAAAAGGAAAATGTTCAGCTTCGTACAAGAGTCTTTTGTTTGTTTTGTTTCATTTACTGGATTCAGGGTCATTTTGTTCGGAAACTTGGTGCTGTTGGCGACAAAGAAACAGAAAATGAAGTTTTGTTGTTGGAACGTGATGTGCCTCACCTGCCATTCTCTGTTGCTGTCCAGAGGGACCTTCCCGCCATGCCCTGGGCCATAACAGATGAGGTACAAGTCTTGTTGAATTAAAGCGAAATTGAAGATTTGATTCTCGCTGTATTAACCCGATTTTTAACAGTCGCAATTTAACCTGAAAAGTAGAGAGAGAGAGAGAGAGAGAGAGAGAGAGAGAAAAAAAAGCGATTTATTTCATATATACTTAAATTGTTTATCCAGGTGATCTGGTGACGTAGTGAAAAGGCTTGGGCCAAAAATTTTAATGCCGTATCCCACAACCGCGTGAGGCATGAGATGTTATTTTCGATTTTAACATGGCGGTGTTTCCATTGCCAAAACGTGACAGATTATTCCCCATGTCTCCCACATTTCCTGTTATTGAATGCAGAGAGCAAAAGTTCAAGTAGAACCGACGAGATCTGCCACTACGACTGTCATTGACTGCCATGTTAAATTTTGAAAACAACACCTCAGGTCGCACGCCGTTGTGGGATACGGCATTTAAAGTTTTGTGCCCAGGCCTCTTCATTACTTCACCAGATCACCTGGATATCATTCCATGCATGGGCATGTATGAACCCGTTATTGACCTGCCTTCATTGTAGACAGCTGGTATAGCTCAGCCTGTAGAGCGACACACTGGTATTAGAGAGTTTGCTACCCTTTTTCGGGCCATCAGATGGTAATATGCAAGCATCATGGCAAGCGCGAAAGCTGTGAGAGGACCTGGCCTCTCCTCAGCCCTAAAAAGTAAGGCGCACACAAGCCAAAGGCCCACGCGGCCGGAGCTTTTCTCGGTTTCACTAGCATGAAGCACCTGGGAGTATTATTACTCCCCCCTGGATGGGATGCTAGTCCATCGCAGGGTCACCCCCAGAGTAGAAGGAAAATGGGGGTTCTGGGACAAATTGAAAAAAAAGTGAAATAAAAAAATATTACATGAAAATTATGAAAAAAAAAATACAAAATGGGAAAAAATTTATCAAGAAATTATCAAGGATTTTATCAGAGAATTTATAGGGAAATAAAAAAAAAAAAATAAAATTGAATTCAATTGTGATTTAAAAACAAAAATAATAAAAGTGTAAATGGAAGAGTTACAAAAGAAAAAAGTTGTAGAATTGCGGCAAATTGCTAAAGACCATGATGTTAAAAAAATTTCTGGATTGCGTAAACCTAGGCTCATTGAAGTGTTGAGTAATGTTCCAGAAATTATGGAAGAGATGCGAAATCTTCAGAAACAAACTCCTGCACCCACTTCAGAACCTGAAACTATTAAGTATCATTATTATTGTATTCATAAAAGGCAGAAATCAAGATGTAAAGAGTGTGGAGGATCACAAATATGTGAACATAATAGAAATAAAGCTTATTGTAAAGAGTGTGGAGGATCACAAATATGTGAACATAAAAAACAAAGGACGCATTGTAAAGAGTGTGGAGGATCTCAAATATGTGAACATAAAAAACAGAAGGCACGTTGTAAAGAATGTAAAGGTAAAGGAATATGTATTCATGGAAAACAAAGAAATTTTTGTAAGTTATGTGGGGGATCTCAAATATGTGAACATAATAGGCAGAAGGCATTTTGTAAAGAATGTTATGCAAAACAAGAATGTCATTAAGTTATATAACACAAGTCAGTGTTACATAACAAAAATTTACCTAAATCTTAAACTTAAAGTTATGGGAGAACCCTTCAGATCAAGTTTTTTCCATTCAATGTCTAATATGCTTAAATCGAAATGGTTTATGAGACTCTCATATTTTTGAACTGGAATTATTGGATAATCCTGTGAGGGTATGTTAGCAAGTAGGTGTGATGGCGAGAGTTTTACAAGTTCTCCATATTTAGTGTTATTCATATATGACGACTTATTATCCACTATACTACACATAAGTCTCAGTGGTTCCTTAATCTGTATATTTATAGGGTATAATTTACCAGGATTTATAATTTCAGGCAACCCTAAACCAACTTGTAACCCTCTAGTAAGTTTTATTTTAAAGTTCTTATTGGAATATAGATAGTCAACAGTATCAGTCTCAATGATTGTTATCTTTACCCTATCAGTATCATTAAGAAAGATTGATTGAATATTACGCAGCGAATATGTACCGGGTTGAATTATTATGAGAGGTTGATTCTTATCATTGAATAATATCTGTTGATCCTTGAAATTAATCAATCTTTTGGTTTTTATATTACAATCAATGAGTTGTATCTCCCGAATATTTTTCAGCGGAGGATCTAAATAAATCCTGGTTTCAGACTCATACATGGTAATACTCAACATTTTGTTTGATTACTACATATTCACCTTTAAATTTCTATAATCGCCACCTGTGATAAAAAACGACTTACGCGTAAGCTGAAAAAAACAGTCATCTACCGAAATAGATACCACGCTAATCCACCAGTTACAACCAGAAATGCTAATATATTCTTTTCATGCTGCGTTGAGTCAATATTATTTTCGTGTTTCGATGAGTATGTTTGCGTTGAGTCTGTTTTCATTGGTGGTTTTGGTTTCGTTTCAGTTCTATGTGGTAACTTTACCTTTGAAGATCCCATGTTATGACTTATTCCAACCTGTTTTGCTTCAGTGTTTATGGAATTATTCACTCCAAAATTCATATCATTACTCGCTTTCATAAGTTTATTATTAAAACCAGTCACGCTTTCAGTGTTGATTATCATATTACTAGGCATTAGCCATACACCAGGAGCAATAGCTAAATCAAGCCGTAATTTCGCTTCCTGTACAGCTAATTGATATCTTTGGATAGAACTAGAAATGTCATTCTCAATCACACTACTTTCAAATAAAGATAAGAATTCTTGTTGCGTCTCGATAGCTCCACCACCATTACCGTAAATCGAATTTCTTGTGTTAACTTGCGCTCCCAATATACAGTAAACAAAAGCTTCAGCAGACCGATTCAATCTACCAAGCCCAGCTTTAGTGAGTCCATGACCACTTGTTGGGATAAACCAAGCATATTTGAAATCAGCAAAGCCATCATTACGGATAAATGAGATGAGATTACCCTTTTCTTTCTTACCGCCTTCATCAGCAAATTTACCACCTTCACCAGGCCATTGATCTGCTTCATGATCGTAATTTCTTACAATATGTACATTTTGATAACCACCACCTTTTCCATTGTACCCAGAACCATAATCAAGGAATATGTCTCCTAATCCTCCATTTCTACCACCTTTCCATCTAAAATCGGAATTATTACTAACCCCAAATTCAGCGCACAATCGTTGATATGCTACTTTACTATAGGGATTGTTGTTTACTACAAAAGGTTGCTCATCAGGTAACGGAAGACTTAATTCATATAATATCCGCCTTATTGTGAAATATACATGAAACTTAATGAAGCTGCTAACAACTTTAGGATAATTTAGACTCTCAAAAGGACTTATACCACAACCAGATGTTGCACACCAAACTGCAAAGTTAAGTTGTTGTGGCCAATAATTCATATCTGGTCCGTTCAGCCATTTTCTACTCTGCTTTCCAAATTTGAAAGTAACAACTTGAGATTTAAATATGTTTCTCATCTTTGCTGTGAATTTCTTAGTATTTGACACGTTTATATCAAGCGAGGTTAGCATTTTTGTTATGTCGCTTGTAAAGTCATCAAAATCAATTGCAGGTATTGGATAAGATCGATTGGTTATATTTAAACTTTTTGGGAATGAACTTAATTCATCATAATCCAATCCTAAATCTTTCCATAAAAGTTTTTTCAAACTAGGTGACAGGTCATCAGTCCATGTTTTACCTGTAGGATCATCATTAGACATGATTGTTGTACCATTGAATCTCCACTTAATGTAACCACCATACGGATCAGCTACAACTATGAATTTACCTGTATCAGCATTTGGATATTTGTTTATGAAATCCTTGAGTGTCATTTTATTCTTTATGTTTAGAATAAGATGAATATGTTTTTAAATCAATACTGTTCTTTTCTAATACCAGCATAACAATTCCATCCTACAGGAGTTCTCTCAAATGACATTTTCAACGTACGGGAGCTGTTAACTCCTTTAATATTTCCGCTCGAACCTCTGTTCTTATCTGATTCATATTTAAGTTTTTTTCAGTATCTCTCCTAAATTTTTGACGGATTTCTAATTTTAGTTTTTCAAACTTTTCTAACTCTGTTAAAATTATGGAAAATTCTTGTTCAGAGATAACATTATCTTTCAACGCCTTTGAAACCAAATCGTTAATGGTGTTTACCTTTGCTTTTGCTAGAGAAACAGTCTGTTCATGCTTACTAACTTTATGTGAAAGTCTTTTAGAAGCCGCACCAAATCCAACCGATATTCCCCCACAAACACCACCGACAACGCCTAATGGGATACCAACAACAGCACCAAAACCAGTAAGAGAGGTTCCAAGTCCACTTGCAGATAGGATAACTGAAAACACCCCACTACCAACGCTGATTTTGGTAAATATTCCTCTTGCTCTGTTGTATTTTTTCCTAACATCCTCATAATGTTTAATTTCCTTCTCAAGATTTTGTAGTACTTCACATGACTTTTGTAGTCTGAAATTAAGCGAGTCTCCATTCATAGGAACTTGTGGATAAATTCTATTGTAGCCATCCATTTTTTACTACTCAACATGAAATCTTTAAATCGATACGAATACGCACTGTATTAGAGATTAATTTTGTTCCGTTTTTATCTAAAATCCATAAAGTAAAGTAGTTAACTGGATTTTTGGTTTCTAGGATTCTTAAACATGGATACTTTTTGGAAGGAACAACAGCTAATAGTTGTGATGGGTTAAGTTCTACATTTTCACCACGTGGGATCCTATTGTAATATGAAGACTTTGACTCTATAAGATCACACATTAAGTATAAAGGATTGTCAGACGTTGCATTAGTCATGGAACTATCTATCATTTTTATCTCTTTTACATTGGTCAAGGGTGGATCTAAATATATTCTTGTTTCAGTGGTTAACATTGTGATAGATAGAAACGTTGTCTCATTCATTATTTTTTACTTATCTCCTCTTCTTGTTTTTAAACTGTTCTACAAAATATAGAACCACAGCCATTATCAACAACCAAGCGTTCTTACCTAAAAATCCAATAACCTCCCCCGCTGTTTTGAAAAGAAAGCTCACGATAGCTCCAACCATTCCGGGTAATATTTCACCAAGTTTCTTACCTATCGTTTTCAAACCATTTCCAACACCTTTACCTAACGTGGATAGACCTTTAGAAAGATTAGAAACTATAACACCAATGACTACACCTACTGCACTAACAACTGCAAAGACTGTAAAACCATACTTTTTGAATATGTACTTCACACGATCTCGTAACGGTAGATTTTTAAGTAATTCATCATTTCGCCTCTCTATAGCACTTATTTGTTCTTGATTGGAAATTATTTGTTTTCCCACCACTTCTCTCAATTTATCAACCTCAGATTGTAAACGATCATTACTTTGTTCCAGATTTTTTAAATTGGATAGTCCATTCTTATTTTTTTCGAGTTCATCTTTGTATCGATTTAATTCACTTTTAAGTTTCCCAACCTCTGTTTTTGCATCAGTCTTCTGTTTAACAGCTGCATCTAAATAGCTTTCACTTTCCGCGATTCTGGTTTGTTGTTTTTCAATTATAGCTCTCAACTCTTTTCTATCAATTGTAACATAACGTTCTATCTCCTTTTCACCTGTTTCTACAACTGCTCTTAACCCATCTAAAGCATTAGTTAAATCCTTATTTTCTTCATTTTTTACATTCAATTGTAACTTTAGCTCAGCATTTCTTTTAATCAAGGTTGGTGAATCAACCCCCAGAGCTTTTTTTATAGTAGGTGGTAAATCATCATTCAATTCACCATCCAGTGTGAATAAATTGTATTTCCTACTTCCTTTTATTTTTAATCGAACTTCCACCTGATCATATTCATCTAGACCAGCTGTGAATGGGGCTTTAGCAGGATCAACTTCAGGGAATTTACGTCCAATCTCATTCCAAGCATAATCTTGATCTCTAAATTTAGCAACTAATAAAGGGTCAGTTTCACTAAATGATTTTTCTTCTTCATCATAACCAGGGTAATTTAGGCGAGTGGTGGATGTCTTTTCTATTGGAGTCAAATAAAGTGTACCATCTGCATTACCATCATCAGCATTATTAGAATCATTTAGTTTAGTTGGATCTAAATCCGGTATATCTGAACCTTCTGCCATGATTTTTTACTCATCAGTAAGAAATCTTTAAACTAGTCACACATTTATCTAAAATAATTTACTAACCATATAACCTAAAGCCAACATACCACCACCTACATATGCCATTTCACCTGTCTTTTGGTTGTCACTAGGTCTATAATAATCAGAGAATTTTGGTTCATGCATTTGACTATAAAATTTAAAAGCTTCATCGGTGGTTGAAATATTTTTTGATGCCTGATATTTTGCATCCTTTTGTTGTACTTTCCAATCAATTAGATTCTGTCTATTTTCCTGATATGTAGCATAATCTTTTTGATATTTTTCTAATGCCTTATCATGTCGTATTCGTTCTGCATCTGTTTTATCACCTGAGAGATATTTTGCAAGATATGATCCTCCAACAAAGGTAGTTGCATTCAATATAGCTCCACCAACCATCATTGCTATTGCTGCCATAAATCTTTAATTTGGTAAAATCTTTTGATCCTCTAAATATGTTTTTAGATACATACTACCAGATAGAACAGCTACCCATTTAGCATAGTTTGTAATACTTGAGGAGGGATCGTTCATAAATGATTCTTTCATAGCCTTTTTTGCTACATATCCAACTCCAGCTGCTAATCCGATAAGGACTGCTGAATCAGTAACAGTTTTCACAAGTTTGTTTTCATTTGACATAATTTTTTACTGTATCAGTAAGAAATCTTTAAACTACTTTCACTTATAACATCCCAATTTTTGGTGGTTGTGGTTGTGGTACAGGAATATTTTGAGGTGGCGGTCTTTGTGGAACTTGTGATAAATCAGGTATTCTATTTTTATAATATCTCATAAACATGTCAAATGCTGTAAAACCTATTCCTACAATGGATAACACAGTAGTAAAAGATAGCTCTGGAATCCAAGCCTTTGTATTATTTTCATTTTCTTCTTCTACATTTTTAATTTCCTCTTCCTGTTTCATTTCTTCGCGTTTCATTTCTCTAGCTAGTGCTTCTTTTGCTTTTTTATTATATTCAGCTAATTTCTTACCAGCAGCAACCTTTTTAGGATCTTTCTCTTTCTTTTTAGGAACATTGGTGGGTGGATCCTTTGTAATTTGTTCAACAACTTCTTCGGACATGATTTTTTACATATCATTAAGAAATCTTTAAATCATATCATGCTTAGTAGACAGTATCATACCCAGCATCAGCCTGCCTAGTTTTGTTGGAATCCTCTGTATTAGTACTTGAAACTTTTTGTATTTTGTTGATTTTAATGTGTTTAGCAACCTGGAATAATCCGCTAGCAAGTGCAGCCAATCTTCCTGCTTTTAATGCTAAGAGACCCACAATGTTTGTCAGTTCACGATTAACCAAATCATCATTCTTCAAATCTACACAAAGAGCTTCCATATCATCCACGGGAACCATGTAAGAAATGACTTGTGAAACTAATTGAAGAGATGAATCTACTAATCCACCACTAATTTTCTTACCCAATACTGCCTGATATCGATTATAATATTTTTCAACATCTTTTACTGATAATTTTTTTATATCACCCAGACTCATATCAACTCCCAAATATTCCTTTGTAGTTCCAAGAGATGCGAGAATGGCTAGTGATTCTTGTTTTATTTCAATATCATCATTATATTTTACCTCATCTTTTACCTCGGGTTGTTCTTCTATATAATCTTCAACTTCTGTCATATTTTAATTTTGTAATAAAACATAGATTCTTTTAAATCACCGCAGGAATCTCCAAATAACATTTGAATGGATAACGTAAACAGAAACAGAGTCTAGAATATTTTTCAGTTTTCAGGAGTTGTACAAACTTTTTACTAGTTTCTGAGTCTAAATCACCTCCATAATCTTCGAAAAGCATCTTCATACCTTTCTGTGATGGATTATGGAATGAGACCAAACAAGCTACATTTTCACGGAATGGTTTTGCTATCGATGTTAATTGCTGAGTGAGAACCCACACTGATAATCCATGATGTCTTCCAGAGAATGCTAAATCTATAAACTTATTCGATCGTTTCTTCAGATCATTCGAAACAGCAGAATCATCTAAAATTATTAGTGTATTAGTACCAGAGAACAAAGTTTGACAATCAGTTAACAATTCATTAATCTCATCAACATTACTAGCATCTGGTGATAATACA
The DNA here is from genome assembly GCA_949710005.1 of Ricordea florida. NCBI lineage: Eukaryota > Metazoa > Cnidaria > Anthozoa > Corallimorpharia > Ricordeidae > Ricordea > Ricordea florida. The sequence goes on from OX453278.1 coordinate 5,042,506, forward strand.
TAGAAATGTTTATCTTTGGTAGCAAAATTATGATAGGTTTTATTTTTAGAAAAAGTCGGACATATAAGAACAATATATTCAAAAACTTTTCGAAATGGACCTCGTAGCTGATCAATGATGTACTTTGTCTTTCCACAATTTGTTGGGCCGGTTATAATACAATGGAATGGTGCTTTTTCTCTCAATTCCTCCATAATTTTTTGTATTATAACATCAGGTTTTTTAAGTTAAATTTCGTGTAAACTAGTACTTTATCGAATGTAAATTTGAATTCATAATCTCCATCATCGCATCAGCTACAACAAACATATAACAGGTTATGGTACCAGATCCACTTTGTTTTCTTTTAATTTCTATTTTTACTCCATCTTGCGCATTATTTAAGGCTAGACCACCTCCATGAATACCATTATCAGGGTGTGTTCTCATATCAACCCACAGAGCAAACTTATCAGCATAAAAATCTTTTTCCTTTACACTCTCTCTTCCAAAACGTTTCTTTACCGACTCCCAGAGGTCTGATGGTATCATTCCCTTAGAGTATAAACGATTTGGAACACCATCAACATCTATATTGATCGAGGTGATACCTGGATTGTAAAAAAACTCAGAGTTACGTGCTCCTGCAGCGCTGGGTAATGTAAACAAAAATAATATCCCCGTCATTGATCTTCTAGGTAGATTAATATGCTGATTTATAACACTGTCATTACCTATGGATATAGTGAAAGTTTTGTGTAGAGTGACATTTTCATAAAAGAATCCTTTACCAACCTGATAAGCTGCTAGAGCCTCACGAGCTAAGTATTCGCTTGAAATACAAGAATATTCCAACTCAAGGTTTTTTATTGAATATGCTGGAGTCTTAGTCGTGTCAGAATAAATAACAATATCATTAACTGGAGCCAGTGTAATCTCAAAGATTAGTTGATGATCTAATGCCTTTGGATAGAAAACCCCATGATCTTTTAGAATAGGGTGGTTTAGTGGAATATGATACTTAGTGTTATGTACTGATGCAAGAGCCACTTCCTTAACATCTTGTGTTTTCTTATCACCTGCATTTGTCCTGAGCTTCCTCATGTTTTCAGAAGAAATACCTTGTTTTAATCTATCAGCGCGATCTTCATCTGGTAAAAATAAATCATGATAGGTTTGAAATAGATCGTATCTTTGAGTATCCTGTAATGTTTCACCACCAAAAAGAACCCTAAGTCTAGATACAAGATTAATACCTACATTATTCACGAGTGTGTTATTAGCATGTCCATCAACATCCAAGTCAAATAGTAGAGATACACTTCCAGGTACAATCACTAAATTCTCAGAAAATTTTGGAATATTTATATATAGTGTTTCTCCAGGATTAGCAGAAGATGGATTTAGAGTAATTCGATTCAGTGTTGATTCTGCTTTCAAACGAAATGGCTCTCTTGGAATCCTGTTTGGATTAATTTTTTCAGATGCGGTTGTCATATTTAATTTATAAGATACTTGGATTAATCTTTAAATGAGTTACTTATCGAAAATATATTATTCAACTTTTGGTTATTGGAAAGGATATTCTGCAATTCCTAAATTAGCTGGGAAAGCAAAGGTAAGTGAAGATGAGGCTAAAAGATGGCTTGAAAAACAGGCAATTTGGCAAATCTATCTACCAGCCCCAAAATATATACCTAGACCCCACTGGACTGTGGATAAACCTAATCAGATTCATCAAGCAGATTTATTATTTTTACCTCATGATAGAGTTGGAAGAAAAACATATCGATATGCATTGGTTGTGATTGATGTGGCCAGTCGATACAAAGAGGGTGAACCATTAACATCAAAAGAAAGTCATGAAATATCCAAAGCTTTTGAAAAAATATATTCCAGAAAGTTAAAATATCCTAAAACATTAATGGTTGATCCTGGAAGAGAATTTATGGGTGATGTTACAAAACTTATGAATATACATAATGTAAAAATTCAGAGAAGTGAAGCTGGAAACCATAGAGCTCAAGCATTTGTCGAAAGAGCAAATAGAACATTAAGTGAACGATTATTTAGTCATCAATATGCACAAGAAATGATTAGTGATGAAAGGTCTAGAGTATGGGTGAAACGATTACCAGCTATTTTAAAAACTTTGAATAATACACCAACGAGACTAACTGGTAAAGAACCTGATAAAGCTATAAAACTGAAAGAGGTTGATATTGAACCTAAAAAATATAAGCGAGTTGTTGGACTTGATGAGGTGAGGCTACCACTTGAGGCTAGGGTTAGATACTTACTTGCTCCTGGTGAACTTGAGGGTGGAGAACGAAGACGAGCTACGGATCCCAACTGGAGTATTCAGGTTTATGATATTTCTAGGAGTGTGGTTTCATCCAATCAGCCAATTTTATATTATTTAGTAGATGGGCCTGGGCGTGGTTTTGTAAGAGAAGAACTACAGATTGTACCTTATGATACTGAGTTACCACCTGATTCTGTTTTGAAAAGATAATGCCCGATGGCTAAAGTATGTATACCATCTTCACAAATGATTCTCTTATCATCATCAGCAGATAGTGCAACTTTATTAATGGTTTCAGTATAAACATCATGTAAGTGACTTCTAATTACATTCATCTGTCTCATCTGTTGTTTTCCAGTGAATAGACAATCCTTGTAATTATTGTGACTTATTGTCTTTTTTACAACTGATGCTTTTACTCCTTTATCCTTTTTTATCTCTTCACCGCCATCCATCAATATAGAGTATAGCTTGGGTCTTAGACCAACAAATTCTTTTATCTGTTTTCCACCAGCTTCATCTTTGAACTTACCGATTAATTTTTTGTTTACACCAGTCTCAATACCAGATGGGTGAACTTTAGGATAATTACTAGTGTCAAACATTTCTCTAACATCCGGACTGATATCCTTATAGAAATCTTCTGTTTCAATCTTATATACAAGACTGTCTGTATCTGTGAACAACAATTTTACCTTTTCTCCATATTTAGTTTTGATATAATTATAGTGAAAATCATACATTACTTTTTTGCTTAAATCTAGAATGCACATACCTAAGTAAACAGGTTTATTGAATTTTATCTTTTTTTTCTTCATGTGGATGGCTGCAAGATTTTTAGAAAAGATAGTACGATGTTGATAATTAGGTTGTTTTATTAATTTTTTAGCATCTTTTTGATTTGTAACTAATCTAATGTCTACCCTATTTCTAATGTTTTCCATGGTTTTACCAAAAACAGAGTTATTCATTAACTTGAAGAAATCTTTTTCAAAGTCGTTATCTGCTTTTGATCTTAGATTAGTATTCAAGTCAATGTATGGTTTTAACCAAGCTGACTCTTCAAATGTAATTCCCCTATGAATCTTTGCGATTTTTAATCCTAGACTTTCATAAAGTTTCAAGGTCTCACGGTGAACTACATACCTTTCCTTGTCATTGAGGTTTGGTATTAGTTTCTCTACCTTATTAACAACAAGTCTCTCTGGAGCTAGAGGATAATCATTATGTAAATCATGTAGGTGATGAGGATATTCTAAATCAACCTCTACAATACATGGGATATTTCTCCAGTTTGCAAGCTCTTCTTCATCCATCCATCTAAAACAGTGAGTGGGGAGTGGTTCACTCATTCCCTCGCCATATAAGTTATTTCTGTCAAGATATACGATATATACTTTACGTTTGTTTGGATCATATTTCACCATGTATGAGTTGTTAGCTTTAGCATATCTATTAGAAATCTGGGATACACCTCCTCTAATACCTCTCTCAACCATAAGTAACATATTATAGTCAGTTAACAACTCTAAATTCACTTTTGTTATCTTTAATGCTGCATCCAAAGCTAGTCCGGGTGCTGTATAATAGTGAGCGGGATCTAAACCATAATTCTTTTGACAAACATCTCTAAAATTCTCAAATACATCCATTAAAAATAGTACATCTGACAAAAGATATAGATCATGATAATCCCTCATTGTTTTCATATTAAAAGTTTTCCATACCTTTTTAGCATGTTGATAGTCATCTTCTGTTATATGTTCGTCGTTTAGTTTTGAGTAAAATTCATCCTTTGGTGGAAGTTGAGTTTCATTTAGTTTATCAAAGCTATCAAACCGATCATATGGAAATACACCCTTTCTCAACATTAAATACATCTTATCTCCAAATTTCTTTTTCGTTTCAGTTAATTTCTCATCTTTTGGAGAAAGACATCTACTTCCAGATAACACGCCTCTACAGACATCACACTTTCCACATTTTGTAAGATTATCAACTTATTTATTAAGACTTGTTGGCATAAATTTAAATGAATCTATGAATCTAAGATTCCACTTCACTTCTCTTTCCTTACCTTCTTTATTTATAAATTTATCAAGTAAAATCTGTTTTGTAAAAGAAATATATTTTTCCTCATTATTAGGTATGCAGTCTACTTTACCTTTTGTTATACCAATATTCTTAATAAAAAGATGTGAGTCATATCCTGATAGGTTTTGAAAGATAATTGGTATGAAAAATTTTGGAATTTTATAATTTAAGTTACATTTACTATGAGCTGCTCCTCTATACTTTCCTGTATAGTGACAATGGTCTTTTACCTTATCTTTTTCTAATAATCCACCCTCACATATATGACAATGAGTAGCATTTTTATAGTTGAATTTTTCCCTTTGTGTCATCCAATTCAATTTCTTGTTAGGTTTTATTTTTTCATAAATTTCTCTAACATCCTTCTCTAATTCAACCATAAATCTCTGTCCCACATCTTCGTCTGGGGATTTAGCGGTGTGTTTTCTAATAACAGTTTCATAATTTTCATCAAAAAACTTTATTATATAGCAGTATCCAGATGGTATATGCTTTTGGTATTGTTTAGTAAAGCTTTTAATTTCATCTGGAGAACAGGTGTGTATTTTCACTGTAAAGCTCTCAAAGTCTGCATATACAACAAAGGGTACTCGCATTTTTTTGTAATAATTAATGAATTTAATATATTCAGGAAATCCATCTTTATTTATTGGCATTTCACTCCTAACAGGTTCGTTTTCTCTACAATATACCATGTGATTTTCTAATGCTTCCTCTTTATAGGTATGATAAAGACATCTATGACATATGTAAATCTTACATTTATGTTTAGTAACTTGTGAAACTACCAATCTGCTAAAATTAGTTATCAAACAGTAGTGATTTGTTTCGTCGTTTGATATTAGAAGTGAGTTTATCAAATGGCCACTTTGTTTATCACTTATTCTTAGGGGGTATACTTCACATTTATCATTATCATTATCATATCCGTAGACATTAATTATGTATTTAGGGTTTTGCTTTTCAAACTTATCAATATCTGCCCATTCAGCAGGAAAATTTATTCCTTCCCAGTTCAACTTCTTTTCATTCTCAATCAGTTCTTTATTTACCCTCTCCCGGTGAACATCTCTGGGAAATGCACCTTCTGCTACTGTGTGCTTAAAACACTCATTATCATAGAAATTCTGTGGGTTAATAATTGACTTTTTGTCTGCTAATATTTTTGGTAATGGAATATAACTACTTCCTGAAAGTGGTTCAAATGGATCAATTTTTATATCAAAGTATAACACTCGATCGAATACCCAACCAGAGCCGTTTTCCGTAAACCTCTTAAACACCTCAAGTTGGTGATTAGTCATCACATCGAATAAGTTAGAGAAATCAGTTGACTCTGTTATTGTTTCTGGTTGTTTAGTATGAACTGGTGGGTCTGCTTCATCAAAATTTAGTGTATTAGGATTCTCTTTTATAAATTTGCAAACAATAATAAATTTCACCTTCAGCGGTTTCTTTTGCTGATTAATTAGATCTATAACTTTTGGTTTGATTTTTTTGATAAATGTCTTTTCATCATACCCTTTATTACCATATATCCTGTATGTTTTCAAATAACCATCAAACGCTGTTTCTTGTTCTATTGGAGTGAAATCTTCTTTTTCTTCATATTCGGTGGTAGGTTTTTTAAACATTCGCTTAAATCTTTCCTTCAGACTTTCTTTTGGAGTAAAGCGTTTTCTTATTTGATCAACCTTTTCATTCGAATTTTCTTTTTGATTTAAACGCTCAAATATTTTGTTAAACTTTTCCTTCATACTTTCTATTCGTTTGTCTACAATCTTTTTAGGAGGTTCTGGTATATAAGATAGTATCCAATCTGCGAACTTGTTAATATCTTTCATTATTGGTTCAACAACTTTACTTTCCAAATTTTTAATTGGTATGGTTGGTGGGTTTGGTTTTGGTTTTGGAGGTTTTAGAGTTTGAACATTAATCTTAGGTATTGGCTCATCAAGAATGATTCTTTGTTTCTGAAGATTTCGCATCTCTTCCATAATTTCTGGAACATTACTCAACACTTCAATGAGCCTAGGTTTACGCAATCCAGAAATTTTTTTAACATCATGGTCTTTAGCAATTTGCCGCAATTCTACAACTTTTTTCTTTTGTAACTCTTCCATTTACACTTTTATTATTTTTGTTTTTAAATCACAATTGAATTCAATTTTATTTTTTTTTTTTTATTTCCCTATAAATTCTCTGATAAAATCCTTGATAATTTCTTGATAAATTTTTTCCCATTTTGTATTTTTTTTTTTCATAATTTTCATGTAATATTTTTTTATTTCACTTTTTTTTCAATTTGTCCCAGAACCCCCATTTTCCCTCTACTCCCAGCATTATATCGCTGGTACCCATTTGTACACCTGGGTAGAGAGAGACAGTGTGGAGTAAAGTTTCTTGTCTAAGGAAACAACACAGTGCCAGCGCGAGGGCTCAAACTCCACCTCCTCAGCCTCAGCTCACCTCACTTTTACCTGCTCGGCCTGACGCTTTCCCTTACCATCTGAGGGCCTGGAAAAGGCTATGAGTTCGCGGGTTCGATTCCCGTTCAGGTTTGCAAGTAATTTTTTTTTCTTGAGATGACGTATGTCCAACTAAGTGACCATTTTGGTTGGACAAAACAAAAATGTAGTTGGACATCACCAAAAAAAGAGAAGGTTCAATTTTATTCATCTGTACTATTAATTAAACAATACATGATAGAAAATTGTCTGAACATCATGTCCGACCACAGTTGGGATTTCGTCGGACATGAGCTAATTTTGGTCGTCCAATGACCGACGACCGACTGCTATTTGCAGCCTTGCCATTCCATCCTTTTGTTTTTCAGTCTAAATAAAAGTTCGATTGAAAGTGATGGATTGCAGTGATGGATTGACTGATTGATAGTTTGATTTTAATGTTGTATAAAATTGTGATTAACATTTCTCACAGGACGTAGCAAGACGCCTGGACCTACGTCACCTCTCTGTGTGTAGTATTGACCCACCGGGCTGTACAGACATCGATGACGCGCTGCACTGGAGACTGATGGACAATGGCAACTATGAGGTAAGATTAGCGCACAAACACTCTTTGCTTCTATTGGCAGTATTCACTGATACTATTCTAATTTGTGATAGGTTGGTGTACATATTGCAGATGTGACGCATTTTATCAAACCTGGTACCGCCCTGGATGATGAGGCAGCCAATAGGGGCACTTCAGTGTATTTAACCGATAAGGTGAAGAGGCAGACCTTCAAATTACGAATTTGTTGTTGTTTGATAGTCTAGGTCGTAAATGTTTGTTCCTCGGTATTCTTGTGTGCCTTTCCAGTATGGCTTGCAAGCTAGTTACGATTGGTTCTACAATCTTTGCTAAAATGTTGGACGATAGACCACACCCCAGAGCTTTCCCTCCCACCCCTCCCCCTCCTTATGTTGAGGTCACCAGTACGACATATCATGTTATTTTTAATCTCCCTGGAATTACCTTTGTTATCAGTACCAACATTGTTTGTTGGAGGGGGTGGGGGTAAGTAAGTAAGTGGGGGTAAGTTAGTAAGTAAGTGGAGGTAAGTTAGAAAGTAAGTAAGTGGGGGTAAGTTAGTAAGTAAGTAAGTGGGGGTAAGTGGTTCTTAATTGTACCATCGTTTTGTTGTGTTGTTATCATGGCAATCAATAAAAAGAGCAATGTTGAAGCAAAGCCATCGCGTAAATGCTCTCGACCGTCAATTAAGAACTGGTCTAAAACCAGAAACTAATTTAAATATTGAAAAATTAAGTTAAACAAGTTTGAATTGCACGGAAGTCTGTGTTTTGTCTTTCATTCAGCGCATAGACATGGTTCCAAGTCTCCTAAGTTCCAACCTTTGCTCTTTACAATCCAACGTTGACAGGTCAGTAACACATCATCACCTACTCACTCTTTACATGCTCTTCAAGTGCTATCCATTCAAATGAGAATTGTATGCTGTTTCCAGTTAACAATGAAATTGTGATAAGATTTCATTGCTTTGAAGCTTGCTGTGTGGATTGTCTGCTTTGATTCTGTTACATTTTGGTGATCCTTGCTTTGCAAGTTTTTTTTTTGTTTTGTTTTCTAAAGAGTTTACATGTTTTTTCGTTTTTTTTTTCAGGCTGGCATTTTCTTGCATTTGGGAGATGACGCCGCATGCAGAGATCATCTCCACTAAATTTGCGAAAACCGTTATCCGTTCTAGAGTGAGTTGCACCTTAGTGAACTTCGCAGATGACAAAAAATGCATGAAAGAATGGGTCAAGTTGGTGCGAAATGTATTTTGGGATTATTTTAGGGGACTGCTACTGCCTAATGTTTTCAGTCTCTGGGGGAATACATCAGGTCGTCCTTTTTCTTGCAAAAACATTTCCCAACAGAATCTTTTTGTAAATGGTTTGAACCCAGGAGTCTCAGTAGTTGATTGCTGAGTTTGGTTGTTAGGGTGTTTACAAGAAGATCTAAAAAGAACTGTTATTGATGACGTTGCTTGACGTTTTGACAGTCTGAGCAGAATCAACATCAGAGTCAAGTGATTTACGTGATTTAGATGGTGGTGTTTGTGTTCAACATTGTAATTGGTCGTTTGAGCTGTGATATTGTTGGCTGTTTGTCAGAATGGCCATGGAAGGACTCAGTTGTAAGGACTCAGTTGTTATTGGTCAGTTTGTTGGTATTAAACCATGCGGGATGCTGGGAGAACACGAGAAAAGCATTTAAATGACGAGCGCAGGCGAGTGATTTACAAGTCCTTTGAGTAAACCCATAGAAACTGCGGTTTATTGCTTTTTTAAACTAACTTTAAATAAAAACAGAAAATGCTTCTCTTTTCTTTGGGTTTACTAGCACAATAACCCATAGGTTTTCAACCAATCAGCATGTGAGTACTATCTGAGTTATTAGATACCTTACGCAACAGAACGGCTGGAAGACTCAGGATGGCAGCATAACAAAAAAATGTTGCGCGAGACTATACATTCCCATTCTTATGGGACATTTTTTCGTCATTATTCCGTCCTGAATCTTCCAGCCATCCTGTTGCGTAAGGTCTCTATTTTATAAAACTGAAGGAGTTAAAAAATATTTCTTTGACTACGAAAGGGAATTTTTCGTCGTTGATGTTGCCAGGGGTAACCATTCTATAAAAACCAAAAACTTTGATGAAGTTGACGTGTGTTCTTTTCCAGGTCGCCTTTATGTATGCAGAAGCCCAGATGAGAATTGACGACCCGAAACAAACTGATGAAATAACTGAAAGCCTGAGAAATCTCAACCGTCTCGCAAAGATTCTTAAAGCTGGACGAATAGAGAGAGGGTAGGTAAACACATGCTTGGATTGCACGCGAAATGTGCGTGGTGGAAGGGAGGGGGGGGGGGGAAGGGTGGGTTGGAGCAAAGACCAGATTTATTGCTGTGGCCACAATCACAACAGGTCCACAGTCCATTGAAATAATCAGAAAGCTAATCCATTCATCACAAAGCGCGAGAAAAGCGTTCGCAAGCCTTATCTACGGGACTGTCACAATTTTATATTGTAATGTACTGCAAACAACATAAACTACCAACCCGTTTTTGACGGTACACCTTTAAACCATAAAGATACTTAAAATTGCCTGACTACCTAAGGAAGTGTTTACATTATACTGGGACGACTTTCACCTCAGCGCAAGTTCACTCCACTTCCCTCTTGTGACCTGTTGCGTATTTGTCAGCCCGGTTTTTATGCTCCGGTTCCAAATCTCAGCAGTGATATCTTGAAAACGAAGAACGACTACCTGATTCGGTATGAAACTCAGCATTTCAGTGTAATGAAACGGGAATTAAGTCAATTAAATTCTCACTTGAACAAAATAGTCATTATATAAACACGAAACTGAAAGTCATTCTGGTATAAATCTCTCGCCAGGGTAAGCTCTCTCATGTAAACACCATCTAAATTACACTATATATTGTTACAAAAACATGCGCTCACATATCAAATACATTATGTGTAGTTTGTTATATTTTTACTTATGTATATATCTGTGTTTAGTTCAGATTTAATAGGCGTAGTTAAGTTAAGTTTTTTTTTTTGGTAGAATGGTATAGTTGCGTGAAAATCTCCAGAAAATCACTTTTCACAGCGATGAAACTCCAGTAGAGCAATTGCATAGTTTTTCAAGATTGTAATTGACAGTGAATATATTTCAGAAATATTTATCAGGCTTTGAGTTCAGTTTTTAGTAACTCCTGTTGTTTTATATATACATGACTACTTTTCCTTTCTTATCAGAGCGTTAACGCTTGCTTCAATTGAAGTTCGTTTCCACATTGACAGCGAAACTCATGACCCTATTGATGTTCAAACCAAGGAACTTAAGTAGGTATTTTTTCACCTGTTTTGCACTCTTGAGCAAACAACTGTGCTAACGGTAAACGCATGGACAGACAGACAGTTAATTGGACTGAGAGATAACCGCCGACCAGTTAGCTCAGTTGGTTGAGCACTGGACTATCGTGCAAGAGGTTGTGGGTACAAAAGTCGGCCGGAGCCTCACCCAGGGTCTTAAATTACTGAGGAGAAAGTGCTGCCTTTGCAGTGACATCTGTAAGTGGTTACACTTTCTAACCCTTCTTCGTATAACCTCGTGGGACGTTTAGGAACCCACACACTCTTTGCAAAGAGCAGGGGACGGAGATCCCGGTGTTGTGGTCTAGCTCTTGCTTCAAGGGCGCACTTTATTTGGGGCCGAGGTCAGTCTTGCGTTCTGCCTCACCTATTCGATGGTTGAAGTTATATATAAATAACTAAATAAATAAATAGATTGTGACTGACTCAGTGTTACATTACGTTGATGATTGAGTGACTGTCCATAGTGAAAGTGACTGGTCATACTTGTCCAATACTCTGACAAATTTTGCACAGCATTGTATTAAAATGCATTGTGTTGTATTGTGTCGTTCTAGAATGCATTGTTGAACAATTGTTATGACAATACAATGCAATGCATAAATTTGTCGGAGTGTTGGACAACCCTCTGACTGGTTGCCTGGCTACTTGCTTTTCCTTCTGACTGACCTACCTGCGGTCTAAATGAAGGAATAGAAAACTGACCGACCAACTGAATGAAAAGATATTTGGCTGAGTTACTGACTAATTAAGTTATTGATTGACTATGGTAGTGTCTAAGCAACTGACTGCATGGTCGAACGACAAACTGGTTGGCTGTCTGTTTATCTGGATGAACAACTGACTGACCTATCTACTGGATTGATGTCTGACTAAGTTACTGACTGATTAAATGACTGATTATGTTAGTGTTTGACCCAGTGACTACGTGACCAAATAACATACTGGCCTACTGACTATCTGAGTGACTGACTACCTGACTAAACCAACTATCTGACTTCTTTACTGAATGGATGTCTGGCTAAGTCACTGCTTAAATTACTGACCGATTTAGTCAATATCTAACTGACTGACCCCATGACTGAATGCCACACTGACTGACTTACTCACTCACTGGCTCGCTGGCTGACTGACTGACCAACCGCCTGTCTGACCTTCTTACTGAATGGATGTCTGGCTAAGTCACTGACTGATTGAATTACTGAGTGACAAGTTGGTATCTAACTGGCTGAGTGCTTAACCAAATGACACACTGATTGACTGGCTGACTGTCTGTCTGATTACCTTATTAACCTACTTACTGGATGGATTTAACTAACAGACATAGTTGATGCTACCTGGTTTGAATTGTCCAAGTGTGTGCCTGACGGACTGTTTGATTGTCTGACTTCTGACTGACTGACTGTCTTAGTGCCTAATGGATTGGTAAACTTGCTGTCTGTCTATTCGATTGATTCACAAGAAATTGGATAAATCAAACGAGTTGATTAAGTAAGTTATACCACCGTAAGGTGAATGGGAGGTGCTGACGTTTCGAGCGTTAGCCCTTCGTCGGAGCGAATGATTGCCTGACTGAATGAATGAGTGGCTGGGTGACTGACTGTGCAGATAGCTTACTGACTGACTCAATGTTGCACCGCCTCATGGACTGATAAACTATGTCTGTCCGCCTCATTGATTGACTAACTGACTGACCAAACCAATAGCTTACTGACTGATGTATGTAATGTCTTACTGCCTAATGGACTTATGAACTGCTAGCCTGATTGACTGACTATTAAAATGACTTACTTACGGTCTGACTAATTGAGTGTCTTGCTGTCTGATTGATTTACTGACTGTCTGCCTGACCTGCTTGTTCTGTACGATACCTTAAATCTTTTCTTGTAGGGAAACAAATTCTCTTGTGGAGGAATTCATGTTGTTAGCAAACATTTCGGTGGCAAAGAAGATATACGAGCATTTTCCAGAGTTTGCTGTGTTAAGAAGACATCCGCCTCCACCTCCCTCAAACTACGGCATTTTGGTGAAAGCTGCACGTTCCAAGGTAAAATACCTCAATTAAGCTATAGATGGCTGGACCTTTGAGCTAATTCAAGGGTTCCTTGAACATACCTGTTGGGGAAAGTGTGTGTGTGTGTTTTGAGCTTTGTAACTCAATGCAGTAACAGCTCATGCATGGTGTTGTCAGTGGCTAGTGCTATTTGCTTCTATTGTTCTTGATCCAATAATTATTATTAGAGATCAAGCACATTTTCCTGTTGACTTTGGTAAAGGATTACAGTTTTCTTGCCCTTGCAAGCAACTGACATTTCACTTCCTTCCAACAAGAGTTTGATTGACTCTTGTAGTTTGGAGTTAAAACGAGCCTCTTCCCAAATTCTATGGATTGATGCTGCACTATCTAAGAAAGACATCATTTTCCTATTGTTTCTGGGTTGGTGACTACATAGTTTTTCGAACCACGGACTTGACACGAACAGTTTAGGTATTGGTGAATGCAAGATACTTGATGATCAGTTCACAGGTACAAAGGACAGCAACAACAACAGCAGAACCGCCATGTTGGATTATAAGGAAGCCATGAAAGTAACTTCTTTGCTTTTATTTTTTTCTGGCTTTGACACTTCTTGATTGCCTGTTCATCTTTCGAGCAATCAATGAATTCTCTCGGTTCCTGTGTTAGGTATCTTAAGTCGTTCAATAGATTGCTCTTTTTCATGGCGCGTGGTTTGTGTTTAGTCCTCCATTGTCCTTTGATGTTGACCAGTTTTTGTCAAAGGTAACTGTGACTTGGGCCATAAGGTGCAGCAGAGGATGTGAGGAACGTTCCACGTACCAAGATGTGGTAGTGGTTGCACCTGTATCCTTGTACGGCCTCGGGTCCCCAGCTTTTCGAATCACCCATGTGAACGCTTTTTGTGTTTTGGTCAGTGGGTCTCTTATCTCTTGGTAAACTGCCTTTACAACGTCTTTGGTCCCAGTGTTTATGCAGTAGCTGTACCAGTCAGCTGTGTATAGGTGTTAACAGTAAGTTGTTGAAAGGCGCCTGTGTTGCGTTGTCTTTTGTAGCTGTTCTGGTACGTCTGTTTGGTCTGCTAGTGCAGACGGTGTAAACTGCAGGTTGCAGGTTGCAGGTCAGGATTTCACTTAAATGTGGAAGGAGTTGGATAGCCTTTTTGTTTTGTTGTTTCACCTGCAACCTGCAACCTGCAGTTTACACCGTCCGCAGCTAGTGCACTTTCCTGTTTATCTCCATGCGGTCCAAGTCTGTAAGGTTCTGAGACAAGAGTGATGCGTCCTCAGTTGCAGGCACAGATGCGACAGCGCCGTCCCTTAAGAAATCTTTCGGTCGTTGAGAGTGTTTGCTTTGCGACATCTTCTGAAATTACTTCCATGTTTGATCTTGAATGCTAGAGTACTCATCAGAGGTATCTGGTTCTTCTAAGCTTCGTCAGCAAGAATTCTGAAGCTTTCTGATTCTTAAGACATGTTTACTCTGCTGTGGTCAGGGTGAACTGAGTGAGCTAGCTAGAAGAGTTGTTTAAAGACTTTTTATCGTCCCTCTATCAAATAACCGCATGGCGTCACTTAAAAATGGAAATGACGCAACGCCAAGATATTATTTTACCGCCACGCCGTAAATTAATATTAGAGACCTTAAGATTGAGAGTTCCCTCTTAAACTGCAAACGGCAAACGCCAGCTGGCAGTTTACCGTTCGAGGTTCGCCGTATTTGCAAAATCTGGCTTTAATATTTTATTAGAGACCTTAAGATTGAGAGTTCCCTCTTAAACGGCAAACGCCAGCTGGCAGTTTACCGTTCGACGTTCGCCGTATTTGCAAAATTTAATATTTGAGGGCTTGTTTTGTCAAGGCATCCGATGTGACGGTAGTAGTATGATTTGGAAATCAGCACTACTTGTCAAAATACATTACTAGAGTTCTGATTTTTAATAAACATGATAATTATGTTTCATTGTCTGCTGTGATATAACTTTAAAACCATTGTGACCTTCAAATGTCTTCGTAGTATGGATTACTGTACGACGGCCATGTTTGTTTATGACGATGCAACCAAGTAACGCGGCTGGTAATTCTTGTGATCTCGCGACTGAATCAGATGAACCTCCTAGTCATCAAGACGGATCTTCAAAGAAAGCGAATTTGAAGCCCAAACGTGGCTTTATGTTCGTAAAACTAGCGAAAAACCCTGCTGTAATTCAGTTACCTCTAGACACCGTCCGCGAAGTTGAAACCTGAACCTCAAACGTCAAACGCAACGGCAAGATTGGAGTCACGTGACTTTTTGCCGTTTGAGGGAAACGAGGAAAAACCTCAGTCTTAAGGTCCCTATTGTCTAGATATGTCTAGACAGTAACTGTTAAATCGTTAACTGATTTGGCGGGAAATTTAAATTTGAAATCTAGTTAATTATAAATATTAACTATATTAGCAATATTAACTAGTTAATAAGCTTATACAATATTAACGTAGTTTTAAATTTATAATTAACATAGAATGGAATGCGGAAATACGTCACAAATATGAATGGAATGCCACTTCTGCCACACCCTTGAAAGGAATGTAGCCACACCCCACCACACCCTCGATTGGCATTTGACCTTTCTTGCATGACAGGTTGGCATGACCATACACATTTGCTGGGCTCACTTAAGAGATATTGTTCTAGCCACTTGAACATAAAATTCATATCTTCTCGCCACCATATAATTTCCTCTATTTATATTATTAATATTTTCCAGGGAATTCATATTGAAGTGGACAGTGCAAAGGCCTTAGCTCTCTCTTTGGACAGAGCAGACATTCCAGATGAACCATACTTCAACACTCTTCTTCGGATCCTAGCTACACGGTGCATGATGCAAGCAGTGTACTTTTGTTCAGGAATGCTTCCTGAGGAGCAGTTTGGGCATTATGGCTTGGCAACTCCAATTTACACTCATTTTACATCACCGATCAGAAGGTTTGCTACATCATTTCAGTATTTTTTATCATAGTGTTTCGTACTGTTGAGTAGTTAATTTAATTTTTTTAATTTTAATTTAATTTAATGCATTTTTACTGCATACAATATACACAAGTAAGCAGCAGTGTTGTGGGATCTTTAATGTCCCACAAGAACAGTTCTGTGAGACGGGGCCTACGGTTTTTCATCCTTATCCAAGAAGACTAGAATGTCTAACCATTTGCAGATGTCATAACAAAGGCAGCACATTCTCCTTAGTCATTTTAAGACCTTGAGCGTTGAACTCACGACCTCCCGCTCGACAGGCCAACGCTCTACCAACTGAGCTAACGGGGTGGTGGTTTATGACCATTGAAGTAAAAGCTATTTGCTGTACTGTTCTTTTTACAGAGATTAAGTTTCGCTGTTTGCTACTGGAATCATAAGTTAGTTAAAACTCCTTGAAAAGTTTCAATGCCAACATAGTATTATAATAGTTTGCACTGTTTAAGCTACTATACTTTTTCATCTGTGGATCAAACCATGCTGTGTGACCATACTTCGGAAAGCTACTGAACAGTACTGCACTGTGGTACTGTTTGTTTTACTATACAGTTTGGTTCTAACTTTTTCATTTGTGGATCAAACCATGCAGTGTGATCATTCTTTTGAAAGCTACTGAACAGCAATTTACTGTTTGTTTTACTACACAGTGTACACAGTACACCCTTTTCATCTGTGGGTCAAACCATGAAGTTTTGTCATTCTTTGTGAGGTTACTTAGAAGTATTGTTTAATTTAGTAGTCTTACTGTCTTTAATCCAAGAAACCACCTTCCAATTTGTTGAAGAGAAGTGTGTCCCAAGTCTGAAGACTGGGCATAAGGGTGACCATTTTAGGGTTGTTTGGATCATGAGTGCAAAGCATGAAACATGACTCAGCACCCCATTTTTGCTCATCCTGCAGGGTAGTTTGCACCAACTATTTACCAATAAGTATGACATTTCAACATTCGAGCCTCTCTGTTTTGCAGATATTCAGACATATTGGTACATCGATTGTTGGCTGTTGCCATTGGGGCTTTGGATTCATACCCAGACCTTTTAAATAAAGAAAAGACCCAGGTAGGTTTGTGTACTCTGAAGCAGGAAAAGCTATATTTTTCACTCAGATACCTTAGATCACTGCTACTGAGTCCCAGAATATTTGCCAGCAATGTGAACCTTGTATAGACTTCTGACCACTGTATCAGAACGTGTAAGCAAAATATTGAATACCAGTAGTATAAACAGTTACATACTAGGCTAGGTCAGATGTTGAAAAATGATTTTACCTTTTTTTCAGAAAATCTGTAACCATCTTAATTTTCGTCACAGGATGGGACAGTATGCCTCAAGGGATTCTGTCGACCTTTATTCTCAGGTGAGATTTTTTCACCAAATGGTATGTTTGATATTGCATGCTATTTAAAACCCCTTTTACCAGCCAACAATCTGATACAAAAGGTGTGGACATACTGTGTTTGAGAAAACAGCATTGTTTAGACGCATATGCCCCATTCTAATGTTTTTAGGAGACACTGCTTTGGGGTAGTGAATCATGTGAGCCTCTACAAAATATCCTGAGATCTCCTCGGGAGGGGAGGGGGGGGGGGGTAATCAGAAGATCTTGGGATATTTTGTAAAGGCTTACATGACTCACTACCCCTACTTTGTGGACCATGTATCCAAACATTGGATGAGAGGAGTGGGTGGGGGGAGCAGGCAGGAGAGCAGGTGGAGGAATGGGTTGGAGAATGGATGGAAGAGTGGGTGGGGGAGAGGGTGGGAGAAAGGGCAAGGGAGGGGAGGGGGAGCAGGCAGGGATGTGAGTGGGGGCGTAGTCGGGGATTGGTCAGGAGAGGGTGTGGGGGAGTGGTTGAGGAAGGCAAGGGGGAGATGGTAGTACTCTAATACCTCGTTTTGTTTCCATTTATTCCCTTAGATAACTGGAGGAAAGAGACCTTTGTAATGTTGATTGCCATTTACCCGAGAAATTTTAGCAGCCTTATAGTTCATGTTTTTCTTTCCCTTCCTCTTTGACAGCGCTTTTTCCAAGGTAAAACCAGTAGAGAAGAAGCCTTTGTTCTTTACGTCCGTAAGAATGCCTTGCAAGTCCTTATTCCCAAGTTTGGTCTTGAAGGAACGATGTTTATGGACAAGCAAGTTGATGGAAAGCTTGTTTTCAATGAAGAGGTATTCTAATGGTCAATTATTATTCAAATAATTTTTGGGTGCTTATCCATAGACATCTAAGAGGAGAATGTTATAGATTCAGCTTCAAACTTGTGACAGGCTTAGGATACTGGTTGGAACAACAACTGATTGTTTCAATCTGCCATGCCTATATTCATTTGACAGGGAACTTTGAATAGTTCATTCCCTATTTGGTTTTTGCACCAATGTAAGCTGCCTTGTAACTGTAAAATGTGAGTGAAAAACGTCAAATTTAGTAGCTGAAAATTGATCAGGTAATCTTTTCTTATTTGCCCGAAGGAACCCTCTTTGAAGGCAGATGATGTCACATACAGACTTTTTGATCAAGTGGATATTGAGATTCTTGTGGATAAGTCATCAGCAGAGAATAAATTCCTGAAGTTTAACATCTTTCCCAAAAAGGTATCACCTGCAATTGTACTTTTCCAAGTGTACTATAGAAAACTTTGCATTAAATTTCCTAAACATTCATGGAGGAGAAACAACTGACTGTACTTCCTTGATGGGAGTCCCATAAAAAAGTGATGATCATCATTTTGAAGAACACACAAAAGGTACCAAAATCTGGTTTGATGGGCGTGGCTGAACAAAATTTTACACTTAAGAGTTACCAGTTCAAAATATTGTTGATGAGGGATGAAAAACACAACAAAGACTAATTTAGTGGCAAACAGTTCCTGTGATAGTTATTACCCCCAAAGGTACTGCGATAATTCCATCAGTGGTCATTTTGGATTTTGACCCCCAAAAGGTATGATGAACAACCCAGTCATTTCCTTATGGGAGTCTCCCACACTCCCCCGGGCATACCTCTTGGGCATCTGCAGGAGGCTATACCTTCAGATTAAAAAAGGGAAACGATTATTCCATTTTAATTTAGGATGATATGTTTTTTTGGAAAAAAAAGTTTTTCACCTTGCTTTTCAGTCACCAAAAGCGTGTCACTTACAAAAATCATGTTTAGTACTGTTGTCTCAAATGTAGCTTCGTGTTTCTATTTTTAGAGCTGTGAAGAACCTGTGAGCAAGAAGCCAAAACTTGGTAAACACAATTACTGAACAACTGCAGATATTTTAGCTGTCTTTAGTATTGCCTTGGTGGACAATACATGTATCACATCAATGACATTGCCACCCATTTAGCCAGTGATATACTGGTCAGTTCTTCTTACACTGGTCATGGTGCCCTGCAGGATTGAGATCCATAATCAAGTTCGACCAGCTACCATTGTTATGTTGACTGATTGATTGCTCATCCACTGAACTGAGAAGGACCATGTATCAAAGAGTTGTTTACAAGCTATGCAGGTGTGAAGATGGCTCGTCAGACCATTCAGCATGAAAGGTTCTCTGGCAGTATAGATGTACGTCATGCTGGCTGCAGTTGAGAATGTTATGTCTGATTCATTAGTTGATACAATACACAATACGAAGTGCAATGGCTTGCCATATATTGTTAGTGTCTTTTGGGTTGAAGCTCAACAGCTGCATTCCAGTCGAGAAAAGTAGTGTGATTACTTCCAATAATATTAAGTATTATTTATAGTATTACAGTGATAGTACAAAAATGTGCCTTCATTGAGTATAGTTGACTCCATGGACAGTTTATATTGAAATTCAGGCCTCTAACATTTTTTTCACATCAACTTCGAGTATACCTGTTTTATATTCATAGTGCTTCTACATTTTATGTGTTGAGAAAATAATATCAAGCATTCTTCTAGTTTGGAGTGACAGTTGTCAGATTTGTTGGAGACAATTTTAATGCAAAAGTTTTTTTTTTAATAAAAAAAATTGTTGTTTTGAATGAAGTTATTACATTTTTATTAACAATATTCCCTGACGTAACCCTTTAAGCCCTAAGGGGTCTCCCTGTGATGAGTAAAATCATCTGGCATTAGCCAGAGTAAAATCTATAAAGTCACTCTTAGGGTGTAAAGGGTTATAGTCTGAGCACAGTGCCCAAGTTTTATTGAACCATTACCGGTATGTGGCCAACATTGCACAGAACTGAAATAGCGTGCTATTCGTTGTTACCATGGGACTTGTAATAAATAAACAAAGCAACTGAAAAAGATTTGAGTTTTATGGCTTAATTCACTGGTGGCCTCAAGATCTGCAAGCAAGCCTCGTGTTGTAGTTTGTTTGTGGTAAGCTGCATGTGAGTTGTATAAAAGTGTACCCAGTTGGCATGCAAGGCTTTCAGTTCTGCTAGAATACAGATGAGAAATGGTAAGAAGGGAGTATCCACAACTGTGTGTGCACGACATGCACATTGCCTATTACAAAAATAACATTGAGCTAAAACAGAATTATGCATGAAATTACATGAAATTCACAAACCACATTGTCAGGCAGGATGTATTTATTTGCTCAGGTGCTGTTATTTCAAGGGTCAAGTCTTTAAAACCATAGAATGTATCCATTGATACTACAAATATAAGATTTGCTTCATATAATTATTTAGAATTCCAATATGCCATTGTTTTGGCCAAAAGCTCACAGTGAATTTAAGAAGGCAGCCTTCTTGATGCAAAATACAGATTCTACTCTGGTGAGTGACAACTTGTTACTGCATGTCAGAAATTGATGACCCTGTCACCAAACTCCGTGCGAATAATTTTCTTTCCGAACTGCTTAGGGTTCTCCAGTTCCTGTGGAACAACCTGGTCCATAACCTGAAGCATTTCTTTCAGCTCTTCAGCAATTTTGCAGTCTAGGGTCAGAAACGATGATGCGACACCAAAGTGCCCCATCCTTCCAGTGCGGCCGCAGCGGTGCACATAGGTCTCAATGCTGTCTGGTAAATCATAGTTGATTACATGAGTGACCTCGGGAAAATCAAGTCCTCTGGAACCTACGTCAGTTGCCACAAGTACATCTACCACACTCTCACGGAAAGCTTTTACTAATTTAAATCGGTAGTCCTGTGACTTATCAGAATGAAGCCCTGATGCATGAAACTGTTCTTTCTTGAGCAAGTCTGTGATGTAGTCCACGTTTTGAATTGAAGATGCAAAAACAATGACTGGAGGAAATGGAGTGCTTCGGAGGATCTGAAGAAGAGACTTTGGTTTCTCATAATGGTGCATAAAGAGGACATTTTGTTGTATAGTAGGAGAGATCAACCCTTCAGGTCCTACGTGAATGGTGATAGGATTAAGTACAGCGGACCTAGCAAGTCTTTCCAATGACTCTGGCATAGTTGCTGTCCACAGAAGTGTCTGTCTAGGCCTTAGGGTTCCTGTGGCAAGCCCCACAACCTTTCTCAATTGTTCCTCCATATTCATGCTGAGCATTTTATCTGCTTCATCCAGGACCAAGTAAGAGACTTTATCAAGACTGAGAATGCCTCGCTCACACAAGTCAAGTAATCTACCAGTTGTTGCCACAACTACGTCAACCCCCATTTTAAGCTCTTGTACCTGACTCGAAACAGGAATACCCCCACATATTCCCACTGACCTAAATGAAAAAGGACATGCAGAGAAAGAGTCAAAATTTGGCTGGGAAACAAAATCAGCTGAGCTTTGATTTCCTCCTATTTGTGTCCGTGTTCCTCTATGAAGTGATGGAAGGTATCTTTGAGAATGTCTAGCACTTACACTATTACTGACTACCCTATTGAAATGGAATGTCTCTGATGCATTTAGAAAAGCTGGTATTTGATTAACATTCTGAACAAAGCCAGCACTTTGCGAACCAGCAGTACAGCTGAAGAGTTCAGAAAAATGATCAAACACTTGTTGCATGAGCTCCCTTGTAGGAGTCAGTATTAGTGCCACTGGTCCCACCCCAGGTAAACATGGTTTCCTTGTTTTCAGAAACATGTACAGTGGCAGGGAATACGCCAGAGTCTTCCCAGATCCAGTCTCTGCCAAACCAATAATGTCGCGACCACTCATTACACAACTTATTGCCTGCATTTGAATCGGTGTGGGTTTTGAGAAATCTTTGTTGTTCAGGTATTGCTGCAACTCTGATGGCAAATTTAAATCCTTGAAGGTTCTTATTGGTCTAGGGCAGTTTTCCCCTTGGACTTCGATTCCATTTTGCCACCTAATCTCATCTATGTCTTCTTCACTGAGTTCACTGATGTTCTGATGTTCATGGTAATATGATGTCATATAGTTGTCTTCCTTATCTGTGGATTTTCGTTTCACACCTGCCCTCAAAGGCTTGAAGCTGTCTTTGTCATTAATTTTTGTACCTTCCATGGCAAAAAGCTTAAAAATTGTACAGAATCCTCTTCTGTCTCTCCTTCTTGTACAATCACTTGTCAGCGGTATTTTATAGTATATTAAGAACGCGCATATTGTCAAATGCATTTCCGCTGCAGTGATGTGCTTGGTATAGAGGACTCATTTCCCTCCCTTGCTGTCTATTTTGCGCGATTCTTATTGTCCTTTGACCTTTCTGGTCTCCTGGTACGAATGCCCTTCTCAATACTATAAATCTCTTGAATATTCTAAGCTTTCTTCATGGAGCTGTGGCATCTTTGATCACCAATGCAGCCGTATTTAGTTGGATCGGCTGCAGTTTTAATTGTCGTGTTATGGCAGGCAGGATATCTGTACACCATCTGGACCGTGTTGGTGAATTGTGTGATAGCGCTTCTTGGAATTGTAACCGGCGTCGTTCTTTACCTTTCCACCGGAAAACAAAGAGTGCCAGAAGCACCAAAACTACCGAGAAGAGTTGTGAATGTTTCCCGATTTCTCGCCACAATCGCTAAACGCCAGACTCACAAGCCCTACAAACACAGAATAGTAATTTCACGTTCAGTGGACAAGACCATTCAAGAAGTGTTTGATCTATTCATTCGCGATTTCTGCTTATCTTGGTTTCGCGACCTCGGGCAGGACGAAGCTGCTTTCGTCGATCTGTTGACGGAAGAACTTTGGGCAGTAACGGCAAATGTTGTGGATCGGTTAAAATGCATGGACACTGTGAAGTTTCTCTCCAACGATGTGGTCAACATACTCAGCACACACTTCCGCAAATTGCGACTCGCAGACACAAGAAATTTTCCAGACAATGCACTGCCATTTGCTCTTCATTCTTGCCTCAAAAGCAGAGCCGATGAGTTAGAATATCTTAGAAAAGCATCCGAGGTATTACTGTACTGTTTGCTGCCTTCTAGGAATTCTCGCTGCACTTCTATGAGATACCTTTTGCGAGAGATTTTAGCTTTCTCCGCCCTCCAACCCTTGGCTGACTTATTGTGTGACCCTGACTACATAAACCAAACACTGCTTGTGTACTTAGAGGCGAGAGAAGCTCTTGCGGCAAAGCACAAGCAAGGATATGCTTATGCGGAAACGTATGAGGATTTTATCAAAATGATAAGCTCATCAAGTTCTGTGGATACCCTGAAGCAGATCAGGTAAATAAAGGGGCAATTTTTGTGTGATTGAGGATTTCCTAAACATGATTATATGTACTTTAATCATGGTGTGTTAAAAGAATTGAGGAACCCATTTTATAGGGTATAAGGATTCATCAGCATCAGACTTAAAAGATCAAACTGATGAATCCACTATGGGTATGGATCAATTTATCAACAAGTCCTTTGCTGCACCATTATCTTAGTGATCTCAAGTCATACTCTACTGTAAATCACAATCCAGAAGAGAACTTGGCCAATATGCAGCCAATTTGACCTGAAGCTTGGTTAATAAACAATTAGATTATAGCTTGAGATTTCTATGGGGTGATAGAAAACAGTCCTAAGAAAATATGCTCTCTGATTGGTTAGAATTAATGTTTCTATTAAACAATTAGATTATGAGCTCCAGATTTCTATCACGTGATAGTTGACGAGGGCGCATAGAAATCGAGAGAGAATAATGTAATTGTTTTAGTATAAATCTACTAGTCGTTCAAAACTTTGTCTTTTCTGGAACAGCCTCGACCAGTGAACTGTCTAAATCTTCTTCACGGACACTTCGAAAACGTGAAGAAGTGGCCGCCATTACGCTACTCACTATCTATCACAGATTAGATAGTGAGTAGCTTAGCCAATCAGAGCGTGGCATTTGTGATAGAACACTAGTAGATTTATACTAAAACCTGATAGAAACACAGAACTAGCACGAGCTGTTGACATAATGATGACGCAACCAAAGAGAATTACATTTTTTTCATCAAAGTTAACAAGTTGTTTTCCTTTTTTTTGTTGTGGTGTTTTCTAAAGAAATAGAAAACATGTTTTTCGTGTTTCTATTGAGTTACAGAAACACTTGTGAAAGTTTGGGAGAACTCGAAAAAGCTGTGGAAACAGCACAGCATTTCTCATTCAGCATTTCTCATTTCTCAAACTTCCACTTGTGTTTCTATAACTCGATAGAAGCACAGTACATGTTTTCTATTTCTTAAATAGTTGATGAGGCCTCATCAACTATCACCTCATAGAAACTTACGTAGTATTAATATGGTATTAATGTTGATGCAGTGATTGTATTCTTATCAACCTGTCAGTCTTTCAATGGCCAAGCTGAGTATTTCTCCCCTTCTGCAGATATCATATAATAGCGGAAATTATGCAGGCAACCACCATAAAAAACCTGAAAGGAATCGATCAGTTTGGACAGGATGAAAAGCAAGGGAAAACCATAAAGAAGGATGCTCAGTTGCGAGCACGAAATTTGAAGCGATACATCAATCAATGCACTGTGGCCAAAGCTCAGTGTGAGCGACGCATCAAACTGCTTGGTGGCCCTGATTACACATCTGATACAACAGTAGAAAACAGGAACATAGTGCAAGAGAAGGTTAAACAGCCTGACAAACAACAAGGAACACCGGCAAAGGTGTTGAGTTTTGGTGAAGTCATGGAAAATAGTCTGGCAAGAAGTTTTTTCATGTTGTTTCTTCAAAATCAAACATGTAGCAAAAACATGCTGAGGTAATGTATAACAGTGATTAGTATATACCAACTCAGCAACCTTGGCATTTTGAGCAATCTGATTGGCTCTCCAACTTGGGACATTCAACACTATCCACCTCCCAGGAGGTGAATAATGCTGGGGCTTCTGGGTAATCTTGTGCAGACATGCTTTGCTGTGATTTAGAATCGAAAGTGTGTACAAGTGTGCGGAAGTGCTCTGCCTTAATTTTGTAATGTGTACCTCCAGAAAATGTCTATAAACCAGCACTAGCAGTATTACCTTTGTATTGGCATCCATTTTTATCCACCCCAATAACAGCCTTTGACAAGAACAAAATTATTAACAATACATGTACTGTAGCTTGAGTGCAGCCTTTCACGGATATTATGGATTTTCTTTTTGTTTTCATTGATTAAAATACCAAGTTTGGTAAATGTAAATTGATGTTTGATTTTATTATTCGAATTATCATTGATATTATTTTAAACTAAATTTTTGATTATCAAAATAAGATTTTAGTGATGTAGCTCCTTTAAAATGTCAAAGAGTAGCAGATCCTTATTGTGTTACTCTGTTACCTTTTAGTTTCTGGATGGCTGTTGAAAATTTAAAGCTGGCAAAGCCCACTGAACTGCACAGGAGTGCAAAAGAAATCTACCAGCTGTATGTAACACCGTCATCAGAGAGATCAGTGATGCTAGACACCACTTTGATCAGAGGAATGGAACAATATCTCTATGGTACACATGGCTTACAAGGGTTCTTTGAAGCGCAGAAGAGGGTGTACAAACTACTGGAGGAAAAGTTTTATCGCAAGTTTGTTCTGAGTGAAGAATACTTCATGTTTGTTTGTCAGTCCGAGGCAGAAATGGATGACTTGCGTGCACAGAAGAGAGATAGGGAAGAGTTAGAATGTCCTGATTGGCAGGATGATGCTGACACAACAGATGATGATGTAAGTGATCCTGAAGGTCTTTAATATCTTCATCCATAAACGGCTGCTGATTAGAGCTGTGACCTTGAAAGGGGCCAGTCATTGTCATTGTTGTTAAGTGTGAACAGATAGCAGTACAAGGCCCAACATGTATAAGAAATGATAGACAGCTGCATTTTATTGAAACCTCTGGGTAATACACTAAACCAGAGATGCACTTTTTGATGTTTCTAGTATTGTATTCCTTCTTCATATTACAGTGGATGTACATGTATACTTGGTGCTACATATAAATATTATCATAATTATTTTGATATACCATATTTTAAAAATTTTTGTTTTGGTTAGGTACATTGTGTTTAACTATCAGAAATCATTCATCTATCATTTGTTTTCAGACTGATGATTCAAGTGTAAAAGGTCCTAAGTCTGGTAGGTTTGGCTATTATAATTATATTATTATTACTATAAAGAGTGCATGTACAATGTACACTGCTATGTATTTCTGTGCCTGATCTATCCAGGAAAGCATCATTCAAGCGTCAAGCTCATTATTTGTTAGTTAAAAAAAGGCACTCGCAAGACTCGATACTCCACTTGATCCTCAATTGGTGTCTCAATCCTTGATACTGGATTCTTGCAAGTATCAATGAACAAGTCTCAATCCTCGTCTCAAAAGCAAGTGTCAACTCACCTTAGCACGATACTGTACATGTACGTTCGTCATGCTACATGGACATGTTTTAACTTTAAATACATTATTGAATTAATAATACTTAAATACTGGAGCTGGGGAACTTGAAGAATATTATACTTTTTCAATTTTCAATTTGTTTTAAGTGTAATAGTAAATATATTGCATTGAGATGATATATCAAATATTAATGATTATTAAAATATTATGTTAAAATAAATATTATTGAATACATGTAGACTATTAGTGTAAATATACTATAGGCCTATAAAGCTGTCTGTTGTCCTCCCTTTTAATATGGTCATTTAAACGTTATCTAATTTGAACACTTCTGTGTGTATGTTACATGTATAATAATTTTTCATGCTGCTTCTTGTTGTCAGGCCGTAAAGCGAGTAATCTGGAAGAGCGCAGTGAAGCAATAGTAAATAAACTTGAAGTTCTGGATCGACAACTTGCATCTAAGGTACTCGTAAGATTGGAAATATATTTAGTTTATCCCTTTGCTGCTGTAATTTTTTATTGTTCATTAGTACATATACACTACCTTACGTACAGTGTGATTAATTTGCTACAGTTAGTTTTTTTATGTAGTGCTATATGCTAGTAGTTGTGGTGCACTACCTTGCAAGTACTCTACCCCATTTGTGCCTTTGCTTGGTGGGTGAGTTGAGTGCAAAGTTTAGTTTCCTGTTAAAGGGTATAACACTGTGTCATTAGTCTCAACACTTTAACTGCAACACTACACACTAGCTCTGTCATCAACACTGTTTTACATGTGTGTAAGAAGGGTTTCACACTCTGTATACTAGACTGCCACATTTTGAACTGAAAGGGTAAATGTCTAATTGATTTATTTCTGTCACTGTTATTCAGACCCAGCAGCTAGAGCTGGTGAAGAAAAGCTATGGAGGAGAGACTCAGGTAAAACAAAACATGCAGCAGTTCCAGTGTGTTTAAAACTCACAAGATTTTACAAATCCTCCATAGTGCAGTTGAACCTTGATTAACCGAACTCATTGGGACTCATGCAAAATCTCTCGATAATTGAGAGTCCGGATAATTGAAATATGAATATTATTGAAACTTATTTGTGGCAAGAACAGGATAAGACAAGTCTAGATAATTGAAAAGTCCAGATAATTGTAGTTTGACCGTATATGACCTGCTTTCCACCGGTTAAATTTATGGGAAGTATTTGTCTGTATGCTTTAGGAAATGGAAAAATTAGAGAAAGAAATTTCCAGTTTACAAACAGAAAGAAGGGAACTGGAGTTCCATGTTGAAAGGACAGGTTTGTTTACTTCATTATTTTAGTAAGTGTACCATTCTGATTCAGTGTACTAGCTGCAAGACCATCTGCATGAGACGAAAAAAGCCACACTACCACTACTATACTACTATACTATACTACCTAACGCTGTATATCCAATACCATTACAAAGTTAAGTGATTTGAATGATATTCTTGCAGCTTGCTTGTAAATTCTCACCATGGATCTGTTTTTTTTTTATCAAGTGTATTGCTTTAGCATTACACAGTATTTATGTGAATAATATTGAGAAAAGAACAGAAGGAGTGATGTTTTACAGTGGTCAGCTTAATTAGCTAACAAGCCATACATGCTGAAGGTTTTCCAGTAGTTCTTTGTTGCAGCCAGCAAACAAATCTTTGCACATGGTCATCCATAAGACTGATCCATTTGTGTGACTGTGATATAAGTAAATCACTTCATGCCCCATTGAGCTTGTAATGGGTACTTCGTAGCTGAATTTTGCCAGAAGCCACAACTGAGCCTTCTTCCAGTGAGCACTTATACCTTGCCAGTTTTTACTTGATATTTACAAGCCTGTTTAATATTGTGACTTTAGGAAATTTAATATAGTATTAATAATACTGTATCTAGATCAGTGGTGTAAGAATCTGGGACGGTGGAAAATAGAGATCCCAAGTACAGAGGTAAGATTATATCACCCCACCTTGATCTTGAACAAACTTGCTCATATTGATTTACAAAATTGTTACAGCACTATTTGGGAAGTGTATCACATCAGTGCAATAGTGCAAAACTTTGATAAGGAGGTTGTACATATAGTGTCTCAATATGTGACGTCGCAAAACAAACACATTTAGGCATCATTTCACTGTGTTAGCCTTCTTCATGCAATGATATCTTTATCAATACATTGTATTGAAAGCAAATGGATAGTGATAATGATCAAATCAAGGATAATCATTTAACACCAAAATTAAATCCCTACGCTTATATGCAAGAAAATCTATAGCACTTATAAAGGAAAATTACCATGCACTCGAACTTTGGGAGGATAATGTAAGGTTAATGTAGTTCCTTATTTTGCTGCAACAGTGGACTCAGGATCGAGACAAGTCTATACCAGTTTATGCTATTGTGGTACACTGTGCTGAAGATGATTTCCAAAGTGTTGCCACGGGCGGAGCATCCAGCAATGAGGCAAAGAATCCTAACTCTGAAGGATGGGTTGTTACCAGGAGATTTAAAGACTTTGAGACCTTGCATGTCAAACTAAAAGAGGTACACTGAGGTTAAGAAAACCATTGTCTATATTGAATTTTCGCTGCTCTTACTCAACCTATCAATCTTGTTTGTACCACACCATAATAAGTACCGGTAGTTAATACTATTCCACTTAACAAGATTTATACTGTATCTTCAGTTAATTAATTGCTAATTGTTCACTTACAAAACCTTCCAATAATTGATCACGCCTTTATTTACACACTGTTTAAATAACCAGCATTGCTTTTAGTTATGTCACTTCGGTACTAAGGGCAATCAAAAATTATTTGACATGGTACATATGCCATTTTCTTACGGTAGAATCTTGCGCTGTGATCAACCTGTTATAATAAATCATTGAGACCACACTCAAGTATAAAGATCTACTGGTAGTCATCTCCTTATTTTTGAAGCCTTAAT
Source organism: Ricordea florida (assembly GCA_949710005.1). Lineage (NCBI taxonomy): Eukaryota > Metazoa > Cnidaria > Anthozoa > Corallimorpharia > Ricordeidae > Ricordea > Ricordea florida. The sequence continues at coordinate 5,071,978 of OX453278.1, forward strand.
TATCCAACTACCTAAATATTATAACCAACAACCTGTTATAAATTTTAATTCTCTGCTTAATATTTCCTTGATTGTTTTACTCCATTAATGTCACCATTTAAATACCCACTAAAGCATCAAAAGTATAGTGAGTGGTTTACTTGCCATCTTTTGTCTTTTACGAAGAAACTATGTACATTTGTTTTCTTAGAATCATTAGATTATACAGTTCATTGATGGTTGTTGAAAATCAAGCATAAAATTAATAGCAATGAGTTTTGAACTCAGTGACGAAAACAAAACTGTTCTCCTTTAATTTTTATCCTTTTGTAAGCTAAGGAGTGGTACTTTTTACTAACCACTGGGAATTTCCTTGAAAGAGTTGTTATTACATTATTTGGCACTATGCTTTTATATAGTGTTGTATATGGCTGACCCGTGAACTGCCTGTGCCAACCAAGAAGTGGTACAAATCTATTGATGATGAATTTTTGGAGAAATCAAGGAAAGCTCTTGAAGAGTACTTGCAGGTAATCAATCACAATACAATACAATACAAGATTCTATCTACAGACTCAAAATCTTTTATATCATAGATACTGAGATTTCCTCACGAAAAAAAGAGTGCGTAAAAATGATACGTAAAATGCATTAGCCAATAGGAAACGCGAACGATGAAAATTCACTAGTGAAAAAACGTCGTTCGTCCAATCACAAACGCGAACGACGAAAACTCACTAGTGAACAACATCGCATCGCGATTTCGATTGTCGTCCATTTTCATATCGGCGACATGGCGGAGGCAGCTGCTTCAAGGTTTGTGTAAAAATGTTTATAAAAGTAGTGAAGGTATAAACTGACGTTTTATTTCTTGTGTTACTTCATTAAATATTTGATTTTGAAAGAGAAGCTGATGTTTTAGTTATTCTAGTTTTACACGCATACATTGCAGTTGAATGGGTTCCCTAAACACGCGCGTAAGATTGACAAAATTTGGCTTTTCAAAAATCTCAGTATCTATAATATAAACAAATTACACCATGAAAAATGCTTTGTACGATTTTTTATTCACTCGTTGAGTTGTATCAGAAAACTCACTCGTTCGCTGCGCTCACTCGTTCGTTCTGATACTACTCAACTCGTGAATAAAAATCGTACGCGTGCATTTTCCATGGAGTAATCTCTATGTATTACCCTGTACATTGGACAATGCAGATCAATGTATTTTTCAGCAATGTTATAGGGAATTCCCAATACAATGTACTTGTGATAACAGCTTATTGGGAATTTCAGGGATGAACCATAACCCTACTTTTTTTCTGAGAGTTACAATTTCTTTGTCTCACCATACAATTTCAATAATCATACTCTGCATTACAAAATTTTTATTCAGGCATTGCTGTTGGATGAGAAACTTTGTTTGAGTGAAGATCTGTACAGTTTCCTCAGCCCCAGCCCAGGTCATCTCAAAAAGCAGAGGTACAGGATGAAACTTTGTAAAACACTATTCTAAAGTTTTCTTTGTGGTACGCATTGTTTTGTTTATATTATACACCTACATGTACCGTCTTTGCCAAAAATGTTGGAGCAATAGGCCCTTTTGGCCTCTTTAAGGGAGATAGTTTTTTAAAAGCAATGGCCATCTACTCGTCTGTTTCTCTTGCCTCCCCTCTCAATGTCAAGGTCAGCAATATTGCACATCATGTTATTTTTCTGTCCCGCGCATGGTTTTACATTTGTAATTATGTTCCAACATTGCTTGTGGAGTGTTGGGTGGGTGTATTCAGAAACCAAATAGAAAAACAAAGTATTTTGTTCATTGTGTCAAGGTATTTTTGTAGCTCTTCTTGCATAGGCATCATCCGTGTCCAGTGGTTAATCATTTAAATGCCTAACATCTGCCAGCTTGACAGTATTAGTGTGATGTGTTATAAAGAAAAATTACATTTTGATCACATCTCACTGATGGTCTGTGTGAAAAAGGATTATTAAGAAAAGTAGCACTTTTGGAAAATACTATTACCTTCCTAGATATGAACAATGATCGTTAGAATAAGTAGCAAGATGAACACTTGACTACTTTTTGGAAAGCAAGACAATGTAATTAGCATTTGATCATTGAAAATTTTATTTTAGTCATGAACAAAATTACCAGTTATTATTATTATTACTATTAATGCTGCAATACCCTGTTCTCACTTTTAGCTTGCCTGCAAAGAAAACAGGCTTTTCACTAATGTCAGTATTGAAGAGGTAAGGAACCAAGTGAAAGAATTTGCTGTGGAACAGTTTCTTGTCTGGTTGAAGCATGATACTAATTTGAAGTTTCCTTTCCCCAGCTTGCCATTTGACCTTATTTCTAATGAATACCCAGATGAGGTAAGAGAAAGCTTGATGATGTTATCAGAATATAGTATCAGTTTTAGGTTTTTTTTAACTTGATATCATGATAAATTATTTGTTTCTCCAAAGTTTGCCTTGACTTTTTATAAGTATGAAGTGACATTGTTTGTTTTGTGATAGGATGCAGGTCTTGATCAAGATGACACGTAAGGATACATATCTTTTATTTTTTGTTATTTATGTAGGTGTTACTTAATTGAATTTGTTGCAAGGTTAATCCCAGGAAGTATCTACAGTAAATTGCTTTTCTCTTATTCATTATCTGTTTGTCTGACAGTTTATTGTTAACTGCCAGCCAGTGAGCTCAGTTGGTAGAGTACCAGACTACCACGCTGCAGAAGGTCGTAGGTTCAAACCACGGCTGGACCAACACACAGGGTCTTTGAATAAGGCTTTATTCAGACGTCATACTTTTCATGAGTCGAACTAAATTTGAATTTGGACTGACCCAAATTAACAAAAGTACGCCTGTTGATTCAGACGTCGAACTTTATTGGCCATTCCACAGCCATTCTTTATACACTTGCAGGAATTAAACCAATCAATATTTTCAGTGGTTTTGAAAATTTATACCAAATAATAATTTATGCATTAAGTTTCGCACATGAAAACTTCAGCGTCTGAATCAAGGTCATTCCAAAGTCGAAATTCCCAGCAAAGCCGGGTGAAAATAATGCCTGAGCTGTTCTAAATAAAAATAGCTCTTCCTAACTGATTCAGATGCCAAACTTTTCATGTATAATGGCCTACTCTTGGAGTGAAACAGTTACAATAGAGGATCCTCCTACTGTACTTTTGTTGTTATACTACATCATTATCCTTTGTCATTATTGACAGTGTAATGCGCAAAGACTCTATCGCTGAACCATTTTATGGCCTGATTGGGGAGATATTTGAATTGAAAGGAGGTAAATATAATTCTCTTTACTTAAACTTTAAATCCTTCAAATGCTTTATATACTTGTTTTCTTTTCAATCTGATCATGTTTATCTCGTGTGTGTCTACCTTTCAGTATGAAATTATACTGTAAACATTATAATAACAGATCATAATCACAGATAATAACAATTTTGTCTTGGTTTCTCTCAATTAACAGTTTTCAAGTGGCTTAGAAGGAGTCTGATCATGTTTGTTCAAGTGACATTTGGAGGAACTATAAACAAGTAACATCTACATGGCATAAAATCTGAAAATTCTCATTTTATCATTTTACTACCAAAATCTAACTAGTAACTCTCTTACATTCGTCCTTAATGCACACTAGACACTTTTTTCTACTATGCACATTACTCTATGTAATTTTGGAGAATTTGGTAACAAGAAAGTGATTCAGTAATTGTCTCCTCTAACTTGCCTGACATTGTGAGAATACCTGTAAGTTACTTGCTCATTGCAGCAAGGGGTGATTAATTAAATCAATTAATAAGCTTTCTCCCAGCTGGACTCATGCATCAGTACACTATAGCACAAATAAGAGCAATCCTATACAGGGGCAGATCTAGGATTTTGGAGGGGTAGCTCCTCTAAGGAATGATGTATCTGACGTGTGATGTAAACAAATTTCAAAACCAAATGAAGAAGGTCATCTCAGGGGGTGGGGTGGGGTGTTTGTACTCTCTGCCTGAAATATGTAGTAAAACCTGTTCAGCTTTCTCGTATCAGTTAAAGAAAGTTAATTTGTCTCTTGTCTTATTGTTGTCGAGCTAACATGCAGATGCAATAGTTATTTTTTTTTAACAAGAAAAGCAGATTTTATTGCAATAACATACTTACATAATCACATGGATTACAACAGTTGCAATTAATTCATTTCAGGAGCAATTTGTAAATTTCAACTTAGAGTTAAGTCTCTGTTCCCACTTCACAAAGTGTTCTAATGTTGTCCATGTACTCATTAGGAGGTATTGACATCAGTCAACTACCGTTAATGCGTGCATTGACCGTTTTTCATGCGTCAACATGTTGACCTCAAAACTTACACTACTTTCTTTTTGTTTTTTTTGGTTAGAGAAATCCATTGTATGGTTGAATGGCTAGTTTCCGAGTCAATGGTAATGTACTACATCAATCTTTTCCGTGACTCCATGTGGCCAGGGGGAGAACTGGCCAAACCTGCCAGACCTCGAACAGAAGAGGTAAGATTACATATTGCTGTAGAGGTTGACTTGATAAAAAAATGTGCACATTGCAACCAGGTGGATGATCAGGTATTGTTTAATAATTGTGCGAGTTGACTGGTCATATTTTTGTTCAAGAGATTTCACCCATAGGGTGGTACCATTCCTTGTGATCTCTTGGCAAAGATACTCTCACCTGGTTGCACACCACCTTCATCATTCTTTTCCAGTATGCGGTTAGTGGTCGTCCATGTTTCTGCGTTCCTTCCCGTTAGTCTCCATAACAAGCTTTGCTTTGGAATTCTGACCCTTTCCTTGACATGTCCTAGTCATTCTCTTTGGTTGACTCAACAACAATTCCAACTCTAGACAAAGTATTGAGTGAATTCAATTTTATTTTTTTGAGTAGGAAAAATTTGAAACCAGCAGGAAAGCAAAACAAAAGCTACTCAAGAACATCCCAGGCAAGTACTTCTACACTCTTTTATGTATACCATTGTAATAATGTTGCAGAAGAGTACTCAAGTCATTTTTGTTTGGGTTATTTAAATCTAAATAAATAACGACTCTTGTAACCAATTCACTGTTTGACACGATGTGTTTTTCCTTTCTCTGTAACAAATCAACAGAAGTTCTCCAGAATCTTGTTGGGAAGAAAAACAGCAAATTAGGGACAATAAAGGTAAAAGGTCGACTGTTTTTCAAGTAAGAAGTGAAGTTTGATGGAGATAGCATCAATATTGATATACAGTTTAATTTAGAGTTTGAGATTTTGATCGCATATACTGTTTTTTTTGTTGTATTTACTGATTTAGGCAGCTTTTGGAAAGATTATTTTGTTGGTGTTTTATTGAAATACAAATCATGTAGACTATATTGTGATTTTAATCATTTTTCATAAGACTTGAAGGATTAATATATTTTCATTGCGCTAAAGTGTCAGTACATTTGCCACTTTTATGTAAAGTTCTGTTAAAATACTGTTGTTTTAATATTCTCTCTAGGTTTTTGAAGCATTTCAGGACATAAGAGTTACAAAACATCTTTTTTATGTGAGTATCAGTCTTGATGTATTTTTCATGGGTATGGCTTTTTAGCATTTCCAGTGATATTATATCCCATTTTTTTAAATTTCAGATCATTGAGCTATGGCCCAGTACAGTACCTAAATCGTATTGACCAAGTTTGAAGGCTGTACTGGGAGAATATCGGCCCTCAGTCTTTACAGTATGGACTGAATGCAGCAAGGCCCAGTTTGTTCAGCAAAGACTTGAAGGCTGATATTCTTCCAATGTAATCCCCAGCAAACTTGGTCAATAAGAGATTTACTAAATGACTGGAAACTCCATTTAGATTTTGTAAACTGAAAAAATGACATTCTCAAGATTAAGGAAAAGTGTTTGTATTTGAAGATTGAAACAGGGTATTGCTGTGTCAGCTATTCAGTCAGGACTTTCACTTTGATTTTTGCCAGAAAAAATAGTTCAACGCTCTAGCAGCTTGGTCTGAAAGACAAACATCCGAGTTTGAAGACAAGACATGACATTTATTATCATAACATTGCCTGAATAGCGCACTGAACCATTCGGGACATTACCCAGGACATAAGAGACCCTTGGAGGACCAGAAATAAAGAAATCAGATTGGTTGATATTAGTTATTGGTACTCAGAGTGCTATAGTCATGTAATGATGAGTGGTAGCTTTCCACCTGTGTGGAAGAAAACATGTCTCTTGCCTTAAGAAACAACTCTGCACAAGCCATCACCAGGGATTGAATCTACTGAACAGAGGTCTGACATGCAAAGCATGTTACTGTGGCTTCACAGCACCACAGAAGAGCACATACTATTATTTTGGTGGTCACACTGTCTTTTTTGTACTTTGCAGGTTATTTTTGAGCTCTTGGTATTCACTATTTGTCCAGAAGTTATGTCAGAGGAGGTCAAACAGAAAGCAAGACTACTGAGGGAAGCACAATTGAGCTCAAATGATGTCACAGATAAACCTGAAGCTGAAAAATAGATTCACTCTGAAATTTTAGTCAGAGTTAAAAAACGGAAAAGTAATTATGTCAAAATTTCTTGGTAATTAATAATTATTTCAAATTATTTATAAATATGATTTATTAAATTATTAATATATGATTTTTCAAAGTTCTGAGCATATACAAATGAAATAAACTCAAGTTTATTGAATTTTAAAATGACTTGTTACTCAGTTCTCCTCAAGTTCAAAAGAAAATGGTTAAACTGTTTATTATAATGAGATGGCTAAGGAAGTTAGTCCTGAACAGAAACATTTGTTTTTAGGAAGTAAGGGACTAAAGAGTGAGAGCAGCAGCCATCATTGTTTAGTCAACAGCCAGCACCTTGTGAGAATGGTGGTTTCTGGTTTTACATCCTGTATAAGAATACTATTGCCCTACTATAGAATGTAGCATTTGATTTTTGACTGTTAGCTTCAGTGCAGTCTTGAGTTTTAGTGAAAATTTTACCCGTTCTGATTCCAAGTCGAGAGATTTGTGGTTTCAGTCTTTATAAAACCGATTTATCAAGTGGTGAATTCTGTGGTAACTTTTATCAACAACATAATAACCAATTCTCAACCCTCTAGTTGAGTATGTGTTGAAAAATAGTTAAGTATATATAGTTCTAAAAAAAACTTTGGTTCCTGAAAACATACCACACGGGGGCACAATTCAATAGAAAAAGACCAAAAAGGTTAAACCCTGCCCACACTTGCCATGCACTCACAAGTTAAACCTAAACAAGGATGGCTGCAACATACCGCAAGCATAAGCTCAAGAACACATGGTTTTGATATTTCTGTTTCAGTTATTAAGCTTATGTGTTACCCTGTGTTACCCTGTCCTCATTAGGGTTAAGCATCTTACACCTATACTTACCTTTCAGCAAGGACAAGACTTAGCATTACCTTGCTTTGCTAGAAGAAAAATTCACAATACCAGCTAAAACAAACCGCATAAACCAAAATGCTGCTAGTGAAAAATTTCAAGTTATGATTTTATTGCCTTTCAATTTCTACTTCAAGCTTCATGTTTGGTTTTTACTCATAAACCCAGTTATATGTGGCAGGCTCCCAATCTACAAGCTCATCCTCCTTGAACCAGTGAGCAATTTCTCTTTGGGCTGTCTTGACAGAGTCACTCCAATGACAGATGTTTCTGCAACAAATAAAAGACAAGATCTTTTAATCTGCTTGGTCAATAATTGGGATTTATGATACGGCCATCTTGCTTTGTTTTGCGGGACAATGCAGAAAGTAAAGGGCACGTAAGATAGGACCGCCTTGCCCCCTTGGGTAGCCAATCAAAACTCCGTATTAATTGCTTCATCTTGCCCACTTGTGGAACCAGCCTTACAATAAAGAATAGTATTACTACTATTAGTATAATAACTAAACATTAAAGGAATATACCTTCCAATGTGAATTGAGTAATCTCCACGGATTGAGCCCGGTTTGGACTTTGCCTGTGAATCAAAGGAAACAATTCAATCTGACCAGCTAGAATACTTTTTATTCATAAACTATATGCTAACTCAGCAACCTTGGGAAGAATGATGCAAGTGAATATATGAAAGACCATATATTTGAACTGCGGAGTAATATGTAATGACATTGATTGATCATCGCAGTTACATACACAACTTAAGCAGCTGTGAAATTAAATTACCGGTAGGTACATTGTTAAGAATGCTTTGTGTCATCTGTTTTATGTCAGTTGTGTGAATAAATTATGTTACACTGGAGATGAGCCTAAAAAATGCGCCAAGTGCATTGTTGAGTTATATAAGCACACGGAAATTTTTAAGAAAATGAGAGAAGTTCTCACACTCCTCAAGTGTTCTTAAAAATTCCCAAGTGCTTATATAACCCAACAATGCACAAGGAACAAGATTTTTATTCCTTTAATAAAACGCCCTTAACAAACGCTTGTTTTGCCAAGGGAGTAGAGAGTGTGTGCAAGATAATCAAAACCTGCTAGATTTATAACCTTCATATTCTTGGCTAAAATTAATGTAAGGCAATCAATAAAATGGGAAGTTGTTCTTCAAAATGATTTCGGCAAAAAATTAAAGCTTTACTATCAAGCTTGCACAAGAAGTAGATTTGTATGTGATGTAGCATTGTGTACATATGTTAATAATGCACTATAATGCATGCAGGTGACATACGCCATGTGCTTTATGGGTTTACAATGCACCCTTCTTGACCAATCAGAACATGTGTTATATCTGTTCCATTTTATAATGCTAATTATAGCATGATAACTTTTTTTTTATGCAACAAAGAACTCATAAAAAATAATTGATGCTGGTTTCAATGTACTTACAGGGTCTGTTTCTCCCAGCATTGCTCTGCCAGTCTTGACGATATCCAACCCTTCCCACACCTAAAACAATACCATACAATAAACCATCTTTTGTGCACCTGTATCAATTTCCCACCGACCTGGCCCAGAAGGCATTTTGGGTGGGGATGTGCTGCTGGTACCATGGAAACCTTAGCCTATACTAGACCTAAGAAATTGGGACAATAAAACAAATTGATAAAGTACCGGTAGGATATACCACCACAAGGTAAAAGGGAGGTGCTGACGTTTCAAGCATAAGCCCTTCGTCAGAGCAAAAGGGCTAACAGACCAAAAAAATTAAGTTTCAATTCCCCACCAATGCAGCACCAGTTTCTTTAGAAACTATCCTCACAATACTATACTAGACTTAGTTTAGCTAAATTTTGCTACTTCATACTAGACTTAACTATCAAAATCCCTCTTTATATTCACTCATGGTTTTAATGGTAGCCATCTATTGAAGCTTGTTTTGCTATTAAACAGAGTTGTAAGTAAAGTTTTCTTTAGAGTGGCAATCATTGGTTTCCCTAGTCTACACTAGAATCTTCTACTACTTAATCAGTTTCCTGAGAAGTGATACCCTATTCTAGACCCATAATTTCTGATTGCTATACCCTATCCCAGACTAAACTCAGGGTGTTCATTAGGTATCAGAGATTGGGGAATTCTCCAACTACTACAAAGAATTCTCCAGCCAAATTTAGATGGCCTGAGCTAGTTTTAAATTTAGATGTGGAGCGCTTTCAGAGTATGCTCCTGTTACTTTACACTATTCTCCTGCTACTACAATTCTTTTGAAAACCCTGTAAACTGTTTGAAAACCACACCCTTCACAGTAGCACATACCTATACCTGTACAGCCCATATATTGCAGTATCCCCAGGGGTCGAAACCGTGACCCCAAGAGGTGGAAAAAATCTGTTAACTACCCTGTCTGCTCTACAAAGTGGAAGAAATTGTTGGAAATAACTAAAGAATAAGCCTAGAAGAAAATCTGCCACATCCAATTCGTTTTTTTTCACAGATTTTTGGAAAATTAGATTTCATTTGTCATTACGATTCGATAGAACTCGCGTGTGACAATCTGTAGTGAGAACGAATGTGCGACCATGCGGAAAATTGCCTTCAGCAAGTCTGTTCGGAATATTTATCTTACTACTCTGATCAAACAGATTTAAGTAAAAGAAAAGAAACACCTGAAATAAGAAGAGGTACACAATGCAAGTAACTGTATTAGCCGGAATACAATAATGCAGTAATTCAACCCGAGGATTTCGTGCGTTTGCGTGATTCTTCAACAATTTTCCTTGTAATTCGGTACATTATAGTGTCTACAAGACCATACATATCAATCCAGAAACGATTTAGGATACACATAAACACTAACAGTAGCTCACCATTGCAACCACAGGACCGGAAGACATGTACTTGATAAGTCCCGGAAAAAACTTTTTATCCTTCAACTCCTCGTAATGTTCTTTTAAATGCTCTTCACTGGCCTAAAAACATACGAAACGATTAATCTACCCAAGAGTAGACTGCAGCCGGTGGTGAATGAAAAGAGGAATTATCTGAGGCGAGTTGGCCTAAAACATACTTAAAACAATTTTTTTTACTGTACTTTACCTTGGTGAATTTCATTGCAACAAGTTTAAAACCTTTCTGTTCGAATCTCTTGATGATGTCCGCAATAAGACCCCTGTGGACGGCATCGGGCTTCATCATAATGAAAGTTCGTTCTTTCTTATCGTCGGCCATGATTTTCTTGGAATCGAACTCGCTTTTGCAAAGATCGGTACTTTGAATTAGAAGGAATATTTTATGCCACGTGAGTCCGTCTTTTTACATGAACTTCAGTCTTGTACCCAGGTCTCGATATCGATAAAGGCGTGAGTCTCTGGGAAAGAAACAAAAAGGGGCAAGAACGTCATGCTAGCCCACATATAAGGCACTATTATCTAAGACCTCATGTATATACCCACCACGAGTCCCCAACTACGTAATACACGTTACATTATTCAATATTCCATTATTTAGTCATTCATATTCATTTACTTTCATCTATAACCATTTACTTGTATCCGTTAATCGTTACGCGTTTCAATCTACTTTCATTTAAGTCCATTAACTTTCAATCATGTTCATCTACCCTAATTCACGTTCATTTACCTTAATATGCATCCATATAACTTAATTCACCTTCATCTTCCTTCATATTCCTTCATCTAACTTCATCTACGTTCATTTACCATCATCTACCTTCATCTACCTTCATTTACCTTCATCTACCTTCATTTACTTTCATCTACCTTCATTAACGTTCATCTACCTTCATCTACCTCCATCTGTCTTCATCTACCTTCATCTACCTCCATTTACCTTCATCTACCTTCATTTACGTTCATCTACCTTCATCTACCTTCATCTGCCTTCATTTATCTTCATCTACCGTCATTTACCTTCATCTACATTCATTTACGTTCATCTAACTTCATTTCACTTTATCTCCCTCAATCTACCCTCATCTACCTTCATCTACCTCCATTTACCTTCATCTACCTTTATTTACGTTCATCTACCTTCATCTACCTCCATCTGTCTTCATTTACCTTCATCTACCTCCATTTACCTTCATCTAACTTCATTTCACTTCATCTCCCTTAATCTACCCTCATCTACCTTCATTTACCTCCATCTACCTTCATTTACCTTCTTCTACCTTCATCTACCTTCATTTACCTTCATCTAACTTCATTTACGTTCATTTACCATCATCTACCTTCATCTACTTTCATCTACCTTCATCTACCTTCATCCACCTTCATTTTTACTTTCATCTACCTTAATTTACGTTCATCTACCTTTATCTACCTCCATCTGTCTTCATTTACCTTCATCTATACCTCCATTTACCTTCATCTACGTTCATTTACCATCATCTACCTTCATCTTCATCTACTTTCATCTACCTTCTTCTACCTTCATTCACCTTCATCTACCTTCATTTACTTTCATCTACCTTCATCTACCTCCATCTGTCTTCATCTACCTTCGTCTACCTCCATTTAGCTTCATCTACCTTCATCTACCTTCATTTACGTTCATCTTCCTCCATTTACCTTCATTTACCTCCATCTACGTTCATTAACCTTCATCTATCGTCATTTAACTTCATCTGCCTCCATCTAGCTTTATATAACTTCATCTACCTTCATTTAACATCAACTACCTTTATCTATCTTGATCTGCCTTCGCTGCTTTTCTTGTGAGGGTACCTCAGCTAGTTTTGTTAGACGCTGCAGGTTTGAGCTGTCGTGGGTGAGGACCTGCCCACTTGAAGTTGGCCTTAAAGCTGTCCTGGTATCTGTTATTGGGGAGACCTTGCTCTCGGCTACCAGAAGCTAACTCCCCCTAGAACAGTTGCCGAGGGATTCTGGACTCCTCCATGCGGATGACGTGGCCAGACCATCGACGTTGAGGTTGGAGGATCTTGATTTCGATGCTTGTAGTGTCTGCTATGTCCTGGACTTCGTGGTTGGAAATGCGATCCTGTCAGCGTGTCTCCCTGATTGCTTCTAGGGTGCTTGTGTGGAACCGTTCCAGCTTCTTGATATTCCTGCTTGAGAGGATCCACGTTTCACAGCCGTAGAGCAGTGACGGGGGAACTACTAAGTTGTACACCTTCAGCTTGGTTGAGAGGCAAACGTCCTTGTCCTGGAACACCTAGTTGCGGAGTTTGCCCAGTGCCTGGCTGGCTTTCTGTATCCGAGCTGCGATCTCTTTGTCCAGAGTGTCATCGTTGGAGATGGTGCTACCATGGTACTTGAACGTGTCGATGCTCTTGATTCGGCTGTGGCGATGCATGGCGACTGGGAGGAACTGTCTGGTGCGGGCTGAAGGAGAACTTTTGTATTGCCGAGGCTGATTGTCAGGCCAAACATCTTGGATGCTTCGGAGAATTTGTCCACAATTGCCTGAAGATTGAAGATTTTCTTGGTGGGCCAACAGTGCGCAGTCATCAGCAAACAGGGCTTCAAGTATGAGCCTCTCCATTGTCTTCGTCTTAGCAGTGAGATATCGCAGATCTGACAGTGACCCGTCCAGGCGGTATTTGAAGTAGACACCAAGATCAAAGTCACGCGCAGAATGAAGAAGTACTTGGGTAAAAAACAGGTTGAACAGAACAGCACGGGAGAAAGCACGCAGCCTTATTTTACTCCACTGGAAATCCTGAAGGTCTCTGAGGGTTCGCTGTCGGATAATACTTCACCCCTCAAGTCCTCGTGGAACAGCCCTATGAATGTGGTGAACTTTGCAGGATAGCCGAGCTTCTTGAGAATGACCCACACCACTTCTCTGTTGACGGTATCGAATGCCTTCGTTAGATCTATGAAGACGGAGTAGCGGTTCATGTTCTGCTCGAGGCACTTTTCCTGAACCTGTCTTACTACGAAGATCATGTCCACTGTGCTTCGATTGGGGCGGAAGCCACACTGTGGCTCAGGAAGGTTTTCCTCTGCTATTGAAGAGATCAGCCTGTTCAGGATGATGCGGGTAAGGCTTTTTCCAGCGACAGAAAGTAGAGATATCCCCCGGTAGTCTCCGCAGTCTGTGCGAGAGCCTTTGATCTTGTACAGCATGGAGGTCAGCGGGTATTTCTTCCTCTTCGCCCAGATGCTGGTCAGAACACTGCGAAATACCAGAATAGCCTCATCGCGAAGCATCTTGTATACCTCTGGTGGAAAACCGTCCCTACTTGAAGCTTGTCCACAGAACATCTGCTTGACGGCTTTCTTGAGTTCAACCATGGATGTGGAGTTGCCTAGCTAGCTTTTCAGTATGGTTGGCTGTTGAGGACCCTGGTTGAGTGCAGACTGATCTACTGTGGGTGGGGGCTTGAGAAGTTGGCTAAAGTGTTTTCTCCACCCATTGTTGATGTCATCCTGATCCTTGATCAGCGTAGCTCCATCTCCTGATAGCAAGGGGGCAGAGCCAGACTTCGAAGAACCAAATACTGATTCGTGGGAGCTAAACAACTGCTTCGAGTTGTTCGAGTCTGTGAAGCCTTGGATCTATTCAACTTTCCCCTCCCACCAGTGGTCGTGCATCTTTCTGATTTCCTTCTGGTACAAGGCCTGCAGAGTCCTTCTTGGGGATGGAGCCCGGATCGTTCTGCCACTCCATGAATGCCTTCTTTCTGGCCAGCTGGTCTTCAATTTCTTTGCCGTTCTCATCAAACTAATTCTGGTTTCTCCGACTCTTGGAGTCAATGGCTGCCTTTGCTTTTTCTGTTATCACTTACCTGAACTGTTTCCACGTCTCCTTTAAGTCTCCAGTCAGTGGTCCCGTTTAGCTTCCAGCTTATCAACCAGGTTGGTCTGAAACTTCTTTAGGTTGAAGGGCTGCTGCAGTCTATAATAATAATAATAATAATAATGATATTTATCCAGGGAGCCCACTCGCCTTGGCGGTTTTCAGTGGGGCCCTGCAAATTAAAAATAAAACAAAATTACCTAAAAAATGCTTTCAAAATATCAAACGAATTTAAAAATAGCTAAACAATCAGAGAGTGCATCATTCACAAACATTTAAGCTTTGCTTTAAAAAGGGACAATGATTTGCAGTTTTTAATGTCATTGTCTAAGTTGTTCCAGTCCTTAGAGACTTGGTAAATGAAAGTTTGCTTGCCCCAATTGGTACGCACGCGAGGAAGGTGTAAATCATTACTTCTACGAGTTGGATAAGAATAAAAACTACTATTGCGTCTAACGTCAAATTCAAAATCAATTTCCCCCAACAGATATTTTTGCATCATAACACAGCGATGGAAGTGTCGTCTCTTTAAGAGGGTCTTTAGGCCCAGATGATCTAGTGCCTCAGTTGATGAACTTCTTGGTGGTAAATTAAGCAGGACCTTGGCTGCCTTGTTTTGAAGAACTTGCAGCAGACCCATAAGCGTGTCGTTATTTTTATCACCCCACACTGTATCTCCATAGTCAAACAGTGGGATGATTAAGCAATTGCATAGTGTTAGCTTAGCATGTAGAGGCAAAAGATGTCGTATTCTCTTTATCATTCCAATCCTTTGATTGATCTTTGTACTGATAGTGTCAATGTGCTCGGACCAAGACATAGTTTGGTTTATAACCACTCCCAAGTACTTAAACGAGTCAGACCTATCAATAGCAGAGGAATTTACTTTAAGAGAGACGTCACTAACTAGTTTAAGCTTCCGTGAGTTACCAAAAACAACGAAATTACATTTAGAGATATTTAAGGTCAACAGATTTCTCGAAAACCAGTTGGAAATTGTAGCCAAATCTGAATTTAACTTACTTTCAAGGTCAGACAGATTAGTCGATGAGTAATAAATCACAGTGTCATCAGCGTAAAGAATAATTTCACTGGCAAGCTGACATGATGGTAAATCATTTACGTAAATAAGGAAAAGAAGCGGTCCTAATATACTTCCTTGAGGGACCCCAATAGTTATTGGCGCAGCAACAGAGAGTTCATCTCCGACAGACGTCCTTTGTTTTCTGTTCGTGAGATATGACTGGAACCAATTTAGAGTGTCATCTGAGAGTCCGACCGATGTAAGCTTATGAAGTAAAAGGTTGTGGTCAACTGTGTCAAACGCTTTCGAGAGATCCAAGGAAACAGCTCCTGTAAGACGACCAGAGTCCATGTTCAGAAGGATGTTATCTGTAAAGTGTGTCAAAGCTGTATTAGTTGATAGCTTAGGTCGAAAACCAAATTGCTTGGAGGTAAAGGTCTTGTTTTCATTGAGAAAATAGTAGAGTTGGTTATGTACTGCCTTCTCCAGAAGTCTGGCTATTTTGAAGAACGTACGAACAAGATTTGGGCGTTTTGGGTTGCGTGGTGGGATGTGAAACTTCAGAGTAGAGATCTGTCCAGCATTCAGCTCCTCGCATGGCTCTGGTAATGAGCATATCCTGGATGTCGCCCTGGCGGACAATGACTAAATCAATAAAATGCCACTGCTTGGATGTGGGATACATCCAGGTTGTTTTGTATTTGGCTACCAATCGTGATGACGAGGTCATACTCTGCGCACTTGCTCAATGACAAGAGGTCGTTGTTGTACATCTTGCCAAAAAGGTAGATGAAGGTAGAAGGAGGTAGATGAAGGTAAACGAAGGTAGATGAAGGAATAAATGAAGGTATAAATGATGGTAGATGAACGTAAATGAAGGAAGATGAAGGTAAATAAAAGTAGATGAAGGTACATGATGGTAAATGAACGCAGATGGAGGTAGATAAAGGAAGATGAAGGTGGATGAAGGTAGATGGAGGTAAATGAACGTAGAGGAACGTAAATGAACGTAAATGAAGGGAGATGAAGGTAAATAAAAGTAGATGAAGGTACATGATGGTAAATGAACGCAGATGGAGGTAGATAAAGGAAGATGAAGGTGGATGAAGGTAGATGGAGGTAAATGAACGTAGAGGAACGTAAATGAACGTAAATGAAGGGAGATGAAGGTAAATGAAAGTAAATGAAGGTAGATGAAGGTAAATGAAGGTAGATGAAGGTAGATGGAGGAAGATGAAGGTAGATGGAGGTTGATGGAGGTAGATGAAAGTAAATTAAGGTAAATGAAGGTAGATGGAGGTTGATGGAGGTAGATGGAGGTAGATGAAGGTAGATGAAGGTAGATGAAGGTAGATGGAGGTAGATGAAGGTAAATGAAGGTAGATGAAGGTAGATGAAGGTAGATGGAGATAAATGAACGTAGAGGAACGTAAATGAAGGTAGATGAAGGTAAATGAAAGTAAATGAAGGTAGATGAAGGTAAATGAAGGTAGATGGAGGTTGATGGAGGTAGATGAAGGTAGATGGAGGTAAATGAAAGTAGATGGAGGTAAATGAACGTAGGGGAACGTAAATGAAGGTAGATGAAGGTAAATGAAAGTAAATGAAGGTAGATGAAGGTAAATGAAGGTTAATGAAGGTAGATGAAGGTAGATGGAGGTTAATGAAGGTAGATGAAGGTAGATGGAGGTTGATGGAGGTAAATGAAGGTAGATGGAGGTAAATGAAAGTAGATGGAGGTAGATGAAGGTAGATGGAGTTAAATGAACGTAGAGGAACGTAAATGAAGGTAGATGAAGGTAAATGAAAGTAAATGAAGATAGATGAAGTTAAATGGAGGTAAATGAAAGTAGATGGAGGTTGATGGAGGTAGATGAAGGTAGATGGAGGTAGATGAAGGTAAATTAAGGTAAATGAAGGTAGATGAAGGTAGATGGAGGTTGCTGGAGGTAGATGAAGGTAGATGGAGGTAGATGAAAGTAGATGAAGGTAGATGAAGGTAGATGAAGGTAAATGAAGGTAAATGAAGGTAGATGGAGGTTGATGGAGGTAGATGAAGGTAGATGGAGGTAAATGAAAGTAAATGAAGGTAGATGAAGGTAAATGAAAATAAATGAAGGTAGATGAAGGTAAATGAAGGTTAATGAAGGTAGATGAAGGTAGATGGAGGTTGATGGAGGTAGATGAAGGTAGACGGAGGTTGATGGAGGTAGATAAAGGTAGATGAAGGTAGATGGAGGTTGATGGAGGTAGATAAAGGTAAATGAAAGTAAATGGAGGTTGATGGAGGTAGATGAAGGTAGATGGAGGTAAATGAAGGAAGATGAAGGTAGATGGAGGTAGATGGAGGTAGATGGAGGTAGATGAAGGTAGATGGAGGTAGATGAAGGTGATTTAAGTTGGATTGAGGCATATTAAGGTAAATGAAGGTAAATGAAGGTAGATGGAGGTTGATGGAGGTAGATGAAGGTAGATGGAGGTAAATGAAAGTAGATGGAGGTAAATGAACGTAGAGGAACGTAAATGAAGGTAGATGAAGGTAAACGAAAGTAAACGAAGGTAGATGAAGGTAAATGAAGGTAGATGAAGGTAAATGAAAGTAAATGAAGGTAGATGAAGGTAGATGGAGGTTGCTGGAGGTAGATGAAGGTAGATGGAGTTAAATGAAAGTAGATGGAGGTAGATGGAGGTAGATGAAGGTAGATGGAGGTAGATGAAGGTAAATTAAGGTAAATGAAGGTAGATGAAGGCAGATGGAGGTTGATGGAGGTAGATGAAGGTAGATGGAGGTAGATGAAAGTAGATGAAGGTAGATGAAGGTAGATGGAGGTAAATGAAGGTAGATGAAGGTAGATGGAGGTTGATGGAGGTAGATAAAGGTAGATGGAGGTAGATGGAGGTAGATGAAGGAAGATGAAGGTAGATGGAGGTAAATGAAAGTAGATGGAGGTAGATGGAGGTAGATGGAGGTAGATGAAGGTAGATGGAGGTAGATGAAGGTGATTTAAGTTGGATTGAGGCATATTAAGGTAAATGAACGTGAATAAGGGTAGATGAACTTGATTGAAAGTAAATGGACTTAAATGAAAGTAGATTTAAATGCGTAAACATTAACGGATACAAGTTAATGGTTACACATGAAAGTAAATGAATATGAATGACTAAATAATGGAATATTGAATAATTTACCGTCTCTTACGTAGCTGGGGACTCGTGGTGGGTATATACATGATGTACTATATCAGTGCCTTATATGTGGGCTAGCATGACGTTCTTGCCCAAAAAGGGAAGTCCAAGTACTTGATGTAGCTCTCATATATTTCCCCAGCTATTAAAAACACTACAAAAGCCATCCCCTAATGGTCCGAATATTTCATATGGAAGTCTGCATTATAAGCATTCGTATAAGTGGCAATGGGCTCATGAGGTGGTCAGATGGTAGGTCCAGGGTGGGCTGGGGGGAAAGTATGTGTGGTGCAGGAGCATACTACCATATGTGAGGTATGTACCACTGTAAGGGGTATGGCTTTCAAACTGTTTACTGTTGGATAGGGTTTCGAAATCAGAAAGTTCGGACTGTGCTGGTGACCTCAGTTCTTTAAGAAAACTACGGAGTAAAAGGTTGAAAATTTCAAGTGAACTAGTGGGTCTGGCATAGGATCTTTGAGGCACTTCTCCACTGAAATTTCCCTAAAGTACCCACTTCTCAGCTCTCTTTCCTGGGCCAGTAGGGTCCTAAAAGCAATTCAGTTATACCATAGATCAAAAGCCAATCATTGCCTTCCATCTGAAAAATTTTCATTTCCCTGTCTATAGTGATTTTGCTTTTTGCAGTTGTATTGGTTTTCCATTGCTTGGGTGGATCATTGGCAGGATGGTCTCACTCCACGTTTTCCTGTTCAACCAGTTGATCTTGTTAAAAGCAGACTAAAACCTTTTTCACTGTGGTTAGCGTCTTTATGTATCATAACAAACAAGTCTTTTTTCTAATGTAAGAGTCTCGCCATTTTCTATTAATTTAATACTCAAGCATCCAAGTTAGATTTCTAGCCATACAGTTTTAGAACTGACTTATGATACTGGTGATGAAGATTATCGTAACAATCATGTTAATGATCACTATCATCATCATCATCACCATCCTTACCATAAGTAGTATTAGTATCAGTATATCGAAAGGACTGAATTCATAACTCTGGTATCACAATTCAAAATGCAATAAATTGAGAAGTTAAATACATATCACAGAAAAACCTGCCAAAGTCTTCAACAATGTATTTTTTATTTGTTTCAAATATTATTACAAATTGCTACAGTACTACAGATTCAATTTTCATACACTGCTCCATGGGTTGAAGGTTTCCAAGTTACTAACTCTTTTTCACTAAACCAGAGAGCAATCTCCTTCTCCGCACTCTCTACAGAGTCACTACCATGAATAATGTTCCTGCAAAAAGGTCAGTACATACTCATTATTAACCAAGCATAAGTTTAATATGGTACATATTGGCCAAGTTTAGACCAATACATAGCCAAGATCAGAAAAAACATGCACAAAAAATAAAGCATAAACAATTACTGTTGTTAAGATAAAGTGTGCAAGCTCAGTAGCTGTCACAGATAGGTTGGTCTTTTTGTGAAAATCCTCAAGACTATTCCACAGCCTCTATTTCCTCAACCCAAATTAATCACCAGGAAGCAAGTTAAGAGTGAGATCTACAATGAGATATGAAATATACAGATATGTTTCATCTTATATGGTGTTGCAAATAGCAAAACCTGTGTTCATTCAAAGCATATTTCTCATAAAACAAAGACCAGTCAACAGAAATGGTACATTTATAGAATCTTGTAGAAATTTTAAGCTTCTTTTTGCTGCATAACTTGTTCTTTATCCACTGATTGGATTTTCGTTGCCTGTTGTCTGCCGTAATCAAAGATTCATACTACAAGCTACAAAGAAGCTTAGAAATGGCATATTCTTAGCTTAAGTGCAACAACAAGCTTTTATTTCAACTAAACAATGAGAGAGTAATTCAGTCTAATACTGGTTATACAGAATTAACAGAGGGATTTCCATTTTAGGACCATACAACAACATACAACACTGTCCACAACTTGATCGTTGGTAACGGTCTCACCTTCCAATTTGGACGCAGAAATCCCCACGAATTGTTCCTGGCTTGGATTTTGCCTGGTGAATGAGGAGAGTTTTTTCAACCTACTCTCCAGGAAAATGATACCCTATTCCATAACCAAAATCTCTGATTTCTATGTTCTATCCCAGACTAAACTGCCTGAAAACTGCACCCTTCACAACATGACATGCCCAGTATACAGTTTATAACCTGCAATTAACATTTTTTGTTGTTTGTTCAAAGTGATTTATTATTCTAACATGTGATCAGTTACCCTTAAGCTGACTTTCAACTAAAAAAAGAATGGTTCAGGTAAGATCAGTTTTCTACTATTGTTAAGCATGGAGACACTGCTCATGGAATATCAAACTCTGTACTAACAGGGTCAGTTTCTCCAAGCATCACTCGACCAGTCTTCACAATTCCAAGGCCTTCCCAGACCTAGAGAAAAAAGGCATATAGTGGTTAATGACTTAGAGTGTTGAAATGATATTAAGGCTGACTTTTAAGTGCATATTTCCCTTGAAGCAGAGACTAAAAGCAAAAACAACACAAGTTAGAAACCACGGCTATATGTCAAAAGTTACAATTAAAAATCAAAAATAATAATTAAAAATCAAATTAAATTATTCCTAGTATGGAAATTGATACTTCTTTTTCTTGTTCAAATCGTTTCTTGCATGAGAATAAAATTATGTTTGCACAAATTGCACAAGATCTGAAGGGATTTCCTCAGTGACTGATACAATGAAAACTTGATTACCATGGCAACCACTGGACCACTAGACATATGTTTTACAAGACCAGGAAAGAACGGCAGATTCTTCAAGTCATCATAGTGCTTACGCAGGTGGTCTTCACTGGCCTGTAAAACAGTATAATGGAACTTAAAGGATGGCAGCAAACAGCGACCTACAGATGAAAGGTCAATCTTTTTTAGCAAGATATCTTTTGTTGTGAAAGGAATGGGTAGGATTTCTTTACAGGTCCCTACTGTTGAATTGTCTTGTGAAGTGCACGTGCAAACATTTCTGAGAACGAAACCGTACGGCTACAGCATGCATAATGAAGTAGGGGCCCGTGAGGAAATCTTACCATGCAATGAATAGTGTCTTCATCAATCTCTGCAATTAAACTATGACATATGCTTTATCATAACCATGGATTACCAAGAAAGTGACCCTCGTGGAACCTGGTCATAGCAGTGACAGTTAATTTATGGGCATAGCCATTAAACAGACTAACATCACATTTACAGTGTACAGTCCTTAAGTTTAGACCTCAACACACTGATTTTACCTGCATAAGCTTCATTGCTACCAACTTGAATCCTTTCTGCTCAAATCGCTTGATTATGTCTCCAGTTAGACCACGGTCGACACCATCTGGTTTTACCATAATAAATGTCCGTTCAGTTTTCGGATCTTTGCTTTCTACCTGAATACCAAATAATGACGTGCATAGGTGTATATTGTGTTTGCTTGCACAAGCCAACAATAATTGTTATTTAACTTTAAAGAATTTTGTCTCAAAGCAACATCTACAGTGTACCTTTCTCGCTCATCCCCAACAGATAATGGCAATCCGATTGCTAGACTTGAGGTACCACGAAACTTGGTTTCTAATAATACAGCTAGCTCAATACAAAGTGGGGGCCCCTTAGATGATCGGCCGGATTGCGGGACTCTAATAAATGTGCGAGTTAATTGATCTCGACTAACTACGATTTTTAGTTTATGGCAGTATTTAGCGTTGAACTGGAAGTTAACCTATCGATTTCCCTATCTACTTGGGAAGCTAGTGCAAGCTAGCCTACCTTGGTCGCAGCCTGCACATTTCCAAAGAGTGTTAAAGTATTGTTTTTGTACAAATTCTTGGAGGCAAGAAGAGCTGCGGTGACTGCGGAAGCTCCTAACAACAGGGGTGCCGCACTTCTAAAATACGACGCACTCTCACGAGAATTCGTAGAGAATGCCCTTCGTACTACAGCAGCTCTTAAATTAAAGACTGAAGAACGAAAAAACGTAGTAAATCGACCGAAAGATGCCATTTCCTTCCAGGTGGTGCGGAAACTTGTAGGTACAAATGCCTTCCAAGCAGACACACGTGTCGATCCGTCTCGGACGAGTGAAGACTGGATTAGAGGGGGTAGAGGTGGTGCGCCCTAACTGTGGCTTTGTAATTGCGAGCTTTCGCAGACAAGAAAGAAACAAAGCCAGATCTGCATTTGTTACTCACGCGTATTCCTACAACATACGGGTCTGAAAGCCCTACATATGTTCCTCTGTCGACCTAAACGCTTGCGATTTACGTTTACCCCCTACTCCCCCACCCAGCCGGTCTTCCCACTAGAATCATTCGATCACCTGACGAAGCTATTTCTCATATTTACTACTTACGTTCACGTCTGTTGTAAGCACATTTCGAACTCGTTGTGAATTGTGGCACAACTATCGATTTTCTTACCCAACAACTGTCCCCAGCCTCTTCACAGAATCCGTGTTCAGCTGAGCTCCTCGATTCGTGATGCGAGTTGCTAAATCGATCGTCTTCCTGGCTTGTAGCGTGTTTTTCTTTAACTGAAGCGTTTGCTATTTCTTGCATTACAAATAACAACACTGTTTTAAATAAGATCTCCATCGGAAAGTTAAATTTTGAAACCGTAAACATGTCACGGAGGGGTGAGTCCCCGCTTGTGAGTGTGGGGGAGGGGTACCTGAAATTCATTAATCTGGGGCCCAGGACCTCGCAGTTATGAAAGGAAGGAATTGTAACTGGTCTATACAGATGTAACTTTTTTTAACCTGTTTTTTGTTAAATCGTTTAACATTGTTCCACAGCATTGGAACAGCATTGTTCCAGAACATTGGAACGGCATTGTTCCAGGGCATTTAACATTGTTCCACAGCAACCTAGAGTGCTTGTCTTATAGTACATTGGGCGTGGTCTTGTCGTGCTAGCTGATTTTGCAATAGTTATCACAAGGATTGAAGCGCTGTTGGATTTTAGACAACCAAGCGTTCGTGAAAAACTCCAAATGACGTTCTCAACAGGAGTCAAAAGCAATGTGTCAGGGAAAGAGATTTCATACATAAACACTTAAATGGGAACGTCACAGATTATGAAGACCACACAGTTCCCACTACAGACCAAGTGGTCTTGCACGCGATAACTTGCAGCCATACTGACGACCGGGGACCTGGCATGGTGTTTATCACGGGACCTGTGGGTTGTGGTAAGTCATCGCTTCTTCCAGGAGCCCATTACAATGGGCTCCTTCTTCTTCTCAGTCTTCTCAATGAGCTCCCATCCTACAAGGGTCACATGTGCTGCCATGGTAGCATTGCATACGTAGGTCAGTATCTCTGGGTCTACATCCTGGGTACATCGGGACATCACGTGAGCTAAGGCGCTTATAAGCACTGAACAGGAGTCCAGTCTTCTCTCATTTCTTCGACACGCTAGAGGGACTGGTCAGGATAAAGACATACCGGCGGGAAAAGAGGGTCTCAAAGGGGTTAACCGTTAGCCGTAAAACGGGCAAAAAATAAGCCGTTAGGCGTAAATATTGATAAATTTCAGCCGTTACCCGTAAAAATATTAAACGTTAACCGTAAAACAGCCAAAAATATTAACCGTTAGCCGTAAAACAGCTAAAAATATTGACCGTTAGCCGTAAAAGTCACCAACCCATTGAGATCCTCGGAAAATACTTTTCTAAAGGCGTTGTTTAGATGTGAACAAGAGAAACTAAGGTAAGAGATTGCATCTTCCATACTGGGTTCTCTTACTATGATAAGGGGAGAAAATCTATTTTTAGATCTGGAAACTACTTAAACTGACCCATGGTTGACGTCCTCATCACGTGGTTGTACTTTCATTGCACTATGTGGAAACCGCGCAGCCGTTTTTTTTTATGCCGCTGTAGGTTGCGAATCCTCTTGGTTGCGAAACAATAACCTCCCGTAGACAACTAAGGTCCCGGATGAAGTGTGACTCGGATTCCCTGCCGTAGTGCTGTCGACATACTGTACAAGAAAGATGAAAACCATTCAACATCGAAGGCGTGAGTCAGTATACAGGGAGAAGTTGAATGGGTTTCAAGTAAACTTTCTCAGCTAGATAGTTTTTGAAACATTAAGTATAAGGGCAGTCTGGCGCTGTTACTGATAGAAACCGTCGAACTCGTTCGGTGACCATCTGCTGTTATACCTCCATAGCTTCAGTGGACAGTAATTTCTTGTGTAAATTAAAAATAGGGTAGAATCTGAAATAACCTTCACTAAGCCAAGTCGGCCAGCTTTTAGGGGCCATTTGCAGGGCCTTCAAAGCAGTGTAATTGGGCTCCTACGACAACTACTCTCAGGAATAACAATGTAAATGGTTGATAAAATTAAACATATACCTCATAGATATGATCTTTTCCATTTCATAAAACGGCATCTTTGCAGAAACATTTCTTTTTTACTTTTGTGGTTCAAGAAACTCGGTTGTTACTTGAGCAAGTTGCTTGCTCCGGTGGCATGCCTTTCCCTACGATTTGTGAGGTCTGCCATGTTGCTCCTTCCTAAGAAAAACACGAGCCAGCAACGAGGCTCTGTTAGGGGGGGGTGGGGGGGTGCCCATGTCCCCTATCTGAATTTCACAAGCGGCTATGTCGGCATTTCGCGAGGTTCTTATGTCGCTTGTCGGAATTTACCCCTAACAGGTCCTCGTCTATTTTGACATTGGTGTCGCTTTCCCTATTTCACTGGAGTAGTCTGTCGTTTGTCGCCAGTTCGTAGCTCTCGTGTCGCCGTTTCAAGGCCATGTCGCTTGTCGGAATTTATCCCTAACAGGGCCTCAGCGTCGAAAAACACGGACATATTAAGCGCCCACAGAGAAAGACTCTGACAATAAGCGCGTCAGCAATATAAATCTCTGACTTTACGGAACTGTTTTCCATGATACACAGATGAACATGGGGCCCCTATTCTCATGGGACCCACAGGCAAGTGCCCATCAGTCCCCTGAGTTAAGACAGCCCTGGCCTAGTGGTGTAGCCATTTCGGCCACTATACCTTCAAAGCTAACCAGGCTCACTAAAATCTGAAACAATCTAAGTATTTTCCAATTCAGCACTTTAATTTGAGTCGTGTTAAAAAGTTTTGAAAACAGCCCCAGCCAAAACGACCAACACGACCCAAAGAATGGTGCCATTTTGTACTCACCGAAATGGCCCCATGCCCCGTTTTGGGGCCAAAACAGCTGTTTTCGTTTTACAGTGTGACCACTTACAGACATCCGTGCGTTCTGTTAATTATCTTTTATTCACGCCGGCTTTCTTAGCCATTTTAAATCCATGATGGGAGTAATTCTCCTTACTGACTGGCATACACTTTTTTAATTGCAGGTTAACTGAATTTATCGTTAGATGAACGTAATGGCACACGACTTGATAACTGTGTCCATTCTCATTGTCTGCACGCTTTATAATGCATCGAATAAATGAGGAAAATTTAGATCAAATCAAATCAAATATCTTTATTTAACGAGGGTGACGCATTAACTCTTTACGAGTTGTCTACTAACATACGGCCCTCTTACTAGCAACAAGATGTTCGTCCAATGAACCAAGTTTAATGGCTTTGCTCCCGCGAGTCACCTATAGAGGCCCTGTTAGGGAGGTTCTTTATGTCGCCCGTCTGAGTTTCAAACCTTTTCACGTCGCAATTTCAAAGGTTCGCTGGTCGCTGTCGTAATTTCGCGTGAGCGGCTCGTCGTTCGTCATCATCAGTTTCAGCTCCCTCGTGTCGCCGTTTCAAGGCCATGTCACTTGTGGGAATTTACCCGTAACAGGGCCTCGCTAAGGGTAAAGTGGTAGAGCGTCTGAACTAGTAATCAGGTTGTAGATAGGTTCGACTCCTATTGGGAGAACTCCTCTTTGCTCTTCCCGAGTTTGCCTGAGATGTCCAGTGCCAAACAAAATACATCTTTCACAAGTTGCATCTTGTTCACACAGTATATACGGGAGTGTAAGGGTTAAGGCTTATATTGGAACTTCAAGAAGTTAAAAAAATTTCTTGTCTTCCGCTTGTTGGTGCCAGACTTATATTTGCGCCGGTTCTTGCAACGATAACCACAAACTCGCAACCTATTAGCTTTGTTATATTCTCTGGCCGTAAGTCTTCCTTATTTGGGTTTCAGCTGTGAAAGGGGAAACGAGTTGGCTGATAATACAAAGGAAGTAAACCCCCGGCCGCAAATGTTGAGTCATATTATTGAGCCATAAGGTTAACGTCTGCGGGTGAAACCATGCCGTGTGAGCATTCTTTGGAAAATTACTGAACAGTACTGTACTGTGGTAATGTTTGGTTTACTATACAGTGTGGTTCTAACTTTTTCAAGTTTCTGGTGGATGAAGCCATACAGTGTAACTACTCTTTAGAAAGATATTGTGTTTTTAGTTATGGAGTGGTTCTTGCATTTCTTCGATAGAATCAAACCATTCAGTGTTTGACAATTTTGGGAAAGTTACTGAACAGCACTGCAATGTTTGTTTGTTTAGTTTTTTTTTATGTAGTGCGGTTCTTTGGGTGTATCATACAATATGACCTATTTCGTGACTGAATTTTATCTATGCTTTGCCAATAAAGAAGAGGTCGGAATTTCCGCTCACTCAGCATTCTTGTTCCTGTCTGGAAAAGTTGTCGTTATAGCCGTTTAACCTTTAAGCCCCAATATCAATATTCATTTTCTCCTAACTATACTCATATATTTGTTATGGTACTAGTGAGGAGAATTTGTTTAAATATTCATACAACTCTTTCTTGTTTATTATTTTCCTCATTCTCATAACGAGCAGTGAAATTGTAATGAGAAATTGGATGCTGGTCACTACTGGGACTTAAAGGGTTAACAGCTTTCAGTTCGTAATTATAAACAAAAAATAGTACCACACAATATTTTTATGTTGTTATTCCATTTTATCCTTGGTTTATATTTTATTTTCCTTTTATTTTTTTTATTCTCAACTCCTTTAACATGTATCAGTAAACCAAAAACAAAGGACTCAAATCTAAACCAAAAGGATAACATTGACCCACAACAACAATAGTACCATGAGTAAAGCATGAAGAATAACATCAACAGTAATGTTCAAATAAAAACACCTCTGTTCAAAATAAGCATAGCCCATAACCTGGGCTCCTGGCGTAGCAGACTACGATAGTGCATCTGACTGTACACATGATGGAATGGTTGATACGTTGATAAATCTCTTATCCACCTGGTTTCCGTGATATATCGCATACATCTGCCGTATTTACCTTGTCTAGACGCCGTTTACTTAACAGTCACTTCAGATATCAGAGATAACAATTTCGGCGCCTTATTAAACTATTCCAAGAATTGATAACTTGAGAAAAATTCATTAATTCAGGATTGCGGAAATAAGTAGCTAATCTTTATTTATTTTCAGTTGCCATTATGCTCTTTGATGCCTTCTTTTCCACATCATGCCACGCGAGTTTTCCAAGTGGCGACGGAGTCGGATTTCGCAATCGAAAACGCAAAGTGATTCTATCTGTAGAAAAGTCAAGCTGACGGAAACTTCACTCCGTCGCTTTTAATGCAGTGGAAATTGATTCAAATGCCGGAATTGTAAGCAGAAGGGGAAGAATAAATCAATCACAATGTCTGAAAGCTCAAACTGTGATTGGCAGGAGCCCATCATGTATTGGGCTCCTGGATTGGTTAATTCTTCTGCCTCTTTAATGCCTGCTACTCTGACAATCCAGTTTTCACGCGACCTAAAGTTGAAGAGTCGTAAAAACGCGAAATCTGAGCAAACCTTCTACTTCTTGACACTCCGACTTCGTCGAGCTTAATCGCCTTAGCGAATCTGTTTTCAACAACGATTTTCGATTCTTTCCTGGTATCTTACGTCTCGGACGTTTTTCAAAAACCTTATCATGTCGAGGCTTCTAAAAAGGGATTGTCAAATCAATGATAGGTGCCGGCAATGTTTTGAACAAGCCGGTAAGTCGTAACTTTCCTGTTTCAAATGGAAGACACTGTATGCAGGCATGACGTGTTATTATTGGACCGAATTCTTAAGCCGATTATTTTTCGTGGTCAGACCTGCGCATGCCAGAGTTCCCTTTAAGCAAACGTTACTCGGGTTTTTCTTATGGCGTGATTTTTACGTTTTAATACTTTTGGAAGACATGATTTAAGGGACGATTTTACCGATTATAAACAATTATTTGATGAGGTGTTTGTGATATCCAGAATAATGAAGGTCGAGGTAGGGGTTATTGAGGTAAGGGATAACCCTTACCGAGAACTTGGTTATTCTGGATATCACAAAAACAGAATGTAATAATTGTTTTATTATAAACAGAACAAAAAAACAAAAAAAGAAAAAAATAAAAGTCATGTTTTTGCTTCTTCACTGACGGCAAGCACCACAAAACGCGCGAACTTGACTTGATTACCCTTAGAAATCATGCACCGCGGTCGTACATAACATGAATTACCCGTGACCTTGAGTGTCCTTGACATGATTATTGCATAAATTATCTGCAGTTATGACGTCACAGGCGCTGATTTTGAAAATTCACTGTACGCTTTCGGCCAATCAGAAAAGAGATAGTGAGTTCAATGTATAATAATAAAACTAACATAGACTCATCAGAGTATTGTTGAACAGCTTCCTAGACTTTAAACCTCAGGTATCTTGTGACTATCCTAAGAGTGAAGTTAAAAGCGAGGGAAGGAATTTCCGATATCGATCGTAAGTCACACAAAATAAAGCCAATTAACAAACAAGAAAATGGCCGTTTATATTGACGATTTTCAGCATGAAAATCAGTAAAGGCTATTCAACATAAATTTGTATAATACGTTTTGAACATATCAGTCTTGAATCGTACAAAAAAGACCACCGAGGACTAATGTTCTCTTAGTGCGACCACAAGCGAGTTTGGTCAATAAGTCATTAAGAGATTAATTACAGAGATGCAATTTAGCCTGAAAATAGAACAGACTGGAATGGGATTCGCACCCGAGACTCGGTGAATACCAGCACAATGCTCTGCCAGCTGTTTACGTTGGAAGCAGGACAATAGCGGGTTCACATATATCGGCGCTACTGAACTATGATATCAAGACCTTTAATATATATGAATTTTCACCTGCAGTCTAGCAGGGTCAGATTCTAGTCGATAGTCCATGGTTCGTATTTGGCCGTAGTATACTATCAATATGACTTTTCACTTGAACACCGAGGAGGGTCAAATCTTAAATTACATTTCTATTCGCGGGGCAAATATATGTTTCACTTCGTATATACACCATTTGTTTAAAGTCAATTCATTACTGAAAAGCTAATTAACTGTAATAATGTAGTTTGAAATGCAATAGCACTAGCCAACTTTCACGCTGTGTTAACTTTACCGTGTTCACAAATGTTTTAATTCATTTGCATTGACAAAGGATAGAAGCTGTGAACCGCCTACCATTTTGAATAGCTTCACCTGGGGACCTTTACCTCTCTAATATTTATGAATGGGCCAATGATTTTGGCATATGTACAACGCTGTAAACCGGGGTACAAATACATAAGAGAACAGAAACTTATTTGGAGACAGCTTGAACTAAGTGACAGAAAACCAAAGGCAAGAGAAGAGAAGTTGAATTTGGAAGGGCAGTGAATTCGAGGTAACAGTGCAAGGTAGAGAGGTTCCACTTCATAAGTGATGTCAGGAATCCACGAGACTTGAAACGTCAGTGCAACGCGCGTTCACAGCTTGTCCAGATTCAATGTTTTCCAAGTAACACATTTGGAAACTGCCTGCCCCAGTTTTTGCGCTCAGTCTTTGGAACAGTCCCCCTTGCATGGCGCATTGCAAACAACATGCATTTGGGGAAAAAAGGCCCGTCTGCCATGTGTTGAGCAGAGGTGGGTATTCGCGGTAAGTAATCTTCTCTGAAGCCAATTTGATTGGTTCAGTTAGTTTCTCTAAATTTTCCCGCAAATACTGGTACATATATGGTAGATTGAATGTGGACAAGCTGTGGTTAAAGACATTCAAAGGTAGTTACAGGTTTCAAGCATTAAACCGGCGTTTCTGGTGATAACGATAACAAAACGAAAATTCCGTGTAATGACGAGTCTAATGTAGGCAGAAAGGTGCCTACATAAAAACTAAGGCTCGGTGCAAAATAGGTCATTTGTACTTTTTTTGGCAATTGTATCTATTCACTTTTTCAACCCAACTTTACAGAGCTAAAATCTCCATTTTCTTTACATTTATGAGTTCAAGTGGCACAGCCTAAGGGAAAATGGAGAAAAGACGTGGTTATTGATATCCAAGGGGAACGACTTTGTTAACCCCACGATAAAGACGTGATCACTGCCTATTGATAGACTGTCTGTATTCATTACGTTTAATGATAGGTCATGGCTTGCGAACTGACCGTTTTTTGTACATAATTAGCATCCCGGCTATTGCAATGCACAACTCGCAGTAAAATAAGTTTAAATTTCCACAGTTGCTGCGAAATATAATTCAACCTCCGGCTTCACTTACCATCAACGAAATTGGCGCCGAAGGCAAAAAGCTACAACAAGCCACCCACGTATAAATGCTTTGTTAAGATCTGCATGGCTGGATCCACAGAAGAAAACGATAAAACCACATTGTATTCTAAAGCAAACAGTACCACAGTACCAGTACAGTACTGTTCAGTAGCTTTCCAAAAAATGGGCACACTTCATGCTTCTGATCCAGAGATGAAAAGGTTAGAACCACGCTGTATAGTAAAACAAACAGTACCACAGTACAGTACTGTTCAGTAGCTTAACAAAGAATGGTCACACTGCATGGTTTGATCCACAGATAAAAAAAGTTAGAACCACACTGTATAGTAAAACAAACAGTACAACAGTACAGTACTGTTCAGTAGCTTTCCAAAGAATGGTCACACTGCATAATTTGATCCACAGATAAAAAAGTTAGAACCACACTGTATAGTAAAACAAACAGTACCACAGATAAGTACTGTTCAGTAGCTTTACAAAGAATGGTCACACTGCATGGTTTGATCCAGAGATGAAAAAGTTAGAACCACACTGTTAAGTACAACAAAGAGTACCACAGTACAGTACTGTTCATTAGTTTTACAAAGAATGGTCACACTGCATGGTTTGATTTACAGAGGAAAAAAATTGGAATCACACTGTAAAATAGCTGTTATGAGAAACAAGCAACTTCTCGATCTTCTTACAACATCAATATGTAGTCAATTAAACAAAGAAAAAATGACCGCGCGAATCAAATCTTGATCATATTTCTACTCCAACTTCATTTTTTTTGTTGCTCTTCCCTTTGTCTAACGAAGATGGGGTCATTTTTTGGGTATCGCACACAAAAGATCTAAAACAATGTTGTGGTTCAATTTTTTCTCTGTCTTAAATTGTATATTCCTTTCTTTTTTGGTACGGTAATGTATGATAATGAGTTTGAAACAAAAGAAAATAAATTTTAAACCAAGGATAAAATTGAACCACAAAAGATACAAAAAGAGAGCGTATGAATAGTCTGCGGCAGAGACCTTTCACTGATTCACATAGCCCATTGTTGCAAGCTGGTGTATATTCTGGTAAGTCTTGTGAGGGCAAACCCTCTTAGCACCTCCCTCTCACCTTTGTTTCGATTGAGCTTATCATTTATTTTTTCCCAGTTGATGGCCGTTAACCTAATTTCGCTAGCGACCGGTCGCAGACCTCTCGTATTACATTGTAAATGGATTCAGCCCGGTGGGCAGACTACCATATGGAGTGGACGGTGATGCTCGTCGGAAATGTTGAATTTAACCCCTTAAAGAGACCAATCTGGGCGTGGTATGGAAAACTTTGTTATATGAATTGAGTAAATATAAAGAACCAAAATTCTTTCTGTTCTGTTATTTCTTCGCGTGCAACCCTTAACGAGACCTTGACGGCTAAAAATAATGACATTTTGCCCAGAACACCCTAAGCGAGACGACGAGCATCTCCGTCCATTCCATATGGAAGTCGCTCCCCCGGGGGATTTAGTCTTGGCATTTCTTTAATAAGGCTTGAATCAACCACTGTATTGAGGGTCCTGAAACCAGAAACTTCAGTGACAACACTAGACCATAACAACAACCTTCAACAAAAAATCGCCTTGTGCTAGTAGAATATGGCCTGGTTTGATTTAGTCCAAACCCGTCTGCCGGTTTCCAATTCAGAAAGGCCACAATTCGTTATGTTCACTTAAAAGCGCTGATTAAAAAATTTAAACAGATTCTCGGTCTGTAGCATAAACGTTCAAATAAGTCGAAAACCGGTTGAGAATCCCTGTTTAGACATAAAACGAAGGATTGAAATCGTTTTAAGGGTCAACGAAATTCGAAATTTAACGTCTTATGTTTGTAAATTTGCGGTAAAAAGCGCGGCAACTTAATGTAAACAACTCCAGGTCTCGAGTTTAACGATCGCTCACCAGAAGTCGATTTGCCATCTGACCGGAAACTTTACCTACCGCAAAGTCTGCAACATTCCTGTGCAGCCACTGAAAAGCGGGGGCGACCTGCTCCTTGTCTCGGGTCACCAAGCATATTTTACTCCCTCCATTGTTGCGCTGTAAAATCGTTGATGGCGCGTCATGTAATTACGAACCATGTGTCAATCTAACTTCCTTTCAGTGGTTGGGTGATATAGGAAACCCACTCAAACTCGGGCACGATTTCGGAGAGAAGTGAGTGACAACGGAGTGGAAACCAATGTGATTCCGGTTGATAAATCAACAGTTGCGTACAGTAGTCTGCGAAAAAGACATCGAGAATTCAGTTTGGATCGGTAATCGCTGCCTTCGTGCGCGAAACAAAGAACAATCACTGAAACGACAACGTTTCGAGTTGTTGAGCGAGAACAAGTAATGAGGTGCTCTGAGAAGATCTTGAGATAACAGTTGCAAATTGGTGAGTAATTCCATCTAATATATAGTGTTTTTATGACCCCATGCGATCGGGATAAGTGTGCAGATACACGATCTTTTATTGCATAGCAATGAATTACTAGACAGGCAAGTTCTGTCGTGTCTCGGATTTTGTTAAAGCCACACGAACACGCTCCGTGTGTATTGATCGAGGCGAGACCAGCTCGGTTGGGCAACTGAACCGAATATTGGATAGTTAATTGAATTCTTCGGTATGAGCAGATGATTAACGGGCATTCCATAAAAGACTAGATGTACTTCTGTAAGTGAACAGCAGTTTCTGAAGATTTCTAAAATGAACATCTTAGTTTC
The DNA here is from genome assembly GCA_949710005.1 of Ricordea florida. Classification (NCBI taxonomy): domain Eukaryota; kingdom Metazoa; phylum Cnidaria; class Anthozoa; order Corallimorpharia; family Ricordeidae; genus Ricordea; species Ricordea florida. The sequence continues at coordinate 5,105,649 of OX453278.1, forward strand.
TCAAGCGGTGATTTTAGGTCGCTGGAATTTTGACAACGAAGCGGTTTTTCCGCCAGGCATGCATCCTACCGCCTATTGATTAGCGCAAAGATATGGCTATACGAAACATCACTAGACTCACCGATCAAGCAATTCAATCAACGCCAATCGGCCACTATTAAAAAAACTCCTGGAGTTATTAGATCGCTTATATCGCTGCGATCAGTTTGTAATGGGATGTACAGATAAGAAGTGTCGAGTTATTCCATTCACATTTGTCGTAAAGTGGATCTTGGCTAAGTTGGTTAACACTTGTGGGGATTTTGCCTTCCTCAAGGCAAGCTCAAGGTTTCCCGTGCAATTAACGACAGTTTGCGGGGCGCTTTCCAAATGTTTTTTTTAAGAAAGTGGACGGGGTTTGTTTGGTTAAGCTTGTTTTGCTTTGTAAAGTGGTCGGTCTTAGCCCTTCGTATGCAAATTCTTCATTGTCATAAACTGAAATATTTTAGCGACCAAGTTTTTCAGTGTAAACTTGATGCCTACAACACAACTGAAAGTACCTCGCGTTTAAAAAAGACAACAGCGGCGTTGAAAAAGTTTTCGAGTTTTCATTGCGCTAGAGAAGACAGCCTCTCCGTGGGTCAGACAAGAGTTCGGCGCGTCTCTTTAAGTGCGATTTCTCAAATAATGTCTTTTCATAAAGAGTTTAAAGTGTACATGGACTGACGTACCTTAGTTAAACAGTGCAGACTTTCTTTAAATGATATGTTTTATATGTCTAAAGGGAACACACCAAATGGAAAACAAACTTCAAGCGACTTTTATATTGTTCGAGGACTCATGAAGGTCATATAACTTCACTGAAGCTTTCCCGTGTAATAAACTGGCAAAGTTTTTTCTCGAATGATGGCGCGACAACTCTGTACATATTACTTTAACTATCCAAGTCTCAGAATCGCTTTTCTTGTTTGTGTTTTTTCTTTTCAAAAAACTTTTTTTATTGGGGGGGAGGGGGGGTTGGAAGTGGCAATTCTACTGACTTTGGACACCGTATTCAATCTTTGGCATTTTTGTTTCGCGTCGAATTAAGTTTCATTTTACGCGACTCATTGAACTTTGGGACTGGTTCTGTCTGCAAGACCGCCGTTTCTAGCTCAGTCCTTTCAACTTCGCTCATTCCTTAACAACGCAAAGAAGAATGGAAGCGATGACGCGTATAACAAGAAACAGAGAGGGAAGGAAACCAAAAACATTTGTTATGCTAATACGGGAAATATAATTACTTAGAAATTCTTTATCTTGTGCGCCGCGTCTTAAAATCGTTTTAATTACTTTTATCACTGGTATTCTCAAGCCCTCCACTAGAAATTTTCGCGTCGCAGCAAGAAACCATTTACAGCCTTTAAATCAGGAGGTGCAGGGCGATTAGAATCCCCACAATTTTCTAGCTGATTTGTGTCCCCAAAATCACAGCAAGAAAACCGTGAGCTGATTTGTGTCCCCAAAATCACAGCAAGAAAACAAAGTAGGTCGCAACGTGATTGAATGAAACTTGTTCCAACATACTAATTGGCGGTATTGCTTGGCACAAAGGGCGTTCGATTCCCGGCAGTTTACAAACATTTCTATTCAATGCGTGTTTGCCTCAGGACTAACTACATATTTATGACAAGTTTCAATCGAATTGAACTGTCAGAGAAAATTTATCACGCGTGATCTATGATCTATTACAGTCAGAATGTTCCGACCAGTTCTCTGATGTTGGCCCTTATTCGTACTCCTCGACGCAAGCGCGTGGATTTCGCGTTCTTTCATAAGGTGACCACGTCACACCAACTCACTTAAACAGACTGGATCTTTCTTTTGTGTGCCAGTTCACAGTAAAGCAAATCTAGTTCCGCTTTTCGATATGAATTCGCTTTTTTGATGAAGATGAGTGCCCGTTGGTGCCGAATTCCGGAAAACGTGACTTAACTTCATTAACGAGTAGTGAACAAAGGTAAGAGGTTGCCCCGCTATTTGTTCTTTCTTGTTTCAAGCATTGATATTAATTCTAGCGTATTCAAACTATTTCTAAGCTCGATTCCTCCTCTCGTAAAGGTGCTATTAACAAGTCTTTATCCGAAACATGTAATTCTTAGAAGAATTGAAATGCGAGAGCTATATGTGTACTAAAACCTGAGATGTACAGTTTTCGGCAAGAAAGCAAGTAAATTCGACCTAAATAATTTAAGAGTTTACTCACTGTATGATTCGAGTAACGAACTTACATTTCAGGGCCACCTTTCAGTTATCTTCGCATTAGTATTCTGTTACCTCATTCAGTTGATGAAAGGAAGATTTTATCCGCAAGTTTGTGTAAACTGGCGCAAACCGACTTTAAGAGCTGTTACAAGATATCTTCAGTTTGCAATTTGCTTGAACTTTGCATTTGAGGAAAACGTTCATCAATTTTTAATAAATTGCAACTTCGCGATTCCAACCGACATTTGTACTGCGCTCAAAGCGGGGAAATTTTTGATGTCTTCATTTATCAGAGAAAGCTTCTATAGCGAGTTATGAGTGTTTAAGTCACTACAAACTGGCCGTGGACCAGTTCATCTCTCCACAAAATTTTGAAGTGAACAAACATTCCAAAGAATGTATCTCTATCTCAGAAATCGAATTTAACTTGGTCTTGACTAGTTAAAAATTAACGAACTTCATCCGTTCTTTACAAGGAGCCGCTCTGAGACCTCTAAGAGCGTTATCAATCTAACGGCATTCAAAACGTTTCTGGTAGATTTCATTCCAAAGTGGCTTATAATTTTGAATGGTTTTTCTGTGCCTCTGTTACACTAAAATGGGTTCCTTGTTCGTCCCGTGGATTCTAACTTGTTTTTATGTTCATGTTGTTGATTCTGACCAATCGCTGGCGGCTGTGACACAACATCGGAAACATATGTTGCATTTCCTGTCCGATTTTTGAGCTGTCGACAGTTCCCTTATCGCAACAAACAGAAATTAAAGGATTTATAATTTTTTTTATGTTGAGTGTAATCAGATGTGTCTACATTGCTAAATATCCCAGGGAGTGCCCGCTTCGTTATTTAATGCCAGAAGTGCGGGAAATTGGAACAAATTGATGTTGAACTCTAACACAGAGGATCATTATTTGGCTCGTACATTGCTCACAAGGAAAGGTGCTCTTCTAAAAAGTTTAGAATTTCAATTTACCACTTAATCATCTGTCGACAACTTAGAAAGAACTCCATTGATACAATCGTCCCTGAACGAATGAAGATATAAACGCAGACCAATCCGCCGGAGGGCAAAATCATGCAGCAGTCTTTTAAGACCCAAATTCCCTTTTAAGCATAAACACCTCCATTGGACAAAATCGTGTGAGTTGTCATGCTCATAGGCACAATAGAAACTGAATGAAGAAGTATTTCGCGAGTCAGTTGATAACAGAACTTGTCACAAAATATCTGGTACAATTTCGCTCATGCTAGCTAAAAGCTAGGCAAATTTACCAACGATCCATCTTGACCGTGTCTTTTGAACTGCCAGAATAATTTAGAGCTGTTATTCAGTGCCAGGAGTCGCCAGGTTTGTGTCGCTGTCCGAATAGACTGCCAAACATGCGGCTTATTGTTTTAACCGATCGCTAAGCGGCGAAAGCGTAGATCCTCTCGCGTGGAGGGCGTGAACCCCATACAGGGCTGCAAGTAATTTTTTCTTCCTTTTTTTTTTCTTGAAAGGACATATGTCCGACTAAGTGACCATTTTGGTCGGACAAAACAAAAATGTAGTCTGACATCACCAAATAGAAAGAAGAAAGTCGAATTATATTTATTTTCATTATTAAATAATACATAGTAAAAAAAAAATTGTCCGGACATCATGTCCGACCACAGTTGGAATTTCGTCGGACATGAGCTAATTTTAGTCGGCCAATTACCGATGAAAGACTGTTATTTGCAGCCCAGCCATAGAAGCCTATTACGTTGACTACGGAGACTTCTTCAAGTATTACAGTTTTGAGGTAAACTATGAATATCTGTCACAACGACTTGTATGATTTGCAGAAGACGTGTTCTTTATCTCGTAGGTACATAGAGTTATCTAGTGGAAAAAGAACATTTTTTTCTTCTGTAAACAGGTTAACTTTCGCTCTGATGAAGGGCTGACGCTCGAAATCTTAGCTCCCCTTTGATTTTACGATGGTACAACTTACACCATCATCTTATTTGGTAAACCACTGTTTGTTATTTTCGAGGCGGATCCTTCCTTAGTTTTGGAAAAAATTGATTTGTTGAAGACCCAACGGTTCTTTTACAAGAACACACGGAATTATATAACGGAAAAAAACTTCAAGAACATTAAAATTCTTAATTTTTCAAACGAAGGGCTGATGTTTGAAATGCCAGTTGTCTTCGTTTTCGAAGAGATTTTTACTATACTTACTCAATAATTCCCGTCCTCTCCTTCAGTATAGTATGACCAAGTAGAAGAACACAACAGCTACGTAACGGGTAAATGAAAGTTTTTTTCGCCAGCAAACAAAAAACGCCGATGAACACCACAGTGAAATTATTGTAACGTTTGCAAAATACAATTTGGTAGTTTTCTTTGCCATCCTATACAAAATTACACATAAACCTAAAGAAACTATTTGACAAATTTTCTACTGAAGGCTGGTTTTCAGTAGCGAAGGAGTCGTAGTCGGAGTCGTAAGAGCGCTTATGACCCAGTGAAAATCGAAGATCGGAGTCGTAAGCGGAGTCATAAGCTCGATGGAATCGGAGTCGGAAGAATCAGAACTTTTCCATTTTCCTCTGACTCCGCTTATAACTCCGTTGTTTGTGATCCAGTGAAAACGAGACAGAAGCACCAACCAATCACAATGCTAGCTCTCAGTCTCTCCAAGTACAGTCCAGTACAGTAAGTGACGGAGTCATAAGCGGAATCGGTAAAATGCTCCGACAGCTTGATTTTCCCTAGGGGGGGGGGGGGGGATCGTACATTGCTCTGCGCTTCTGATTACGACTCCGACTCCGTCGCTAGTGAAAACCAGCCTTGAGAGGACACAAGAATATGACTGTAAAATCGTCTTGAAAATTACGGGGAGAAATGCGTAAGAGAAAACTCAGCTATTTAACAGTAATGAAGAATAATGTGCACAGCGTAATTAAGCATGGCAGCTGGAAAAAACTTTTGAAGGGCAAAAGTTCTTCTGAATTGTTGTTGTGTGAATAGTTACTGTCGTATTTGCGTAAGGTCGCCATTTTTTGTGGCGCCCTTATCGCTTTTGCCTTCGTTTTTTGCGTAAACTCCCAAATTTGTTGGAAACAGGAAACTTCTGCAGGCAAGAGTTGTTGATGTTTTAGCTCACTAAGCCTTAAAGTGATGGCTTTAATTACGAGGTCATGTTAAAACACGCCCACATCTGTAGGTCAATCTCTCAATTGCAATAAGGTTAACTGTTCAATTCTGAGTATGACAAATTAGTCGCTGGCAAACAAACTTCTGAATGCCACAAGGAGGCTTATTTGATGGGCCCCTCCGTTACGACGGCATGAATAATGCGGATACAGAGCCTATTCATTCACTTGATCAGCAGCCATGTTTTTGACGGAAACAAAAGAAGATGTTTACATAAGAATAGACTTTAATTCCTGGAGTATCAGTTTGGGGATACCAACATGGCCGCCTTTTCTTTGCTTGGGGACACCAACATGGTTGCCATGACATCTTGTGCATACGCTCTGTTATTAAAGCAAGTCACTATAGCTAATTACGTAATATTTGCTTTTCACTACTTCGTAGTTGCAGGAAGTAATTTAATATTGCTGCAGAACTGGCCTCATCCCCCCCCCCCCCTCCCCACAAAAAAAAGAAAAAATATTCACACTGAGAAAGATCTTTGATCCATGTACCAAACAGAATAATGTTATGTAGGTTTTTAAGAAATGGTATGATATCCATGATGACACATTCGCTTTGATAGCGATACGAGTGAGACATAGAGGATATTACATGGCCGCGTGGAGATACGAAATTTCTCTTCGAGTGTTGAAAAATATTTCACGAGTGAGCGCAGCAAACGAGTGAAATATTTTTTCAACACGAGAAGAGAAATTTCGTATCTCCAAGCGGCCATGTAATGTTGTGTTTATTTTATAGATACTGATGAAATTTCCCCATAAAACAACTTCGACAAATCTTCCTGGATGCTCTACAAGCTCGGAAAAAATATCGACGTTACATTTTGGCTGCTCATCGAGAAAGTCACCCGTAACCGTACCGTCTTCGCACCTCGAAGACATTTTTTTAATGAAATTTCAAACGAACCGGCCACGTGCCTGAGCGGGAAGCTCTCTTGTAATTGGCTAATCATGTTGGTAACCATGGCGACACCAATATCCTCACACGTGAAAGATAAAAATAATATCTTCACTGCGCGCGATGAAGATATGATTTTTTCGTCACTGGAAAAATCCTGGTATTTCATCAGTATCTATATAATAAAAGCCACTTAGGCAACATACAACTCAGAGTTGTATTTCTTCGGCGTTTTCTATTTCTATGCAAAATGAGAAATTAATTAAGACATTCCATGTACGATGTTAGCATGAATTACGAATAAGAATCCGAAGGAATGCCAGGAAAACTCTCGTCGAATTATGTTCAAATTAGAATTAGTAAAAATGCTAATACTACCTAACAATCCAATTAGCTTTACACTGTTTTTTATGATGATTTTTTCAACGTTTCTGGACGCTTTTTAAGAGCTTTTTTTCATTTGCCTGCAGGATTGCTTCAATTTTTTTTGTCATATGATTTTAGGCCTGTTATTTCCACTTTGTTTAAAACAAAGGCATTACACTCCAAAGAACAAAGAACCTTTATGATGGGCTACAAGACATACTGTGTAAGCGATACAAACACTATTATGTAAAGACAATTAAATTTTGCATAAAAACAACTAAGACAGTTGGAAACTTAAGTTTCATACATGGATGAAAAAAAAACATCTTTGATGTTTTCAAAAGGAAGTTACCAACACAGAAATTAAAATCGAAAATTGTACGAAACAGAAAGCGAAAGAAAACTTGGCTGATTAAAATGAATCCTATCCCAAACTCCAAAATTTTGAAATTTCCTTTTTTCCCATGCAAGTCGTTTTACGTTTCCTACCGAGATCCATTTGAATCACAATGTAAACAGTTGGTGGCTTTATTTTCACTAATAATTTTCTTGATTAATTAAGTTAACGCAGTTTCACGCGGAGTTAAAATTAATTGCATCGTTTGGAATGAAAAACACAAAATTTGATTCGCAAAACAAACATTGTTATCAAACAGAGGAAAGTCAACGTACCTTTTAGTCGCTCTTTTGATAATTCGCAAAATCGTGGAATATAAATGGAAAAAAAAATATCGCAACTCGTCATAACTGAATTGCTTCTGCCCTTGCTTAAACTTCAGAAAACGCATAAGGACACCACTGTTATTGCACTTAGCAAAATATTCATTCCTGGATGGTTTTGCCTAAAAAGATATCTGTCAGAAGACTACTAAACTGATTGCAAATGAGCTCCCATGATCAGAAAGTGCAAAATTTGATGCGCTTTGCTCATGGCCGCCATATTGTTTTTGGTAGTGACGTCACATTATCTTGATCATTCCCCCTCTTCACCCCCGTCCCGAGAAAAGACGGGAAGACAAACAAAGTCAAAGAAATGGAACACGGATGGAAAACTGAGCGCTACGAAAAATTGCGTGGAATTTTAAGCATAAACTTTTCATGCCGAGATGATCAAGGTTACTTCGAATTGCCGTCATACGACCTAAAGTTCGGCTGATTCACACGTTGACTTATAATCCCCCACAGAGTTGAACACTCAAAGTTTGAAATTTCGATCTCAATTGAAAAGTCAACAATTCTTAGCTTGCACGCACTGGATTTGGCCTATTGCCTACAGGAGGTGACACGATCCCGCTGGGGGTGTCCCCAATAAATCAATGAATTTATTGGGTTTTCAGGTTTTGCAAAAGACGAAATCTAAAATAAAAACATCCCTTGTGTGTGCGGCACTGTTTGTAGAAACGGGCTAAACTGTTTTGCAACTATTTTCCTTCACTAAACCAGTCGTCGGCGGGAAACATAGTTACCGAAGTTGAATATCGCACATATATGGAACGCTGAAATTTTTCTCACTCGACAGGTTCAAAACTCATTTTACCTTCATTATAACAGGATTTTCGTGCGTAACTAAAGTTCCTTGTCTTACTGAAATGGGAAACATTATCGTCCTTAATATTTTCCCACAGAGTTGCTTCCTAGTTTGAGCTAGACAAAAAATGTAGACAGACGTGTCTGTTTTTATCTTATTGCTTATATCACGTGCTTGTATTTTTCCGGATTTATAAACTTGTCAAATGTTCGGCAAGTTGCCACTGCCGAAATCCCATAAAACTTCCTCAGGATGGCAAGAGTTTGTCAATGAAACCAAGTGACTTGAATCGATTTGACACGAAAGAAACGTGCGGTTAGTTTGAAGACGAAAGATGAAAGCAATGCGAAATGGTTTGATAATCAAGTTTACCTTGACATATCTCAGCTGGACTTAAAGTCACGGTTAAGCTTTTTATCGTCTGTTTCTATCACTGACGTACACATTTTTTAATCTTGTTTCCAACGCTTTCAGGACATCAAAATACGAGCTGATGACAAGAAGGTGGGCTGATTTGTACAGCTGATAGATTTAAAGGTGATAGTTATTCCATCGACAACGTTGAAAAGCAATCCAAAATTCATTTTCTGATATATCAAAAAACAAACAATAATCCAGAGCAATAACTTCTCCAGGTTGCGCAAACTGGGCGTAAGTGAAATGGTCACATTGCAGGATTTTATCCACAGATGAAAAAGTTGCAACTGCACCGCATAGTACAACAAACGGTGCCTCAGTATAGTACTGTTCAGTAGCTTTTCAAAGAATGGTCACACTGCATGATTTTATCCACAGAAGACGAGAAGGCAAGAACCGCACTGTATCCTTAAACCTAACAGTACCACAGTAGAGTACCATTCGGTAGCTTTCCAGAGAACAGTGTTCACATTGCATGGTTAAATCCACCGGATGAAAAGTTTTACGGTATAGTAAAACAAACAGTGCATGCACAGTACTGTTTACACTGTTCCCATAGAATGGTTATACTGTATGGTTTGAAAGCAATACTCAAGCTAAAACCAAAATGGTTTATTGAAACAAACAGCTCTTTATAATAACTACAAAAATTTTACAAAGGCAAGAATTGTGACACTGTATGGAGGGCTGTAAGTTGCGTCTACGAATAAGTGAACAGAACCAATTTGTCCCCAGGGCCTGTTTAAAGGACAGTTAAAGCTAAATGATGTTTAACGAAACCAGACAAACTGTAAAAAACAGTTTTCTTTTAATGCTTTAAGAACATGCAATCAGTCAGCTGTTTTTTGTGAAAAGGGGCCTTAGCGGGATTTAAGCCCACGCGCTAAAGTGTTTTTGAGCGACACTTCTATTCTCTTGAGGTTAGACAGATTGACGCCAGAAAAAATAACTCAGTTCAAAATCCACCATGCCTCCCACTTGGACTTATATAAAGTAGAACTTTCGGACGAATTTGCCATCTTATGCTGGATTTCTTTAAACACCGCTTAAACGCAAAGCGGCAACGTAACTCAGATACATATCTTTACAACCACGTTGCCAGCAAGATGGTGAAAGATCAGATTGATATCTCCGGCACTGAGTGGGAACTCGGCAGGCATCGCGTGACTAGCATTTCCTTGCGTAAACCACATAGTCCTGAGGCAAAATTTTGTTTAACTCTAAATTCTTAGAGCAACAGAAAATGAAAGTGAAAAGAAAAAAGCGCTACACGCCCGTAACTGAAACGTAAATCTAAAACTATTCTAGTTTGTTTCGCAGAATAGATGTTTAAGTTTTTATAACTTGAATTCGTGAACAATTTTTTACGGTACACGTGTGTTTATGTTAAATTAGCTACACAGCGAGGTTGTCTTTGCGATTCCTTGTAAATTCTTTTGAATTAATTGTACCGTGAGCTCTCTCTGTGTAATCATATTTTTTCCGTTATTCGAAAACAAAGCTGGTAATGAACTTAGACTGTTGATGGAACATGAACGAATTAACGGCACTTCCACTGTGGGAACACTATAATTTGTAGCGTGCAACTAGTAATATATCTGGCTTAATAACAGCCAATTCTGTTTTTATATCTTTCAATGTGTGCAGTATTTCAATGTAAACATCCTTTTAACCAAGCCGACTTTTGTGTGCGTGAGTAGGCAAATTTTTTTACTAGTTTTTCTCTTAATTGTCAAGCAATCTTTGATATTTGAACGAGTGATATATCTTATTGTTCACAAAAAAGAATGGATGTACAATGTTTTATTGTATGAGATGTGCTAATGAAATTTTCTTGTGGTTTTGTATCCAGCTAAGGATGGCCATAGTTGTCGTAGCGCATTGTTATGACGGCGGCGTTGGTCGAAACTCGATGACAGTTTTCAGTCAAGGCCCTTCTAAGACAATTGGCCAAGGCAAACAGTTTGTTCATAATGTCACGCTAAGATAGGAAACAGAAGCACGCTAAAATGACATTTTGACACCTCATAAAGTTATTAGAGTCACTTAAAGAATTCGTGCGAAATATTGATGTAAGTTTGAACCATTTTGGTGGTTTGAAAAGCAAACAACGTGATAAAAGAGGTTTGCAGTGGAAGCAAACGGAAATGCGAAAGACAAAAGGCATATTTTTGGTTAAGATCATACGATTCCACCGGACAATGACGACAAACCATTGGAATGTAAATTCTTTCTTAAATAAGCATCTAAATGGTTTGTTTCTATGGAAACGCTGTCAATTAGGTTGTCAATTTCCTGTCTATATCATTCCCGCCGTGTGCCGCTATTCCCAAGGGAGGTGATCCATTTTCTTCACCTGAACAGTTTGAAAGAACCAGATGAGTTGTTTTTTTTTTAACTTCGATAGGCGATAAAGGGCATGCCCGGATCGCCACTTAAATCTGTTGAATTTGTAGCATTCCTACAACCTATAATGAAGCCAAATGTATCTGTAATGAACTTGTTGGCCGAATTAGTCATTTAACGGTGAGAACTCCGTTCTTAACAAATCACAGAGTACTAATTGCTTTCAACTTGTTGTGATTTGGCTGTAATGTTTTTTTTATCCTTCCTGTCTTCCAGATGGATTTAAGTGCCTGTGGAAAAATGAAGTTTCGCTCGGGAATTTTGCTCGGGCTAATTCTGCTCTTTGGAGCTTTTGAACTTTGTTTTGGGAAAGATGAAAACAGCACTGCGAACGAGAAAGGTTACGAGGACGACCAAGGAAGAGGACGCTCTATTTCAACAGTTGTGGATGTTGTGCCGACTTATTCTTTTGAGTACCGGTCGCCAAACAAAAAAGACATCAAATTCACAAGTGGAGGAATTTATCAGGCTTCGGTTCCTGAAAGTACTCTCTTGGGTTTGCAAGTAAAATGTGATCTGAAGATGGGTGTTTATGTGCACGATGAGCAAACCGTTCATTTTATTATTACAAGAGGTAACGAGGGTGGCGCGTTTCACGTGAGCTCAAGAAAAGTAAAGGACTTTTTCTTTATGGATATTAACACTAATAAACAGCTGAATCGTGAAAGTACGGAGAATTATTTGTTGACAATTGTCGCTCAAGATCCACAGACTAGACGGACGCTTGACCGAACTCAAGTAAATATAAGCGTTATAGATGCCAACGATAACCGGCCGATCTTTTTCAACGCTACACAGTTTCTGACTATAGACGAAGATGTTCCTTTGCACACGTCTGTAGCAAAAGTGGTTGCCACTGATGCGGATATTGGGCCCAATGGCCTGCTTTATTTTTCTTTCAAAGAGAAAACCTCTTCTTTCGCCATCGATCCGGTGTCTGGAGTCGTGACCGTAACTCGAAAGTTGGACGGAGCGCGAAGGAAAATTTATCAGTTACGCGTTGTGGTCAAGGACAGATCTTTACCGCCTTCCAAACCGGCAACCTCCCGGAACCACAATATCGTTGTAACGGTAAACGCTGTGAACAAGCATGTACCAAAAATCAAAATAATATCGCAGCTTGAAAAGATTACCGAGGGAACAACTGGTATGCAATTCGCGCTAATCCAGGTCACTGATGAAGATCACGGTGACAACGGTAAAATTAATAAAGTAAGGATTACCTCTGGAAATGAAGGTGGATTTTTCAGCATAAAACGCTCAAACAATGCGGACGGTGAATTTGTAATCAATGTTGTTAAACCGTTGGATCGTGAGAAGACTCCTCGTGATTTAAAACTTGTTTTGCTTGCGTTTGATAAGGGTGATCCTCCACGCGAGGGAACGGCCACCTTGAATCTTGTTATAAATGATCGAAATGATAGGAAACCGTCATTTGGTAAAAGCAAGTACGTGGCAAAGATTTCTGAGTTCGCACCACCGCACTCGTCCGTAATCCAAGTAAATGCAAACGATGGTGACCATGGAAAAAGTGGTGGGTTTTATTACATGTTATACAAAGGAAGTGACATGTTTGAAATTGACTCAGTAACTGGGTTAATTACCACCAAGAAACTCCTTGACTATGAGACCAAGTCCAGATTTGAGTTGGAAGTGGCTGCGGTCGATGGAGTTGCAGATTCCAGACAAATGGCAACCATTAAAGTTTTGGTGCAAGTCGAAGATGCAAATGATCATGATCCAGTTTTTGACCAGTCATCATTAGATGACTTGTTTGAAGATGTGTTGCCGAAAACGAGAGTTTTCACTGTCACAGCAAATGACGAGGATTCAGGAGAGAATGGGCAAATAGAGTACAGTATTGCCAACACAGAGTCTGTACCATTTGTTATTGACTCAAAGACGGGGGACATAACAACTTTGACTGCTTTAGATAGAGACACAGGACTTCAGGAGTATATTACTCTCAAAGTGAGAGCTTCTGACTTTGGAAAACCCCTGCGTCGTGAGTCAGAAAGGTTTGTTAACATTCGCATCAAGTCTTTAAATGACAATCCTCCTGTTTTTCAGCAGTATCGTTGCAATATTCAGATTTCTCAGGATGCACCTGTCAGAACAGTACTAACTACTGTTACTGCTGTTGACATTGACATTGGAGAGACTAAAGCCCTAGAGTACAAAATAGAGCCTGTTGGAAACACTGGAAATATATTTGAAATAGAATCGGACAGTGGATTGATAAAGACTGCAAAACGTTTCCTTGGTGGAACAAGGACCTTTTCCTTGCATGTGACTGTTAAAGATGGCATCCAGCAGTCACAGTATCCAGTCACGTTGAAAATAAAAGTTGTATCAAGTGCAGCTGCAGTTGGCTTCTCAAATTTTGTGAAAGCTGATTGTACAGATTTTCCAGACTTTTATGTTGCATTAGAACGCATCCGAAAACAGGGAGATTTCGTGCCTTCCAAGCCCTCGGCTAAGCAAGCACCACCAAGGCAACCAAACAAGTTCCAGCCCTCCTTTGAATCACACAGGTCATTTCTCAGTGTTAGTGAAGATGTTGCCATTGGGTCAACCCTTATGAAATTTACTGCAAAGGACAAAGATCAAGGCTACAATGGGAGGGTGCTGTACTCAGTCGTTAGTGGTAACACCGGAAGCGCTTTCACTATTAACATGCTAACAGGCGAACTGTATGTTAGGACAGCTTTAGACAGAGAAACTATAGCATTTTACATGTTGACTATTTTGGCAACTGATTGCGGAGCTGAGCACAAAACAGCTTTGACTTCAGTCAACATTACAGTTCTAGATGTGAATGATAACTCACCAGTGTTTGAGAAGGAATCTTACAAGGTGGAACTGCTGGAAAATATGACTCGTGGTCAAACAGTGGTAGTTGTGAGCGCAACTGATCTAGATGATGGGGAAAATGGTCAAGTTACTTACCAGCTTGTGAATGATGTTGGTGGCCAGTTCAGGATTGACTCAAAGTCAGGAAGACTTTCAGTGGCATCTGCCCTGGATTACGAAAAACAAGAACAGTTTGATATTGAAGTGCAAGCATTGGATGGTTCAAAAGTTTCACAGAGAATGACAGCTGTCATGGTGCACATTCAACTAATTGACATAAATGACAATAAACCTGTTATTGTCCCTAATATGTTTAATGTCTCCATTCCTGAAGATCTTCCTTTGGAGAGTGTCATTGCCATTGTTTATGCTTCAGATCCAGATACAGGAGATGGTGGATTACTCTCGTTCTCTCTGGTGGATAGTCCCAAGAAGTTTAAGGTTGACCCTGAAACGGGTGTCTTAAAGTTACGACGCAGAGTTGACTTTGAACAGCAGGATGTGTACAATCTCACAGTGCGGGTAAGTGACAAAGGCATTCCAACTCTCTCCTCAGATGCCTATGTCATTGTCAACATCATTGATGTGAATGAAAATAACTTAGCTCCACGCTTTGAGGAAGGAGACCTCCTGGAAACATCTGTGTATGAAAATATGCCAGCTGGAACAACTGTGGTTAGGATGAAGGCCACAGATGATGATTCTTGGTACCTCAAGTATGCCATTATTGATGGAACAGGGATTGATAAGTTTAATGTTGATCCTGACACTGGTGCCATAACGACCACCGAAATTCTTGACAGAGAAGAGGCTGATCACTATTGGGTGACAGTGCAGGCAAAGGACGGAGAAGTGTATCCTTTACATACAAACATTCCAGTTTTGATTTCTATTATGGATGTGGATGATGAACCACCATACTTCAACCCGCCTGTTTATTATCCTTCAGTTCGTGAAAATATGGAGAGTGGTGAAAGTGTTGTAACACTGTCGGCTCATGATCCAAACTCTGATGGTTCAAACTTGGTGTACTCAATTACGAAGGGAAACCAGGACAACAAATTTGCTCTTGATTCAAAGACAGGTCTTATAGCAACTACAACTCCTCTCGATCGTGAAGCACAATACTCTTACACCCTGACGGTCAGTGTCTCTAATGGTGGCGTCCCACCAAGAATTGCATCCACCACTTTCACCATCACAGTGACAGATGAAAATGACCATGACCCATATTTCTTGGAAACAAGCTATTACAGTACTGTTGTAGAAAGGGATGCTTCGTCTGAGCCCATCGAAATCTCTAGAGTCATAGCTGTTGATCGTGACACTGGCTCAAATGGAGAGCTTACTTACCATATTACTAGAGGGAACGACAAAGGCATCCTATCCATTGATCCCAAGACGGGTGTCATTTCCTCTAAACAAGCTTTACATGAAGGAGACTTCTTTGACTTGCTGGTCAATGTAACGGATGGTGGAGTTCCACAGAGATTTGCCGACACTTCTGTTTCATTAGACGTTATTGCTAAGAATGCACCGACTTCCTCAAGGCCACAGTTCTCAAAGGAATTGTACCATGCATCTGTCCAGGAAGATGCTGATGTTGGCTTTATGGTACAATATGTGTATGCTGATGATGCTGATTTGGATGTGATCACATATTCAATTATTTCTGGGAACATTGGCCAACAATTCCAGATTGATCCAGCATATGGTGAAATTACAGTTGCCAGAAAACTTGATTACGAGGAGCAGAGTTTATTCAACCTGACGGTGGGTGCATCTGATGACTACAATGTTGGCACTGCAACTGTCCTCATTGAGTTGATGGATGTCAATGACAATGCACCTCGTCCTGTTATGACAGAGTATCAGGCCCACATCTCCGAAGATGCAAAACCTGGAACTCGTGTTGTAACAGTTGAAGGTAAGTCTGGATGTATAATTATAGTACAACTACTTGAATCAAGGCCATGCACCCAAATAAATTTTCATACAAATTTTGAATGACTGATTTTGACTGCAGTTTTGTATTGAGTTTCCAACTAAGATGATTCTTTTTCAATCGTGAACAGATATGTTTGTACAGTTACATGCATAGAGCAAAATTTATTTATGTGCATTTTTAGCGAAATGTATTTAGCATTTTTGTAGAGATTCTATTGTTTTGATTCTCGACTGTGATTGGATAATTTGTATGAAAATTTCTTTGGATGGCCTGGGGTCGAGTAGTCGTATTGTAAGAATTTCTGTAAGGCCCTGGTCAAACTATCGAACAAAGTTGGATTCATCATCCAACATTTAAGAAATAGAAAACATGTACCGTGTTTCTAACGAGTTATAGAAACACAAGTGGAAGTTTGGGAGAACGAGAAATGCTGTGGGAACACGAGCCGCAGGCGAGTGTTTCCACAGCTTTTTCGAGTTCTCCCAAACTTTCACGAGTGTTTCTTTAACTTGATAGAAACACGAAGAACATGTTTTCTATTTCTTTTAGAAAACACCGCGACGAAAAAAGGAAAACAAATTGTTGACTTTGATGACCAAAATGTAAATTCTCTTTGCCGCGTCATCATTACGTCAACAGCTCGTGCTAGTTCTGTGTTTCTATCGAGTTATAGAAACACGAATTCTAACCAATCAGCGCGCGTATTTTCTTAGGATTGTTTTCTAATGTTGGATATAAATGTTGAGATGGTGGTAAAACATTACCCAACATGATCCAACATTGCTAGATACAGTACAACAATCAACCAACCAACCTTGTTCCCTCCATCAGTCAACCCACTGTTTCTTCTTTAACAAGGTTATCAGTGCTTTTCCTTACTTGAACCACCTCTGTTAAGAATTTCATCATATCTAAAACTTTGATTTATTTTTATACTGTCCGCTAATTTTTGGCTAAAATAAAAATACTGAAAACTTGAAATTCCTAATTACTGGTACATGTACAAGGACCACACCCCTAAATTTGAACTACTCAGGGTACTGTATTGCTCTTTTAATCTTTATTGTGTGTATGCCTTTTTTATTATTTTATACGTGTTTATGTGTATTATTTTTTTTTTATCTTTGATAGCTGTTGATCCTGACCATGGCCTAAGAGGTGATGTCGTGTATTCCGTTGTTGGCTCCGTAAAACCCAAGTCTCGGTCGTTGTTCAAAATACAAAGCACCTCTGGGAAAATAAAGACAACCAAACGTCTTGATTATGAAGACATGAAAGAACACATTCTGATTATCAAGGCTTCAGACCAGGGGATACCAAAGAAAGAAAGTCTATTTTCAGTTGTAATCTCTGTCGACGATGTTAATGATCACAAACCTGTGTTTCTGAGGTCTATTTACAAAGCCGAGGCGGATGTTGACACACCCCCTGGTACCTCAATCCTGAAGGTGTTTGCCGCTGATGGTGATGATGGAACCAATGCTTTACTGAAGTTTTCCATCACAAGTGGAAATCCAGATGATGCATTTTATATTGACATGAATTCAGGAATCTTTCAAGTGGCCACAAAACTTAGCAAGAATGTGGAGGAGTACAACATGGAGGTCACCGTGTCGGATAGTGGAACCCCAGCTGAGACTGCCTCTACTGAAGTCAAGGTATGAAGTAACTAGAGTGATTGGTGCATGTTACAAAAATCTTAACTCATATGCTATCCAAATGCTGCAATATGATTGGCTAACAAACATACGTTGTACGGCGTGTATCAATTGAGTTGCAAAGAGCGGCCCATCTCCAGTGTAATATAAAATATTCACATAACTGACGTAAAACAAAGGACACAAAGCATTCTTAACAATGTACCTTACCCTAACTAACAAAGAAAAGGAAAAAAGGAATAAATGATATTCAATGGGTACGACCCCAAAAAGCTGACAAATTTAAATGAAATATCTTGCTCTAATGTATAAAACCAGGTAAACTGAAACATAAGGACTGAAAAAGTTAACAGGTGTTGGTAGATCTGTTGCTGTGTTAGTTTTTAACAATTACAATTATGATGATATATTAATCATAGTTAAATCTTTAACAATTATCCTGAAAGATTGGGGCTCTGCATTAATCACCATTAAAATGCAGAAGAGCAGAATCAGGTTTCTGTAATATTTCTAACACCAAGGTACATATAATCTTTGGTTATTTTGTTGCATACAAGGGTGATAATCTGGGGTATTATTAAAAATAATTACATTGGTTGGTGGGTAACAGTTTAAATGCCATGCAGCATTTTAAAGTATTTTTAATCCAAACAAACTTCAACTTTGTGCTAATACAGAAAATGCCATGCAATGTTTCTTGTGCCATTGCCAATAATTTCCATCTTTCTTCAGATATTTGTCAAGGGAATAAAAAAACCAGTGACTTTTGACCGGCCATTGTACCAAGTGTCCATACCAGAAAATGTCCGCCCTGGCCATCCAATTGTAAATGTCTTGTTCAATGGCACTTTGTCGTCTTATGAGTTGCTCCCTCAAGAAAATGCATGCTGGATGGATTTCTCCATCAACAGACAGTCTGGAGTTTTGTCAAACAAGGTCAGTCTCATAAAACTAAATAGACCTTTCACAAATTCTCCAGGCTCAAAATAATTACATCATCATCATAATTTCAGAACCCTTTCTCATTCACATAGAAATCTAGCAATGTGCAGGATGTTTGTCCCATGAACGTAGTTTAATGGCCTTGCACCCACAAGGCTCCTATAGCTCAGTGGTAGGGCATCCAAAATAGTAATCGTAATTTTGGCTTTTTTGGGAGAACTTTGTATTTGCTTTTTCCAAGTTGGCTTGTGACAATCATGACTGAAAAAAAAAATACATTTTTCACAAATTTTCCAGGCTCAAAATAATTATGCCATCTTCATTACTTGACAAGGTCAGTCTCAGTTGTTAAGAAAGAAGTCCTGAAATACAAGTTCTGACATTCACTTAAAAGAGGTGATCAGTGTACAACTTGTGCTTGCAGTATCAGAAATGAGAACTTACAGCATGGTCAGCTTAAAATTTTGATTTGATTTGGCACAGTATTATTTTCTAAACCAACAAGTAAGGAAGTGTACTGCATTCACAACGGAGAATTACAGCTAAGATCTTGGGATAAAAGTCAGCAACTTTCCAAAGAAAAATAACGAAATAGCAACAGTGAAACTAGACTGCCTCTAACCGTTTTCCGGTTTCTAAAGATAACAGAATTAAAATGGTTATAGCTGATAAAAAATTGGCTAAATCTCCCGTGAAGTTTGTAATAGAAAAATGCACTGCTTTTAAATCAAGAAGTAATTTTTCTTGTTTTTGAGCATTTCATGTTTGGCCAATGCAGCTTAGTCATTTATATCTAGTCTTTTATTTTGACAAAAAAACGGTTGACTTTGCGTGGTTCCACCCCATTCCTCCACAGTAAGATCATTTTCGTGTTATGTAAGTCACTTTTGTGGGGTGTCAAGTGGAGCAGTGTGAACGGGGAATTTTTCGCATATACACTGCAGTCTTATAAGGCAAATTTCAAAGCATGTCTGTCACTTTTATGTAACTTCTTCGCTGTGGACGAGGTCAAAATTGCAATAATTACACACAATTCATGTTATTTCACTCATTTCTCAGGGCGTGTTGAATGGCCAAGTGGCGACCATATTTTCTCTCTGTCTGCACATCTCATTTCAAGTCTTATTAGCAAGTTTCACTGTTACATTCGAAGCAATGTTATTGCTAAGCCATTTTGGTGCCCCATGGAACAGTGTTGAAATTTTTGGAAGGATATGTTTTTTTTTTTAATTCTCTTATCTTTGTCACCTTATTTCATGATAAATCAATTGTTCTTTTCTTTTGGTTGAGCAGCGAATCTCTTTTGCGTGCTACTGCTGCAGGGCAAAAGTGGCTTTTACCGCCTTTATCAGATTAAGTGCAATGTTGATAGTTACCTCCTTTGATGACCATTTTGGTAAATTCTAATCATTGTGATGCAAGAACTAGGAATTAAGTGTATCCCGAATAAATTCCTTCAGAATATGATCGTTAAAAGTTTCCATTTTGCGACAGTTACTTGAAACAGCACAAAACAGTCTCCTTGCAATTCCGGAAATTCGTAAAATCGTCAATAGATCACGCCTTAATAACTTTTATTGAAGTTTTCAAAGGGTGCTTTTCCGGAAATATGATCGCTAAGCCTCAATGGGGTAAAAATAGAAAGTTTTCCATGTGGCAAAACCCTGTTTGCTTTTCTTTTTGAATATATTCCTGAGGTTCATGCATAATTGACATAAGTTTAACCAGGCAGGATGCATGCTGAGCATGAATTAGTGTTGATCAAAATTTCGTTGCTTCGATGATTGCTTATTTTAAGTAATTTTGGAGTTAATTTTAGCAGCATCCTTCCCATATCTTGTTCTTATTTGTTTTGTTTTGTTTCTCACAGTGTAATTAGATTATTTCAGCATAATCTTTTGGAAACCGAAAACTGCGCTTTTGCAATTATTGCATAAAAGCCCAGTCACTTGAGATAATCAGAGATTAGATGAAGGCAAAATTGTCTTCGAGATTTGATTTGTGTAGACATGGTCGTGTTTTAGCTGCATGGGGCTTAAAACTTCGTAGTTTGGCCAGCTCGCAGTTCGGGTTCGACTTCCAAAAGAACCGTGAATTATGTTTTCAAAAATGCTTTTACAGAAACTTGTATATCAGCCTGCGAAATCAAAAGACAAAAGTGTGAAGAAAAGTCACGCTTACACAAACAACGTAGCACAACGGAAGGAATTTTATAATTTGAGTGCAATTAACTTGAAGCTTATCGAAAGAAACAGACAAAACTAGTTTAGCATCGCAACTTGTCTGTTGTCGGTTTTAAATTAAAGAGTTATCACTGTGAAATATTATTTTTGATATCAAAGTCGGTGGTTGATGTTTGAGTATCCTGTCAGTTACCAGCTTTGTTAATGGGATGTCAAATTTTGAATGGCGGCTTTAAGGAGCTTTCCCCATTACAAAGTTAAGATTAAGGGGCTTATTCATCCTAAGTATTTGTTTGTGTCAAAGTTCGTGTTTCATAAACAATTCGCCAAAGCTCACGCAAAGATGAATTGTTCTAGAAGCTTTCACTTGCTCAAAAATCACAAGAATTCTTGACAGCAAGTCGGGCATGAGAAAGTTACTGTCAACAGCAAGCTCGCAAAGAAACAGGTTGTCTCGACAATGCGACATTTGTACCTTCGTGTTCTTTGCTGGGATTTTCTTGAGGTCGAATCTAAGTTTCTGAGATTTTCCCTTACTTATCTCGGTGCAAAATCCCCTTAGCAGAGATTTTGCCCGAATGAAGGAATGTTTTTGTCCAGTAGACCAATCCAGTGGTCACGCTCCTGACACGTTTCCAGTGAAAGTTGTTGTAAACGTAAACCTCAAATTTCAGTGCAATGCTTTCCTTTAAATCTTCTTTTTTGCCATACGTTCTGTTTTCTTTTGAGGTGTGAAACTTCCACGAAAGACTTTTCTTGTAGCCTTGTTTTATCTACATATATGAACGAGAATGCGTGAATATGGGCTTGCCCTCGGTTGTTGTAGTTATGAAATCAATGTATTAAAGGGGGTTTCTTGCTTAAACATTTGTGTTTCTATGAAATTGCTGCATTCTAAAAAAAGCTACCTGGCAAAAATATTCCGTGTCTCGGAATTTATTTGTGCTGGTATTAGTTCAAGAATTTGACCCAAGACATGGTCACGTTATTGGTCGACCTTTACTAAGATTAAATTTCAACAAATACAATAAAAGGAACCCCACGCTGGGATAAATTTAGCCATTAAATTAGAAGTCACTAAGCTGCATTTTAATAACAGGCACAGTTAAGTGTTCAGCTTGTTTGCAAACAAGAAGACGCCTGAAGGCGTTTACGCGGGATGTGTTGGTTTAAAATTGCTGACGCAGTTTGTTTTTTTGCGGATTGTGCGATCATGGATATCCATGGTGCAATCCAACCTGACTTGCACGTGATTCGGAGTTACAGCCAATAAAAATCACACAATTTTTTCGGGACGGGCTCGGGATACGGGAAAGTTAAAAAAAACAAGGCAATTTTTGACTCCCAGGACGACGAAAGGAATGCGCTACCGAATTTTATACGCTGGCTGACTACGTCATCCCGCGTATTTAGAGAGAGCAGAAAGTTAGTTTATTGCTTCTCCAACTACAGCAATGTCGAAGCGTTTTACTCATTATTTGTTATTGGGACTTGCAAGTAAAGTGACATCAAAAACCTAATATTCCCACATGAACTTGCAAGAGACGTCGAGATGAAAAATTTAGGACCGCACAAAACGACCCATGGGGGTGGGATGGGGGATTCCATCTTTCGAAGGTGGGACTGGGATTATATTTTCCGAATCGATGAGTAAAAAGCAACCAAATCTGATATTAGTATCGTTACTCCAGGTGCCTTTTGACGCTGAAAAGCTGAGTCAATGCAAACTTACTGTTCGGGCTAATAGTAGCGATGGCCAATGGGACAAGGCCCGAGTCATTGTCCAAATACTTGACGAGAATGACAATTCACCGAAGTTCAGTCATGCGCGGTACGTGGGGCACGTGACTGAAGGCCTGAAAGCGGGCTCCCCTGTGATTGGTAGAGACGGCAAAGCGATTGTGATTCAAGCCACAGATGCCGACGTTACGAGCGGTAACCGATTGTTTTACGAGGTTGTTGGAAGCTCCGCGTTTTCTATCAACCATGAGTCCGGAGAGCTGGTGACAGCCGAGGTAAAGAAACTTTAATTTATATAGAGTGCTGGGCCGGGTTGTTCGAAGCAGGGTTAAGGTAACTCAGGGTTAGTGCGAAATTTAATTGCTGATTTGAGAGCTTAAAAGGCACATTCAGTATAATTCTTTTCGAATGCAATTTGATGATTGTATGCTCTAAATAAAATAGAGAAAGTTACAGGAGAGGACGCTTTTTAACAAGAGGAAAAGAACCCCGGGTTAAAATTTAACCATGGGTTAGCGCTAATCGGCCTTCGAACAACCGGCCCCAGCTGTACAGTAAAACAAGCAATGCCACAGATGAAAAACATAAAACCACATTGTATTCTAAAGCAAACAGTACCATAGTACCAGTACAGTGCTGTTCAGTAGCTTTCCGAAAAGTGGTCACACTTCATGCTTTGATCCACAGATGAAAAAGTTAGAACCACGCTGTATAGTAAAACAAACAGTACCACAATATAGTACTGTTCTGTAGCTTTCCAAAGAATGGTTACACTGCATGGTTTTAAGGAACACTTTGTCTTGTAAAACAAACTTTGCCACAGCATCAAAGTGTTTATCCACTTGACAGAATTCTGCCCATCAGGGTAAGCACTGAAAATAACTGTAATATCTTTTCTTTTCTTTCTTTCAGGAGCTTGATTTTGAGCTGTTTCCGTCTTACAAGTTTAAAATCAAGGTTTCCGATGGTGGAGTCCCCAGTCGTGCCAACGTTTCCGATATAGAGGTGTTTATACAAGACGTCAACGACCAACCGCCAGTCTTCGTATCTCTAGTCTTCGACGCTGTTTTGTACTTGCCCGCTTTCCCTGGCACAGAGATCGTAACAGTCAGTGCTGTTGACGGAGATAGCGCGTCGCTCACAACACTTACTTACTCTCTAGATGCCCCACCACTGGCGAAAATCTTCGAGATTTCATCGGATCTCGGTGTTATAACCGTTAAGAATTCGTCGTCACTTCAAGAAGCGCTCTACCGCCTCAGAGTTGCGGTTTCGGATGGGAATTTTACCGACGACGCCAAAGTAAACATCGACTGCAAAACCCTGCCTGACAGTGAACTAAAGTTTAGTCAGATCGATTATAACGCCTCGGTTGTGGAAGGAATAAGCTCCGCGAAAGAGATTGTCTCGGTTCGTGCAGTCGGCTACCCTGTGGGCGAAACTATCACGTATTCGATCATTACCCCGTCGGATTTCTTCGTCGTTTCGGAGAGCACCGGCGCTCTATCCATCCTTCCCGGCAAAGAATTCGATCGCGAGACCGTTGATCGATACGACGTCGTCATACAAGCTCGGGATGGTCGGGAGACGCCTAGTGTAGCCCAGACCGTGGTTCATGTCATGGTGGAAGATGTAAACGATAATAGACCAGAGTTTGCTGAAGAATCGTATTTCTTTGTTGTGCAAGTCGGCAGAGATGTTGGAGCTTTTGTTGGTCAAGTAAAAGCCATTGATAAAGATATTGGAAGCAACGGGGAGATCAAGTGAGTTGCTCTGGGATTTTGGTTTATAACCAGCTGTACCAAAACTGTTTGCCGTACTTCCATACAGTGTGGTTCTAAATTTTCATTTGTGGATCAAACCATGCAGTGTGACCATTCTTTGTAAAGCTACTGAGCAGTACTGTACTGTTGTACTGTTTGTTTTACTATACAGTGCGCTTTTAACTCTGATATGGACAGAATTTAGTAGTGTGCGTGCCATGTTTCTCATATCTCTCCCTCTCTGTCTTTTGTAGGTACACCCTGTTGGGAGGTGACGAAGGTCGCTTCAGAGTCGAACACAACACCGGCGCCATCAAAGTCCGCCGTCTGCTCGACGATATTCTAGTTCCCAAGGTCTTCACGCTTGATATTGCAGCGCACGACAAGGGCCGCGTTCGCCTCAGTGCCACCACTCTAGTTAAGCTGAAAGTAGTAGACAAGGAGACGCCAATATTCGACCAACTGTTGTACAGTAAAGACGTGGCGGAGGATGTGCAAGTAGGAAGTGAAATCACCAGAGTTCAGGCCAGGAGTCCGGGAGGATCCGAGATTTTCTACACCGTTATACAGGGAGATCCGTTGAACCAGTTTTCCATAGATTTGGAGACAGGTAATTAATGTATATTTTGTGTTGGCTTCAAATAGTTTTGTTCTGTTATTTGCGAAGTTTTTGTGTTACCTTTTTAAACCGGCACTTTCTTAGACGGACTCTTTACACGAACTCCGCCAGGCTCAACTTGTGACTCACCTGATTTTTCGTTTTAGTGGGACTTAAAAGGAGAGTTAAGGTACCTTAAAATGACAGAGTTCTAACGGCTGGGAGACTAACATTTGGTGTCTTACATATTCAGTTACAACAAAATCACTGACATATAGCAACTTGAGTACAAACAAAAGATGCGTCTTAAAACGATGCCCCGGGTGCGAATTCCTGTTCAGCTGTTCATAAATAACCAAGTATCGGTGAAATGAAATGCTGTGAACAGGGCAACTGCACTGAATGCTCGTCTGTAAAAGAGACAAAAAGGAATCAATTCGAACGAAATGGCATAAAAGCGTCCTGAAGTACAGTTAGACGTGGTACTATTATATTGAAGCAGGCCTGCAAATAACAGTCAGTCATCGGTCATTGGCCGACCAAAATTAGCTCATGTCCGACGAAATGCCAACTGTGGTCGGACGTGATGTCCGGACAATTTTTTTTGTCATAGTAAAGATGAATAAAACTCGACCTTTTTTCCATTTAGTAATGTCCGACTACATTTTTGTTTTGTCCGACCAAAGTGGTCACCTAGTCGGACATTACAAGGAAAACAAATTATTTGCGGCCCTGTGTTTGTTTACAGCGTTGACTTGTTGGATTGCTTACATCGTGCTATTTCTGTTACCCAGGCCTGGTTACAGTGGTGGCTCCGCTGGACTACGAGACGTTTACTCGATATCAGCTTACGGTGCGAGCAACGGATGCCAAGACCACTTCATTCGGAGAAATCAATGTCGAAGTTACCATCTCCGATGTCAACGACATCGCTCCAGTCTTCAACCAATCACTGTACTTGGCGAAGATCTCCGAAGACACGCCGATTGGTACTTCGGTGATCTCCGTCAGAGCGTTCGACAGGGATTCGGGAAGTAACCGCGATATAACTTACCGGCTTGAGACGCTGACCTTCAGTAGCAACAATACCAAAGAAAGCGCCTTTTTCATCATCAACCAAACAAACAGCGTCATTTCTGTTGCGAAAGAACTGGACTACGAGTCTAACGTGGTACACGAGTTGAAAGTCATAGCAACAGACGGTGGGCAGCCACGGCTGACCGGCGAAGCCCGGGTCCGAGTGGTGTTGGTCGACGCCAACGACAATCCTCCTCGTTTCGAACAAGACAGATATGCCACGTCCATTTCCGGCAGCGCGGGTCCTGGATTCTTTGTCACGCGTGTCATTGCCACAGACCCAGACGAAAGCGACGCTTGGAACTTACGCTACGTCATCAGCTCAGGAGTAGGCAGGGAACATTTTCGGTTGGATCCCAAGTCTGGGGTCATCACCATTGCCCGGATGTTTGGTTTGGAGCGGGGGAAAGTGTATGATCTGGGCGTTGAAGTGACAGACGGTAAATCCACCGCCAAAACCAGCGTTCGCGTAGTGATTGGAGACACGAACGATCACAGTCCCGTGTTTGCTAAAGACGTCTACACTGTTGATTTTTACGAGAACTATCCGGAAGGAACGTTTGTTACCATGGTGACGGCCACGGACGAAGACTCTGGTGATTACGCGCACATTTCGTATTCAATCGACAGCGTCGAGGCAGCAGAAAAGTTCACCATTGACGCAAACACAGGAATGATTTATAGCAAACTCGCTTTCGATCGCGAGATTCCTTCACAGGCTTTTACTTCTGTTCCCGTTCGGGCCACTGACGGAGGAGGACGATTTGGGTTCTGTACAGTTGAGGTGCGTTATTTTATCATGCACGTCAGAACTAAAATTTAATGGTTTTTGGGGAGCATTCCAAAATTGTTCTGTATCCCCAAAACAAAGTTACCTATGAGGTGTTTGATTGGAAATCTACCAAAAACAATATTTAAAAATAAGATTTTGAGCTCGAGATTTCTCTGGACGTCGTCATCTTCAACTAAGTGCTGCACTCTAATGCCTGTACAATAATTTACAGTAGCCCTGAGCCAACCAGATTGCGGCATTTGCATTAGTATACTGGTAGATTTTTTCTAATTCGGATATTCAACACTGATCACCTTCTGCAAAAAGACTGCGGATTTTCAATATTGGAAGGTAATATTCAAGTTTTTTTTGTTCTTTGGTACAAGTCTTACTTGTTTCAATGATTTAAAGTTATGATAAAAGTTTCGTCTTCTAGTGTTCAGTTCTGCTTTAAATTAGTATATACCAACTCGGCAACCATGAGTATTATGAGCTCGAGATTTCTATGGGGGCCGAAGGGGCTAATTGTTTTAGTATCACCCAACTAGTCGCACAGGAAAGGCAATAAGAAAGTTAGCAAATGCCAGTTGAAGAAATATTTATTTGGGAATAAAACGTAAGAAAGCGTCACGAATTTCGCTACTCGAGGACTATTACTAATAGTGCTCTAGTGGCGTAGCCAATCAGATTGCGTCATTTGCATTAGTCCGTTACGGGTGATATTAATTAAACAATAGATTGTTTCTGTCGAGGAACTATCGGCTGATAGTTGCCCCGCGGAAATTTGATGTTCTTAAAACAAATATTTGCCCGAGAAGCGAAGCTTCGAGGGCAAATATGATAGTTTTAAGAACATCAAATTTCCAAGGGGCAACTATCGGACCGATAGTTCCGAGACATAAACACTCTATTGTCTTTATTTTTCACCACTAAATTTTCTTCCGCGCGCCAGTTGAAAATCAGTCAAAACCCAATAAAAGCAGATCAATCAAATATTTATCCATGTGCACAGCCTGAAATTTCAATAATTCGCAACATACATTGCCTAAAAAATACGGTATAACTGTCAGAAAATTCACATTTTCACGGACGGGCACTATCCATCCGGGTATTTTCCTCGGAAGGGCACTATGCGCTGATAGTGTGTCTCCGCGGACGAACACTATCGCGTCACGTGATCAATTTAAACCAATAAGAATCGGAGAAAATTTAGTGGTGAACTATAATTGCTGATAGTCTGCAGTAGCTCAGCCGGTCAGATTGCTTCATTTGCATTAGTATACTAGATTAAGTAGATTTTTACTAATACTGATTAGTGATTTTAACTAGACACATGAACAAATTTAGCCTAAATGTTACAAAATCTAAGAAAGTTTTTAGATGTGACCTGCGTTTTATATGACCATAATAATTTATGACTAACTGACCAACCTTTAATATTCCTCCCTCAGGTTTCCATCCTCGACGAAAACGACAACCAACCGAAGTTAGAACTGCCTCGATACGAAGTAACCGTTCCCTTGACAACAAGCGTCGGCGCAGTCGTACTCGTAACATCGGCCAATGACGAAGACACCGGAAGTAACGGCGCTCTGACCTATTCCATTCTTGGTCACCAGACTCCACCTATTTTTGAAATCGAGGTCGACACAGGGATTATAAGAGTCTCGCAACAACCGGAAGAGAAAACCTACAAATTTTTTGTCCTAGTCAAAGACAGTGGCAACCCACAATTGAGGAACATGGTTCCCGTCTCTGTCAGCGTACTCCGAAAAGGCGCGAAAATCTTGCAGTTCGAGAAACCAGAGTACCAAGTGGTTTTGCCAGAAGATAGAAACGCTGAATCCTTGGTCACAACTGTGCGGACAACTTTCCCTGGTAGTGTGAGGCCCCTCGTGCACTTCAGAATAATCCGCGGAAATTCACCTTCCTCGAGCGGGGAGAAGTTCCGTATTTACTCGAGCGGACAAATCCGTCTCGCATCCGCGCTCGACTTTGAGACCATGAGACGGTTCGTTCTTATTATCGAGGCGAACGCTTCGTCAATCGCGCAGGTTGCGCGGACCGTGGTCGTGGTGCGTGTTACGGACGTGAATGACAACAAGCCGCATTTCGTGGCGAATCCGTACAGCGTAAGTGTCCCGGAGAATATCAAGATCGGCTCGAAGGTTCTACGAGTCTTCGCCGAAGATATAGACAACTCCACTAACGGTCAGGTCCTGTACGATTTCACTAAGCCAAGGCAGAAAGACTCTCAATTCTTCGCCATAGATCAGAACACAGGTTGGATTACAACGGTCGCTGAACTCGACCGCGAAACCTCTAGTTTTCTGGTCCTCGGGGTACGCGCCACTGATCAAGGCAAGACTACACAGCTGTCTGGATACACCGCTGTGCACGTGACTGTCCTCGACGTCAATGACTCCCCGCCGAAGTTTTTTTCGGATTTGTTCGAGTTCTCGGTAAGGGAGGACGCTTTGATCGGACAAGAAGTCGGTATCCTCTCGGCCAGTGATAAAGATTTGAATACCGATATTTACTTTTTTATTATGTCTGGGGATCCTCAAGCCAAGTTTGGAATCGAGCAGAAAACCGGCAAAGTGTTTGTTCACAGCACTTTGGATCGCGAAACGTCTGCGTTTTACAAGCTGAACGTCAGCGCGTCTGACGGTCTGTTCACCAGCTTCGCGACTGTAAACATCACTATATTGGACGCAAACGATAATCCACCGGTTTGCACCCAGTCCATCTCCATTGTACACGTCAGTGAGGGTGTCTCTCCTGGGTCAGAGGTTCTGGTCGTCGAGGCAACAGACGCTGATGCAGAGGATGATGGGAAGCTGAAGTATTCCATATTTGGGCAGGGAATCGGTGTGTTCAAAGTGGAAAACGAAACTGGTGAGTAAGATGGCAGCTGCTAACATCTGTGATGTTCGGGAAATAACTTGTATACACTGTAAACCGCATTTTGTTACTTACGAAAGAGAATTACTGCTCGATGACCGACTCGTTAACCTCTTCTTTTATCTTTTTAGGTCGTCTGGTTACAATTGCTTCGCTTAACCGTGAAGCCCAGGACATGTACAACTTCGTGGTGTCAGCGGAAGACCGCGGAGGACAGGCGTGCTTTAGCAACGTAACCGTCCTCATAGAAGACGTCAACGATAACGCACCGGTGTTCACGCAGTCGCAGTACATCAGTTCGGTTTACGAGAACGCTCGCGTTAACAAGGTCCTGCTGCAAGTGAAAGCAGACGATAGTGATATCGGCAAGAACAGGAAAATATCTTACTTGTTGTTGGATACAGCAGGAGGTACGTTTCGTATCGACTCGGAAACTGGTATAATCACCCTGAAAAAATCTCTCAACCGCGAAAAGCAAGCAGAATACAGACTGACCGTGGAAGCCCGGGACGAGGGAGTGCCTTCACTGAACGACACATGCGCAGTGGTGATTCAGGTGCTGAATATCAATGACGTGCCTCCTGAGTTCACGGAGAGTGCGTACAAAGCCAATGTTAGTGAAGATGCGCAGAAAGGAGTATTTGTAACGAATCTTACCGCCATTAGCAAAGAGGCTGGTCACGAAGAAATCTTCTATGCCATTCTGAAAGGGCCTGATTCAGACATGTTTAAAATAGATAGCACGACAGGGGTAGTCACTTTAGAAGGAACTCTGGATTACGAGACACGAAAAAGCTACTCTTTAACAGTTCAAGCAAGTGATGTTGGTCCTCCGGTACTAACCACCACGACCACTCTCAAGGTGAAAGTCACAGACGCTAACGACCACATCCCTACGTTTGCCGACGGTCTTTACGCCGCCAAGGTGGACGAAAACGCACCCGTTGACACTTTTGTGCTTCAGTTGTTCGCCACGGACCTGGATAGTGGATCGAACCGGGACATTCGCTATTCAATCGTCAAAGGAAACGAAGCTGGTAATTTTAAGATCGATCGCATGACTGGTGTCATAACTGTAGCCTCGCCTGTGGACTATGAAACAGCGGTCGTGTTCTCTCTTACAGTGCGCGCGGAGGATCAAGGCAGACCCCCACTGTTTTCGGAGACCGAAGTTCGTGTGAGCGTCACGGACTTGAATGACAATCCGCCGGAGTTCACGAACACGAACTTCACAGCGACGATAAGCGAGAACGCTTTGATCGGCACAACGGTAATTTACTTGAAACCGCACGATCGAGACGGGCACGGAAACGGGTCGCCCTTTACTTTCATGAGGCTGATGGGAGACAAGACGAAGTTCAAACTGCATTCAGATGGATTAATAACGAAAGCGGGACCTTTGGACCACAGAGATGGACCTCATGTGTTTAAGGTTCGGGTATTCGACAGCGGTGAACCCCCTAAGTACACCGATAAAGCTGTAACCATAGTCGTTGTCGAAAGCATCACGCATGCCCCAGTAGTGGAACCACTGACGGTCTACCTGAACATGTATGGCTCGCAATTCAACGGGGGCGTAATTGGTAGCGTCAAAGGGAGCGATCGCGATGGGGATCCTCTTACGTACTCGTTTATTGCCCCGCACCGTGGAAGTCCCTTTACTATCGCACCAGATGGTCTCATCAGTGCCAGCTCGGAGGTCCTTAGCGGGATTTATCACCTGAATGTCAGTGTTAGCGACGGACGATACCGCATTTATTCACCAGTCCAAGTCGTCGTATCAGACATCACAGAGAAAATCTTGACCCATTCGCTTACTCTTCGTTTATCAGACCTGGGGCCCGGGACTTTCGTGGAAATGAATCTGGCCAAGTTCAAAGAATACCTGGGAAATCTCTTGCAGGTGACGTCAATGAATGTCCATATATGGAGCTTACAGTCGTCTGATACCAGTTTGGATGTGGTGTTTGCAGTGAAGAAGCCAGTCAAGGTAAGATTTCCTTTTTGAAGCCATTTATTGTACCGACTCTACACATAACGGCTTAGTTCATTGGTTGTCAAGTGAAGTACGCAGGTTTTATGTGGCTGACCAGGTCCGAGACGCAAGGGAACATCTTATTGGTTCTTTGAGCAATCCGAATTTCCTTATATGGACGACAAAGGCGAACGTCCCTCCAAATGACTTACTAACAAATTATTTCGGAATAAGACTCGGGAGTTAAAATGTTCCCATGTTCGCCAGAGACTTCTGTCAATTCAAGGAAAATATAGGAACTGTCGGGGAAACAAAACTAACTGGTTTCCCGAGAGAGCTTGTATTAATTATTTTGTTATATTCCTAGATTTTTTACTTCAATTTGAAAATCTCTGCAAAGCTTGCTAGCCGGCTAATGGAGTTATAAGGGGAATTTCTGATTTGATCTTTTTTTGCGCGGAGGGGGGGGGGCTTGGGGGGTAAAGTTTGTTTTAGTACGTAAGGGACACGGCGTACAGTGCACCCCCCTACACTAGGAAATTTTCAATACTGGCGTGACTGACACACTCTGCTTACATTAACTCGCACGTCAACTGTACTATCAGAGTATACCTTGTATCGACCGAACATACTTTACGTGTTTGTAACTACTCAGACAAGAGGGAAAAATCTCTTTACAGTTTACAGGAAGATTTGGATCTATCTGGGCAACTGGGCACCTACCCCTCTCCTAACGCAACAAGTTATAACAAGTTAAAAAGTTAGCGTTAATGTTGGATTAGGGGAGGGGTAGGTTCACCGTTACCCAGATTCTTGCATTGATCCGAAGATTTATGCCCCTCACTGAACTATGCATTTACAAAATTGATCTCGGGTCTTTGGAGTAACGTTTCATGCTCGTTTACTTTGTACACAGGGTTTCTTTGATTCTGAGCACATTGCGCACAAACTGAACGCTTCCCGAGGTAACTTCGAGAGAACAGTAGGCGCTCGGGTGGCTTATATTGGTGTCAGCCAGTGCCGAGTGATGCCATGCCCCGACAATTACAAATGCCAAACAGTTTACAAACCGGAGAATAAACAGATACGAATAATGTCCGAGCGAACCACGTATATCTCGTACGAGCATTCAAGAAGCCACGCCTGTATGTGCGACAGAGAGGGAGGTGAGTTTAAGTCGCGACTCTGCTCGTTTGAAGAGCTTCTAACTAAATTATGGTACTGTGTGTTTTACTATACAGTGTGGTTCTAACTTTTTCGTATGTGGATCACACCATGCAGTGTGACCATTCTTTGTAAAGCTACTGCACAGTACTGTACTGTGGTAGTGTTTGTTTTACTATACAGTGGGGTTCTAACTTTTTCATCTGTGGATCAAACCATGCGGTGTGACCATTCTCTGGAAAATTACTGAACAGTACTGTACTGTGGTACTATTTGTTTTACTCTGCAGTGTGGTTCTAACTTTTTCCTATGTGGATCAAACTATGCAATTTAAACATTCTTTGGAAATCGGTTAAACAGCATTGTTCAATTGATCAAACCATGCAGTGTGCCCATTAGTTGACAAGCCACTGAACTGTACTGTGTTGTGGTGCTGTTTGTTTTACTATACAGTGTGGGTCTAACTTTTTTATCCAAAGTTGAATCTCTGAAAAGCTACTGAGTTGTACTGTACTGTCATATAGAAATTTCTTGTTTCTCTATACATTGTGGTTCTAACTTTGAGTGATCTTTGCATCGAACCATGTATTGTAAATATTCTTTGAAAAGCTACTGACCAACACTGTATTGTGGTACTATTTCTTCTACTGTATTTTAGAAAACGAATGTTTCTACTTTTATACACGAGTTTGTCCAGAAATTCATAAATCTTAAGTCTTTCATTCTTTCATCGCATCTCTTCTCGTCCCAGGCTGCGTCGGTGTAATTGGTAAATGTGCCTCTGGTCCCTGCCCAGTCGGATACAAGTGTTCAGACTTCCCCCAGGGGTACCAGTGTAAGTGCGTTGATTCATCTAAGTGTCACCTAGAGGAGCCTGGTTGCGAGGACACATCCTGTATCACAGGTAAAGTTCGGTTTGGTTTTTTGGCAACTCGAACGCGTTTAAAACGCGAGAATTCTCAAGACCTTGCTGTGTAACTACAAAGATAGATTTTGAAAGCACTAGAGTGTTTAAACGCTGATCTTTCGAACACCCGACTAACGTTTTTGGCGCTTTTCTTTTGTGTAGGTGACACATCGATTACTTTCAAAGGTAACTCCTACATCCGTTATCACCTCAAGGAGGCGTTCGACGAACCGTCTCGCTCCATCAGTCTTGCGATGAAAACCACAGAACCTCAAGGAACGCTTGTCTTCGCTGCTGGACAGTACGATTATAGCATTCTAGAGGTATGCATAGTAACCTACTCTCAAAGTTAATCGTTGCGGCGAGGTGACAAAGTAAACCTCATAACTCTGTTGTCTTCATTTGATATCAATACTGTTTGAGAGTTGCTATAGTTCGGCTAAAACGTTAAGGATTGCTTCGTTCTCGTTCTTCTACTACGGTATTCTATTCTTAACCTTTCTATTTTCGCAGCGCAAACGAATCACAACATCAGTGAAACCCACAAGCAACGCGCACACAAAACGAAAGGGGTGGGGGTGGGTACTCTCCGCTCTCTTCGTTTCCCAGTTTTGCCCTTGCGTTCAGACTTTTAAGCGTTTCGTGGCTAAAGAACCCTTCCTAAGAAACTTGTACGCTGATAACTCTATGAGCCAGAACAACCTCAACAGCTTTTCTGTTGTGATGTTTTTCAGATTGTAAATGGCCGTTTACAGTTGCGCTTTGATTTTGGAAGCGGTGCCGGATTAGTGAGCTTAGACTGGGCTAGAGTAGACGACGGAGCCTGGCATCACGTGAGCGTCATGCGGCAGGGGAACCACGCCACTCTAATATTAGACCAAGGTCGTCATCGGGCCTGGAACCAGTCCCCAGGCAAGATGCGCATCCTTAATCTGGACGACAACTCGATTTATTTCGGGGCAAAAGTTGTTGGTTCGAAGAACAGAAGAGACATCAGCTCTCAAGGTAAATCACTAGATAATTGTTAACGTGTTCAGCTACGTCTTGCCTGAAATGATAGAAAGCCTGCAGTTTCAGAAGCTGTCTGCCCAGCTAAGACAGATTATCTTGTTGTCCGCAAGTCCGCTTCAAGGTTCTGAACGAAAGTAAAGACAACATTTTGCTTATCTTTTTCTTTTTGACCATTTACAACAGCGGACTATTAATATGATCGACTCTTATGCGTGATGTGTTCCAAGAAATAAAGCAATTGTTGTTTTATCTCATTAGTTTTTGCCTGCCTTAGTATGATTTTGATCCGGAGTCGTTTGTGTTTGCTTGTTTTTTTGGCACCGACTTGTTGACCTAAAGCGACAGACCAAACGAGACTGTACTGTTTTTTGAGATAGTGCGATTGTGTTTGATATGGTGCTTTTCGTTCTTCGCAGGACATCGTGTTGAAAATGGTTTCAAAGGCTGCCTACAGAACTTAAATCTTAATGGTGAAGACCTTCCAATGTCCGGCTCCAACATTCATGTGACTGCTGAACCTCACAATGCCTTTCCTGGTTGTCAGTTATTGGGGATGTGCCTTCCTAACCCATGCCCACCGGATCGTGTTTGCGTGGAATCGTTTACCTCCCAAACCTGCGAGTGCCTACCTGGACACGTGGGGCCAGATTGTCGGCCAAATATCAGTTGCAATCAAAACCCTTGTGGGAACGGTGGCACGTGCTTCCCCGACACAGTACAGCTCTATCGTTGTGCCTGTGCGCCTGGCTTCATGGGTACTCAGTGTCACATATACATTGGCGCGTGTGCCAGCTCGCCTTGCCAAAATGACGGCGTCTGTCGCCCTACCGCAAATGATGGCTTTACCTGCTTGTGCAAAGAAAATGTCCTTGGCCTCACGTGTGAGCAAGACACCCGACCGTGCGCGTCAAATCCGTGCGCCTTTAACGCAAATTGCACGAATATCGGCAATGATTACCAGTGCCATTGTACAGCTGGGTTGTCCGGTAAGCGTTGTGAAGAAGGGTACGACTGCAAGCGCTTACCTTGTAAGAACGGCGGTTCGTGCGTTCAGGACGCTTCCGGAAAGGCGATTTGCAGGTGCGCACCCGGTTATCAGGGGATGGATTGCTCAGAAGATCTAGACGAGTGTGCCAGTTCACCTTGCCAAAACGGCGGGGTATGTGTAAACACCAAAGGAGGTTTCGTGTGTAATTGCTCTTCAAGCACGCACGGTGGAAAGCTCTGTGACCAAGTGTTGGCAAACGTGGAAGCCAGAAAAGGTTGGCCACTTGGGCAGAATGAGATCATTGGAATCGCTGTAGTTTTAGTTGTCCTTTTGCTCGTTGTCTTACTGGTGATAATCTTCCTTCGACGTCGGGCCAGGAAGCGAAGGGAAATGCAAGCACGGTCGGGTCCAGCGAAAACTGTGATGTTAAAGGTATCTCCACCCGTGGTTGGGTCCGAAGTAGCTTCCCCCGAACCCCCAACTCCTCCTCCGAGGGAAATTCACGGCTTCACTATAGATGAGCTCGGTATGCCCCCGGGATACGACTCTGAGGACTCCTGGCGTCGACGTGAGAGAGCCCGCAAAGATTTTGGCACCATGAAGACCCTGAATTCGTCAGATAACAATCTCCCTGGCTACCACTGGGACTACACAGATATCCCCGCTGATCTCGTCCCCAGAGGATCTTTGACAAAGGGACATTCTGCCAGTCACATAGGCGACGCTTCCCTTGTGCCCGAAGTGCCCCAGAGGCCTTCTAGTTTAAGGTCCTCTCAAGGCTCAATTGATGTCCCCGAAGTCCCGAAAAGACCAAGGAATTATAGGGTTTCAGAATCGGAAGACGGATACCCTGACGTGCCTCATGTGCCCAGAAAGCCTATGGAATATTTAAACACAAAGGGGAAGTCCCCTTCGAGGTATTCCATGGATTCTCGTTATTCAGAATTCTCAGACGCCACAGATCTGGATCCGGACATCTTTAAAGGTCGCTTCCCTCGACCTCCGAGGGAACCGTACCCGGAGAATCTTGACCAACATCCAGTGGGCTCGTATGCTCCCACTTTATTAACGACGCGGGAATCCGAGCTCGGCAGCGTTACGGACGGTATCTACTCCGAGGACGATTTAGAACAGGTTTATCTCGGTAACCGAATGGAAACCTGCGATGATTCACCCGAAAACTCTTATCTTCATTCCGAAAATTGCTCAGGGGACGAGGATGAAGACGAAGATGGATTCGCGTGTAGAAAGGACTCGTGTCAGTCGGAGGATCCCGATTTCCACCAATCTTTCCAGCGGGAAATAAGACACATGATGGATCAACTTGAAGATTTGAAAATGGAGTCCGAACTGTGATGACCGTCACGTATACGTACCAGCGGTATCTTGTTTAGGAAGATAAGCATGACTTGTTTAGCACGAAATGATTTTGGAGCGGATTTTAATTGAATTCATTTGAAAATCGAAAGAGCCTAAAACAGCTGTACGTGCGTTTTTGTGATTGGTCAAAAAGTCTCACTTCACACAAACAAGCCACTTGTTGTTACACCGAAAACATATTGCGACTTTTTAAGGACATTTGGTGCTTTTTGTAGGTACCAGAAACCAGTTCTCATTGTTTTGATCAGGAGCTGTGATTTTCTACGACAAATGAAATTCGCTCTAAAATCACAGTTGAGACCTTTCTGTTTGGTTTGGACCAGTTCTTGAATAGAAACAGAACCTTATAGCGTAGAAGACGAGGACTTCAATTACAAGGCTTCGAGAGTCTGCGATGCGACCAGCTCGTTCCACACTTGAACACTTCGCAACTCTAGGTATTCATAAGAGAAAATATATAATTTTTAATCCTTATTGTTGAAGAATCTGACATGATAATTACCCTTGAGGTTGAGAAAAAAACAGACCATTTTTGTGACGTTGAAATATTTTTGTGTTTTATACATTTCCTAGTTTTATACTCTTTTTACTGTTCTTTGTTGCAGTTTTTTACTTCTTGGGTATTGATCATTATTGAAGTATTTAAATATTGACAGTACAAAACGAGTTGACGGGGTGGATGCCAGGGTAAAGACGTTGTACATTATTTATCTGAAAACGATATAGATAAAGCTTGGCATGTTTTAGCAGAGCATGCTACGAGATGTAATTTATTTTTATGCGCTTATACTTGCAGCTTATTGGCTTAAGAGTCAGACTCGTATCTTTTATAAAGACATTTTTAATAATTGGTTGTCGTAAGCTTAGAAAATAAACGAAATGAAGAATATTTTAGCTCATCCCGTTGTGTAGTCATTGACACTTAAGCAAAACACCACTGCAAATAGCAACCATGTTAAATAATGAAGACAGTATATGTTGAGCCTGGGAGAATAAGTGCAAAGTCTTAAAGATGCATCTTTTCCATTATTCGCTCGGCTTAGCCCATACTCTTGTCATTGTTTCACGGCAACACATTCAATGACATACTGGCATTCGAATCCTAGCAGTATGAAGAGGATGTTTGTCCAATGAACCTAGTCTAATGGCCTTGCTCCCACGAGTGTCCCAGAGCCAGGGACGGCGGAGCCGGGGGGGCTGGGGGGGGGGGCTTTAGCCCCCCCACTGTTGAGGAGGATGACATTTTATTTTAAGCTACAACTTTATACAAGCCTCGTCGGAAACTTTTCGCGTTTACGTATTTTTAACATTTAACTCAGCGTGTGCTTCCTTCTCATAGACGGGAAGCTTGAGTCCAAAAACCGCAGGTTAGCGTTGGAGACCGGAACGCTGAGAAATCCAAAATATTGCTGTAAGCATTAAAAGTACCTTTCATTTTCCGCTTTATCCAGGCTAATTATTTGAAGAAGTATGTCGCGGAGAATGTTGTAAATACGATTTCCGAGACTCTAGATTTCAAAATTTTCTGGGGGAGGATGCCCAGACCCCCCTACCAACTCGCGCCTCCGGCGCTCGTTGCAGCCCCTCCTCTCAGCCCCTCCTCTCAGTCTCGCAGCCCCTCCTCTTCAAAATACGCTCCGCCGTCCCTGAGAGCTCAGTGGTAGAGCGTTCGAAATGGGACGGAATTAGAAGGTCGGAAGTTCGAGAACTCTAAATTTCCTATTTTTACTCGGGCTACCTGTGGTAGCGCGAGTCTAGGTTTCGGTTTCCTATAAGTCTATCGACAACGTCGAGAATGAGCAAGCCTGCGCTGCTCGCGGTCTGCGGTGTCCCTGAAGGCATGAAAGCGAGGCGCCTTATTTCAAAATCATCCATGGATCTTTTCTTATTCAAACTCAAGTTTTTTTTTCTACGTGGTCGTGTGGAAAGAGATTAGCGGGAACAGGGCCAATAAGGCTAAATCGGAAGAAAAGTATATCCCGCGATTGAGGAGTAATATTGTTGTTTTTCCCACATATCGCTTCTTCGCCTTCGATAACTTGGAATCAGATGAATGGCATCAAGTTTCACGACTGTTTTTTACCGTGGGAACCAAGAAAGCTGATTGGTCAACATTAATTTGATTAGTAAACAAACCCAACTATCACTGAAATTTCTGTAAAACCTTAGAAAACTTTCTGATAAAATCGCTTAGCTTAAACACGACGTCGACAACAATTACGGTGCGATATACAGTCTGGTAGGTTTTTTTGCGTTTCGTGGAACCAACCATATAGTATACAATATATACAAAAATTAGGCGTAAACCCACATTCACGTTTGTTCGAAGCCGTATTATCACGTGTAGCCCGAGTGAACGCTCCCGAGAGCGTTCAAATACATAATATCTTTATCACTTCACAACACATTCGCATTTTCATTCAAATCACAGCAGTACGAAGGATGTTCGTCCCATAACAAATTGTTCAATGGCCTTGCTCTCACAAGTCTCTCTTGTAGCTCAGAGGAAGAGCGTCCAAACTAGCTTAATTATGATCGTAGGTTCGACTTCTATCCAAAAACTCTGATTTCCCTTACATCTTTTTCACTAATAGTAGCCGTGTCAACAGCCAGGGACTCGTGTAGAGCAAATCAGTCTGTTTTACAGAAATGCAGGTAGATTCAATTTCCAAAGTGTATAGGTCAAACGTAGATGGACTGAAAAGGATGTTGTGAAAAGCAATATGCTTCTCTTGCCGGGAGAGAACCAGTACACTTCTATGCTTGGATACTAGAAGTCCCTGCAAAAGAAGCGAAAAAGAAGCGAAAACAGTCAACATCAAAAGACTATTTCTGACGAAGCTGAACAGTGGCCGCCGAAAAATCAGTGACTAAAAATAAACTGATCGGGTAAAACCAAAAAGAACCCAAAAAAGCACAGTTTTGGCATTATTTTATATGAAAAAGAAGTAGGAAATATAGCCTGCAGGCTGCACAGCTGAAGTTGAAATGGCAGTAATAATAATAATAATAATAATAGACTTGTATAGCGCTAGAACTATACAAAAATATTCAAAAGCGCTTTACATTAAGTTAAAATAAATGAATAAATAGAAATCACTAAACTTTAAAACTGTTTCAACAACTATGCTAAACTTTAAAACTATTCCAACAAATCAAAAGCTTCCTTAAAAAGAAATGTTTTCAGTTGCTTTTTAAAAATGGCGAGGCTGCTACTTGTTCTTATAGTTAATGGCAGCGAGTTCCATAAAACAGGTGCAGCATGAGCAAAGGCCCGATCCCCAAGTGTAGAGCAGTTGACTTTTGGAACGACCAGAAGAGATTTTGCAGATGAACGAAGAGCGTAATTAGCAGCTGGTTTCAGGGACAAAAGATCTTTTATGTAGGAAGGACTTTGGTTGTGTAGTGCCTTGTAAACAAGAAGAAGCAATTTAAACTGAACTCTAAACGATACTGGAAGCCAATGTAGGTCGATAAGAGCGGGTGTGATATGATCAAATTTCGCAATCC
Source organism: Ricordea florida (assembly GCA_949710005.1). Taxonomy (NCBI): domain Eukaryota; kingdom Metazoa; phylum Cnidaria; class Anthozoa; order Corallimorpharia; family Ricordeidae; genus Ricordea; species Ricordea florida. Next base: position 5,146,045 of record OX453278.1, read on the forward strand.
GAAAAATCACTCTAGCCGCGGCGTTCTGAACTTTCTGTAAACGATCAAGCTGGTATTTAGGTAGACCAAATAGAAGTGCATTGCAGTAATCAAGGTGCGAAGATACAAAGGCGTGGATCAGTGTCTTTGTGGATTGCGCGGTAAGGAATTTTCTTATCTGTCTTATGTTGTATAGTCCGCGAAAAGCCTTGCTACAAATCTTGCCAATGTGAACATTCATTCGCATATGAACATCGAACCAGGCCCCAAGGTTCCGGACGCTTTCTAACGGTTTAATGACAGTGTCGCCAATGATAATAGAATCAATAGATGTTTTTTCAAGTTGTTGACGAGTACCAATAATTAGAAATTCAGTTTTCGCGTCATTGATCATTAGACGATTACCAATAAACCAAGAGCGGACATCAGCGATGCACTTTTCAATGACAGAGACAGCGTTAAATTCCGAATGGATAGAACAAGGTCGGAAGGAAAGGTAAATCTGGGTGTCGTCAGCATAACCATGGACGGAAGGGAGGTGCTGTGAAATAATGTTAAAGAGACGGGAGACGTAAAGAGTAAATAAAATAGGGCCCATGCAACTGCCCTGGGGGACTCCACAGTTCAGATTGAAGTCGTCAGAAGTCTTATCACCGACAAGTATACGTTGTTTGCGACCAGACAGTACAGACTGACTTGAGAAAAACCGGCGGAACAAGAGGAGTGACTGGTGGTCTTTGCGAGCATTTACTAGCGTGTGAGCACTGTGATTTCTTTTGCGAGCACGAGCAGTGATAAAAATTGGCGTTGCGAGCAACGAGCACTTTAGAATGTACAACTCGCGAGCAGCGAGCACTTCTTATATTTTCATTTCTCGTGCGCTTTCCACCAAACTTGATATAGGAGTGAAGCAACATGGAAAAAGCTAGAAAACTACATTTGCTTCGTCGAAAAGAAGGATGAAATTTCGAGCAATCCCAACAAGAACGCGAGCAATTGCCAAAAATTTGCGAGCATGAGCAAGCGAGCCCTCACCTAAGTTTTGCGAGCAATTCGAGGCACAATTATGCGAACACATGAAAACCCTAACAACGGAGAGAACCAGCAACAAACTCAAACCACGTGAGAAGGCGGGCCACAGATATGGGACGCGACTGCTCTTACCAAAGCGCTGACCTTGATTAAAACAGATTCAAATGTATGGGCGGAATAATGCTGTTGACGTTAGTTCGCGTAGTTTTCTTACGTCATCGCAAGAAATTGTCACTTGGAACTGACGAAGGAATATACGTCACTAACCGAGAGAAAACTGGCACTTACATGTATACCAGAAGTCCTTGCAGATGGCGGAAACAGTTGGATATTATAAGAGTGCTGTGTAAGCTTAGTGTTGTTCTCCGAGTCTAAGAGCCGGCAATTTGACATCGATTTCTCCGTTTCTACTCATTATAAACTAAAGTCATTTCCTTAGAACTGCGATGGGTGACAAATATTTGGGACCGCACTTGAAGACGAGTGAGAAGGTTTGTATTTCAACTGTTCTTTTTATGTCGTTCGAATGTTCTTTTAAATGTTCGACGATTGTAATTGTATTATGGAGAATACAAATTATGTAATTATTTGTTCATTTTTTTATATGATATTGTAGATGTGAACCAGTGCTTGGCAGTGCAGGCCATCGTTGACCAGGAAGTAGTCGCAGTTTGCAAAGCCGATCGTGATACTGTAGAATTAAAAATTTACGAATTGTCTCGAAATAGTAATACACTGTACTGTATCCTGATATCACAAAACTGCTTATTTGTGTTTCTATCAGCATGTGTCCCTGCTTAAATTAACTATGGGCAAACTGCTTTATGTTTGATTAAAGGGTTTAGTGTGGTAAAAAAATGGTCAGAAAATCAATAAAAAAGTTATTTATTTTTATCAAATCATAGGACAAGCATACTATTATAAACTCACAGAATCAATGGAAACAAATACTGTCACATGTATATATTATGTTTTATAATCATGAGATGTAGCCACCCTTTGAAATTTTTTGTTGTTGATATAATTGCAGATTTACCTTCAACTATCAAACAGGCCTACATTTTTTTCTTTTCCTTTCTTTTTTTTTTCAAACAGGTTTTAAAATCAGTGGTGAAGCTGTTTGTTCAAATGTCAACTCCGAACTACAGTATGCCATGGCAAATGAAACGTCAACAACAGGTGTTTGGCTCAGGATTTGTTATTTCTAGCAGACGAATACTGACCAATGGGCATGTAGTCGCATATCAGAAATCGGTAAGTACTGTATTTATTAAACACTAGTAATATTTGATTTAAACCAGTAACCAGTTATATTTCTTTAAATATATAATATTTAATGGTACAAAATTGAATGTATTAGGTTAGTTGGTTTCTACCAAACCATAGAGACTATTCAGTCTTGTTGTCTTAAAGTCAAGTATTCAACTTAGTGCCAAGTGAAGCTGCTTTCTCAGCAGTATTAGCTTCTGGAAAACTGTTGCTTGTAGTTTAATAATTAAACGACAAGTTCAATTTATTTTTTTTTTTAAAACTAGATTTTTGTTGATATAAAGGTATGTGTAGTTATCATAATAATCTTTATTCAAACATTAGAAACATATGAAAAGGAGAACACTGAGGTTAACCCTATGGGCAAGTTACTTCAATGCAAAGAAAAACAGAAAGTGATCTATATAAAAATTTCAAAATTGATATATATATATAGGTACCCAAATTGTAGAAGTTGTCAAAAAATGTTCATATACAGTGTATCTCTTCAGTGTCATTCTAAGCTGCTTCACATTAGGACCCTCAGGTCCATTTACTATGCTGTTTGGAAAGCCATTCCAAAATCTAAAAATATACATATACATATATGTAAATTATACATATGCATTTAGTATCACCCAACTAGTGGACTAATGCAAATGCTGCAATCTGATTGGCTATGCTACTAGAGGACTATTAGTAACAGGCCTTCTGATAGGGTGCGATAAGAAATGCAAATTATGCAAAATTTGCAGGGCAGATTATGCGATTACAGAGGCCAATTATGCGATAAATAATGAAGATTATGCGATTTTTACGGGTCTAATTGTTGAATATACACCAGTGTTCTCCTTTTATTTCAACTCAACAGATAATAGAGTTTTTCAAACCGGTAAAACACTTGTGTAACTGTTGAATTGTCAAGAATTTCAGGCCATTTTAGGCGGTAGATTTTACTGGTTACCGCTTGAACAGGAGAACACTGTATACACATATACAAATTTACAGATATATATCTAAACCAGATAGAGAATACATATAAAACACCAGTAATATGGAAAACATTTATTTGAGTTAAGATTTAAACAATGAACAATGATATTGTAATAGTCATTGTACCTGTTGCTATTATCCACCCAATAAACCCATTAACTAAACTAGCCAATGATTTTAATTGATCCCCAGGAACATATGCATTCAAAGGAAACGCACTGCATTAAGGTTCAAGTTGATAGACGTGTTAATTATTGAGAGATGGAAACAAATGATGTTTGTCTAGTTGGTTTAGTTGGTTATTACAGGATTGTTAATGGTCATTTTGTTTCATTATTTCTCTTTTTAAACAGCTTGTCTTTTTTTGCAGGTTCGTGTTCGTAAACATGGTGATGCCAAGAAGTATAATGCCCATGTAATTCATGTTGGGCACGAGTGCGACATTGCAATGGTATGCATTTCTCAGAAATACTTAGATTAATACTTGTATTTTCATGCTTTTACGTGCGATTCCCCAACAAAGTCAAATAAAATCATAATCATAAAAGTGTATGTTTTGATAATATACATGATCTAATAACATGTGTTGAATGTATGATGTTCTTGGTGCCAAGCATAGATTGAGCAAAAGTGTACAAATATAGTTAAATGTCATTTTTTGTTATAGTGCAAAGTTTGGCAAAGTTTTGTTAAAGTGTTGTGTACTGTAAGTAAATATAAGAAGCATAATTAGGAATGCACTTTTTGCTTAAGTTAGCACAGGGTTCTGGTTGTCAGGAAACTGCTACATGAGTGTGTTTTCTAATATAATGGAAATGAATGGGCTTTAGAAAGTGGTGATAATCTTTTCTGTTCTTAAATTACCTTTCCTGCAGCTGGGTGTAGCAGACGAGGTATTCTGGGAAGATCTTTGTCCACTTGAGTTTGGTGAAGTGCCTGCTCTGGAGGAAGATGTTGTTTGTGTTGGTTTCCCTACAGGTGGTGATAACATCAGTGTGACACGAGGTGTCGTCTCGAGGGTTGAGATCCAACGATATGCTCATTCTGCCGTGGAGCTTTTGGCAATACAGGTGTGGTGTCATACTGAGCATGTTATGTCAGGGTTTTCAATAAGAATTGTAGTAGCAGGAGAATTGTGTAAAGTAACAGGAGAATATTCTGAAAGCGCTCCATGTCTGAATTTAAAAGTAGCTCAGGCCATCTAAATTTGGCCAGAGAATTCTTTGTAGTAGCCGGAGAATTCTATGATCTCTGATACCTGGTGAACACCCTGCTATATAGAAGCCATATCAGGCCAATATTGCTAGTCTGTAGCAGTGTTACTTTCCCCACCATTCTATCACTGGTACCTACAGTATTTATACAACTGAGTGGAGAGATACAGTGTTAAGTTACCAATTTTTACTCACAGGGACATATACAGTAGCAGTGTTTTCAGTTTTGTAGAAAGTAGCAAGAGTAAACAGAAAAGTACCTGGCAATTCACCATGGAGCAGTGCTGTGCCATGTTACATAGTGTTTTGAAATAAAATATCTGAATTGTTGTTTCAAAAGTTGTGAACACAAGAATTTTGACAACTGCAACTTTTGAGAGCACTGCATACAGTGGTTAATATAAAATGACTGAGACCCTTGTTTAATATCTAACCCAAGTCCAAAATGTTGAACTACAGAAATCAGAACTTTGAGGTTATGAGAAACCACTTTCTCATCATTGAGATTTTGGCACTCCTGAAGTTTGAGCAGCTTTGCCTAGTTGCCTTTCAAAGTTTTTCTTTTTGTGAGCCTATAAAATTTTCATTGTAAGCAGGGTTCTCCAGTAAATTTTAAGTAGAAATGAAAGTATATCGCAATGGGTTTATTTAAAAGGCACTCCCGCCTTTCACTCGGTGTAGGTATGGGAGGGGGTGACCCCCTTCCCATGGGAGTGGTTCGGGGGGGGGACTCCCCTGCTAAGTAAACATACCACTAATTAAGAGCGGTAATTATTAAAGTGAATCTCATGGCCCAAAGATAAATTATCAGTGTGTTTTTACTTTATTTGATTCTTATATCTTGCCACTGTCATGGATTTATTTTTATTGAACAAGCTACGGCAGATTTATTTTTAATACTCCTCTTAGGAACTAATTTCTTTGAGTAGCCGGCACATTCGTGACGGCTAGCCGGCGGTTTTCATCAGTCGCTGGAGCTTCTGAAGAACCCTGGTTATAAGACAGCTCAGCGGCAAAGAACTGATCTTCGGTTTTCTCTCATGTGACAGATTGATGCTGCTATTAACAGTGGTAACAGTGGAGGACCAGCCCTTCAAGATGACAAAGTCATTGGAATTGCGTTTGAAACTTTGGATAATGCGGAAAATATTGGATACATCATACCTGTAATTTGAGTAACGGTTCAAAGAATAGCCACACTGTTTAATCCACACATAAAAAAGTCAAAACTATCTTTTCGTAAACAGTACCACAATACAGTACTGTTCAGTACCTTTCCAAAAAATAGTCGCACTGGATGGTTTGATACAATGATGAAAAAGTTAGAACCATATTGTGTAGTAAAGCAAACAGTACCACGGTAAGGTATTGTTTAGTAGCTTTTCAAAGAATGGTCACACTGCATGGTTTGATCCACAGATGAAAAAATTAGAACCGCACTGTATAGTAAAACAAACAGTACCACAGTACAGTACTGTTTAGTAGCTTTACAAAGAATGGTCACACTGCAAGGTTAAATCCACATACGAAAAAATTAGAACCGCACTGTATAGTAAAACAAACAGTACCACAGTACAGTACTGTTCATTAGCTTTCCAAAGAATAGTCACAGTTTTTGTGTGAATTTTTTTAAAGCTCTCAATGCTCCTTCTCTTTGAATTATTCTTGATAGGTAACGGTGATAAGACACTTTCTAGAAGACATTGACAGGAGTAACATGTATACGGGGTTTTGTCGTCTCGGCATCAAGTGGCAGCCGATTGAGAGTGAACACATGCGCAACTACTTCCACTTGTCCCACGATCAGACCGGTGTACTGGTAACTAAAGTGTTACCGCTGTTCAGCTGCAGTGCGGTACTCAAGCGGGGTGATGTACTGATGGCGATAGACAATGAAGTGATCGCTGATAATGGAACGGTAGGGAGTTGATTAGATGCTTGGATGAAGAATGATGTCAGGGCTCTCAAATGACCCAATCTGCCTCAAACTTGCTAATGCTGGAGGTCTTGAGTTGAGAGATAATTGTAACGAAACGTCAGGTCAAACCTCAAAAAACCTTATTTTAAGTGTAAATTCAAATCACCCCGATCGAAATATAAGGACGTTGGAAGCGGTGGTTTGGCTCCGTTTCTTGGAACGTGAGAAAAGTCTCTTCGGGCGATTTAGGTCCAATACTGTTGTTCGCTATTTCGTTTCAACCAAAGACTTTCTGCTTCTCAAACTCTGCCAGAAGGGAGGCCTTTTTACCGTTAGACTGAAGTACTTGATTTTCATACATTTTGGAATTTTAGGAGAAACGTTAAAGTTGACTTGAAATCTGGCCATTCCTGATTTTATCTCCATGGTCAGGTTTAATAATAATAATAATAATAATAATAATAATAATAATAATAATAATAATAATGAACTTTATTTGAGTGTCAACTGTATCTAGCACTGACGTACTAATTGGGGACACTGTAAAACACAAATCAAATCAAATCAAATCATATTTGATTAAATCAAATCAAATGTTGGTTTTTGTGGAGAGGGGAAAACCGGAATACCCGGAGAAAAACCTCTCGGAGCAGAGCAGAGAACCAACAAACTCAGCCCACATATGACGCCGGGACTGGGTATCGAACCCGGGCCACATTGGTGGAAGGCGAGCGCTCTCACCACTGCGCCAACCCTGCTCCCTCTTTGCAAATAACAAGCTGGCGAGCCTCGCACCAGAAGAGATTTTTAACAAGTTTAAATGAAACAGTGATACTTTCTGTAAGTTTGTCATGTTTTGATCCTGTTATTTTCTTAACTTTCAGGTACACTTTCGTGGGAACGAACGTATTTTGTTTGATTACAAGCTGTCGCAAATGTTTGTTGGAGACATCTGCAAAGTCAAGATTCTCAGGGAGGGGACGGTAAAGAAAGTAGAAGTCAAACTCGACTTGGTAACCTCTCTAGTCCCCACCCAACTCTATGACAAAAGACCTAGGTAAGAGGCAGTGCAGTTGGTAATCGATAATTACACGAAAACGTTTGCAGCAAGAAACCTTATATTTCTACACGTTGTTTCTTACTTGATGCTTTGTTTACATGATTTTTTTTTCAGCAAGATATCTTGGAAAGCAAAAGAGTTAAAATGCTCTAAATGTTTGATATATATAGGACATGAATGTATTACCAGGAAGTTCGTTAGCTGCGTTGTCATCGCACGAGGCAGCGGCATCTAGTAGGCATGAGCGTATGCGTTGTGTAATTCCATAGATAGGGGTTTACACTCAACTCTTTTAATTTGCTCTCAGAGAAACCTATCAGAACACGCCAAGAATCAGTATCCACTGCTTTGGTAAATACCTAATGTGGGTAGAATGTACTTGACTTACCCACCTGACTGGTAAAGACTCCGTTGTAATATAGTAGGCTGCCTAGCACTTTTGCTAGAAAATGGTAGGGTTGTGGGATGTGGCTTAAAATGATAACGTCAAATTGCAGTAAGGGTATGTTAAAGCCACACATATGCGCACTGAGACGACAGTGGTAGAAGGGATAAAACCCTGTTGCTACCAAAAAGCACTTTTGCTAGCTGACTCACTTTGCGCATGCTCTTTTATTTTTCTTTTCGCCAGTTATTTGGTGTACGCGGGCCTGGTTTTTGCTGCTCTATCCCAACCCTATATGCAGCATCAATACGGAAAAGACTGGGCACGAAAGGCACCCATCAGACTTTGTGATCGTGTCCTTTACGGCGTCCTGAACCAAACAGGACAAGAAGTGATTCTGCTAAGTCAGGTAGAAAAAGCTAACAGCATAACGTTACAGATGGGCTAAGCGAGGTGAATACGGCAATCGAGCAGAATGACCGCACGTCTTTATGACCTGTGAGCGCAAATAAAGCAGCTTTGAAAATGATCTTCCTTCGAGCAGCCCCTTGTGTATCATCCTTGTGTATCATCGTTGTGTATCTATCCGTCAGTTGAGACATTACATTTCTTTTGTTAAGGTTTGAATCCTGTTGAAGGCAACTTACCTCACGCATGTATACATGTTCATGTAAATAGCATTTTTTATCAGGATTTTTTGAGATATTTTTAATTGATTTGTAAAAAGAAATACGGTATGTCATCGTGCCAGAGTGCTTCTTTTTTTACCGTGTATTAAGGTATCAGTAAGGGGAAAATTCGCCATTTTACATACTTTTACCTTTTTAAACGGCTGGATAAATCTTAAGGTTATCTTTAAAACTGAAAAAACTCCACGAAAAAATATTATATTCGTCGCTAGTTATTGCACGATAAAGATTTTTTGCACACTAATTACTTAATTGAGAGTTGACAAGTTCTGTCAAATGAATATTAATTGTCGAGGCAAGGTGTCACGTGACACCAATAACATGCTGAGTTTGACACGCGATTTCGCGCGCCATAATCAGTGCACGGATGTCTTCGAGGAAGAACAAGCGATCTTGCCCTTTTTCATCGGCTAAAGGAAGGCCAAAGAAGGCAAAAAACACTTTTGACAAAAAGTGGGCCGCTAAATTAGCGGAAAGCGACAGAGTCTTATTACAATCAAGAAAAATTGCTGGATGAACTCGATCGCGATCACGAAGCCAGCGAGCAAGCCGAAATAAGCGCAAGTCGCCGTAAAATACGATTGCAATAAACTGTCGAAGCAGAGGAATGTGAAGAAGAGAAGTTTACGTTTACGACGTTCGCTCCAGCGTTTCCGTTTGTGCGCTTGTATTTCCTCGGGGGTCTACGGGCCTTTGGCATCTTTACTGACATGGCCATAGTTTTGAAGATTAGTCAAGATACATAAAATTTCATCACCAAACGTCAAAAGATGATTTCGTGTTTACGTGCCTTGGAATTCTGACTTCACACATGAAAAAGCGGTTTATTCACAGGAAAATAATTTAACGCGTGCCGTCGAGAGAAATTTGTACCTGTTCCATGTTAACTGTCACACTCCTATTGTTGTATAGAAAGTTGATTCCTCTGCGGTTTCTCCATTGGTGTGATAATCTCATTACACTTGGATGCCGCCGAATTTTAGTTTTTCTCTGTTTCTCGAAAGTAAAAAATAGGCGAGTTGTACGTGCATTTCGAGTTCCAAGTCGTCAGCCCCTGGACCAAATTAGCTGAAATTTGGAGAGCATGTTGTCAGAACGTTCGCCGACAAAATCATGTCTGCGAATTCTGATTTTTTTTCTCATTAAAAAGTTATGCCTGTTTTTCGCGGGCAGTTCAATTTTTTTTCCTATTCAAACTTTATCCTCTTGTAAAAAAATAACAAACGCATGTGCCAAAAATCTGAGACACGGTTTTTGAGGTCAATGTGTGAAGAAACGGATGCCATGTTAATCGTTTTCTCCGACCTAATTTTAGCGGGCGTAGAACTTGATTTATAGGTTCGTGAAGCTTTGTTAACATATTCACATTTTCGAAAACCAGTAGATTTTTTACTGTTTAAACAGATCGGGTTATAATCTGTAGTTATTAAGCTTTCAAAAAATATACGGTTTATATGGGTTTTTGTTAAAACCAAGAGCGCTAGAGCGGGCCGCGCGCGAATGGTCAAATGGGTTATACTGATACCTTAATGAATAAGAAATTCGTTTGAATTTTTAATATTCCAGGCCTTTATTCTTCTGAACTTTTCAGGTTCTTGCTTCTGAGCTCACAACCGGCTACGAAACAATGGCAAATTTACAGTTGTTCAAGGTGAACGGAATACCGATTTTGAACCTCAAACATCTGGCGTCGGTTTTGGACGACATCACTAGACCTTTCATCGATGGAGCTGGGTCACAAGAGCAGAGCTTGACAACGACGACAACAGCCCAGGACGAAGACAGCGAGCAAAAATTCGGAACGGAGCCATCAAAAACGAGCTCCACAGAAAATTCTCGGCAAGTTCAAGATATTATCTCCTTGAAGGAACGCGGTGAAGAGGATTGTTCCGACTCTCGGTCCTACAACAAACTGAAGACTCTAGAAAACGTAACGAAAGACTGTGACAGAGAAACCGACGTTTGCGCCACAAAGAATAATTCTGTCTCCGAGTTAATGAACCCACTTCCGGAGCACTCGGACTGCAGGGACTCGAAAACGACTTCCGGTTGTTCCGAGTCGTTGCTCTTCTCAACGCAACCGGGCGAAGCAAGCTGTGGTCTGGACGAAGACCCTACACTACTATGCAGAAAGGACTACGTCCATTTTGAGCTTGACAAGGACAAAATCATTGTATTGCACGTGCCCACCGCATATAAGTATGCACCCGAGATTTTACAGCAGTACGCCATTGGTCAGCCTCGATCGGACGACTTGCCGCCGCCGCCATAAAGACTCAGTGGCATCATGGGTAATGCCTTTACTCATGCGCGAACTTGCAACGATGCTGCACTGGGATTTATTGAATGTGCGAGCATTTTTACCCACACTCTGTGTGTCACTGCGCGCATTTTATCTGAGGAATGAGTGTAATTTATTTTACGACAGATGAAGGGTTCGCTCTCTATTCAGGGGAAGGTTTTAAGCTAAAACGTAGAAAAAGGTACCTATTTATTTGTTTCTTTCCTCTGAACAAACGTTTTATATTTCGCCCCTTAAATGAGCCATGAATCCAACATGGATTTCGCAGATGGTGAGCTTATTAGAGTAGTGGGGTCTATTCCAAAGTTGGAAACAAAACTGTATTTTGAATTCGGTACTCTAAAACCGTCATGTACAGTATTCGAAGGGTTCGAAAAGACGCCTTTCCCAAAATACTTTGTTTACCAGGGGCTGGTCCTCAATTTTCCCATTTACATTCGTTCACTTGAGGAATATTAAAATCCACAATTATAAAGGTGGCATAAAGGTGGCATAAAGGTGGTGAAAATAGAAGCATTTGAATGACAAGCGTGTGTCTGCAGAACTCGGTTATCCGACGTCTTCTGCCGAACACCGAGTGTGATTACAAGCACCATTTCAGTTTTAGCAAATGAATTATCTGATCGTTATTAAAAGACTTTTATCGAGATGCTGTATCGATTCAGTTTTTGTTAAAGTAATCGTTTATTTTTCCTGGTGATAAACATGCAAAAATTTCAACAAGCTGATTATGCAATTAATCCCAAACATTGCAGAAAGTACAAGTTGAGGGGTGGACAACTTTTATTTTATCTTTTTTTTAGGGGGGGGGGGGGGAGAGAGGGGGGCGGGGCAGAGGCTGAGCAATTTTGTCATGGCATGAATTTTTCACCTTTGGTCTGCGCAAGAATTTTCAGCATCCTTTTTTCCCTTGGCCCACTGTGCATGAATTTTTAATCCTTCTTTTTAGTTAGGGTTAGGGTTTCCCTTAGGGTAACCCAAAAGTCAGGGTTAGGCTAACCCTTTTAATTAGGTTTTTTTTATCGTAGTCGGAAATTGACACGTTTTTCCAACGTTTCTCGCATCGCGCGAGATGTGTTTGTGTATTTAGAACTAGAGAGTGAGACATCTTATCTTCCGAGGTTTGAATCGAGCTCAAGCCCTCGTGAAACATCAGATTGAAGGGCAAATTTGATACGACTGCGCCACCAAGGCATCTATTTCAGAGTTCTAGAGGTCCAGAAGTCCTTCGAAAAGTCCTGTTTTGTGTAGAGTGTCAAAAAGCTTATGTCACGTTTTCAATTGTTGTTCATATAGTAAAAGCTCAGTTGAAACCTAAGCTTAATAATGCTGAAAGGAAAAAGCCATTTCATTGATTCATGTTTAAGATGATTCTTCGAACGTTTTCTTGTGCCTTGGATAGTTTTCTGTAAATAGCATCGTGTTTGTTTTTGTCACACAAGCACTGATCACGCACAGCACAACCGGAATGTTCATATGTGGAGAACGACGTTCTTTAGTTGAACCAGTTTGTTGACTTCTCAAATAGTGACAAGACATTGAATTCTTGTAAGAATGGCCATTTTAGACACTCTTGAAAAACTTGCCATTTCTTTTCTAATACGTCTTTTTCATGCGGTTTTTTGCATTGTAACAATCTATGATAGTTACGCTTTCAATCCATACTAATTAGGGTATTGTGCGACTTGTATTTCTCATTTTTCAGCCTTCCGAAATTTGCCCAAAAAATCGTCCATTTTTGAAAATTTACCTATGGTCCCCCCTTTGCTATTTTGCCAAAAATGGCCATTTTAGACACTATTGAAAAACTTGCCATTTCTCTTCTAACACGTCTTTTTTCATGCGGTTTTTTGCATTGTAACAATCTATGATAGTCACGCTTTCCATCCATACTAATTAGGGTATTGTGCGACTTGTACTTCTCATTTTTCAGCCATCCGAAATTTGCTAACAAATTCGTCCATTTTTGAAAATTTTCCTATGGTCCCCCCTTTGCTATTTTGCCAAAAATGGCCATTTTAGACACTATTAAAAAACTTGGCATTTCTCTTCTAATACGTCTTTTTTCATGCGGTTTTTTGCATTGTAACAATCTATGATACTTACGCTTTCAATCCATACTAATTAGGGTATTGTGCGACTTGTACTTCTCATTTTTCAGCCTTCCGAAATTTGCCCAAAAAATCGTCCATTTTTGAAAATTTTCCTATGGTCCACCCTTTGCTATTTTGCCAAATATGGTCATTTTAGACACTCTTGAAAAACTTGCCATCTCTCTTCTAATACGTCTTTTTTCGTGCGGTTTTTTGAATTGTAACACTCTATGATAGTTACGCTTTCAATCCATACTAATTAGGGTATTGTGCGACTTGTACTTCTCATTATTCAGCCTTCCGAAATTTGCCCAAAAATCGTCCATTTTTGAAAATTTTCCTATGGTCCCCCCTTTTCTATTTTGCCAAAAATGGCCATTTTAGACACTATTGAAGAAATTGCCATTTCTCTTCTAATACGTGTTTTTTCATGCCGCCTTTTGCATTGTAACAATCTATAATAGTTACGCTTTCAATCCATACTAATTAGGGTATTGTGCGACTTGTACTTCTCATTTTTCAGCCTTCCGAAAATTGCCGAAAAAATCGTCCATTTTTGAAAATTTTCCTATGGGCCCCCTTTTGCTATTTTGCCAAAAATGGCCATTTTAGACACTATTAAAAAACTTACCATTTCTCTTCTAATACGTCTTTTTTCATGCGCTTTTTTGCATTGTAACAATCTATGATAGTTACGCTTTCAATCCATACTAATTAGGGTATTGTGCGACTTGTACTTCTCATTTTTCAGCCTTCCGAAATTTGCCAAAAAAATGATCCATTTTTGAAAATTTTTCAATGGTCGCCCCTTTGCTATTTTGCCAAAAATGTCCACTTTAGACACTATTAAAAAACTTGCCATTTCTCTTCTAATACGTCTTTTTTCATGCGGCTTTTTGCATTGTAACAATCTATGATAGTTACGCTTTTAATCCATACAAAGTAGAATATTGTGCGACTTGTACTTCTTTTTTTTCAGTCTTCCGAAATTTGCCTAAAAAATCGTCCATTTTTGAACATTTTCCTATGGTCATCCCTTTGCTATTTTGCCAAGAATGGCCAATTTAGACACTTTTGACAAAATTGCCATTTCTCTTCTAATACATCTTTTTTCATGCGCTTTTTTGCATTGTAACAATCTATGATAGTTACGCTTTCAATCCATACTAATTAGGGTATTGTGCGACTTGTACTTCTCATTTTTCAGCCTTCCGAAAATTGCCAAAAAAATGGTCCATTTTTGAAAATTTTTCTATGGTCGCCCCTTTGCTATTTTGCCAAAAATGTCCACTTTAGACACTATTAAAAAACTTACCATTTCTCTTCTAATACGTCTTTTTTCATGCGCTTTTTTGCATTGTAACAATCTATGATAGTTACGCTTTCAATCCATACTAATTAGGATATTGTGCGACTTGTACTTCTCATTTTTCAGCCTTCCGAAATTTGCCCAAAAAATAATCAATTTTTGAAAATTTTCCTATGGTCCCGCTTTTGCTATTTTGCCAAAAATGGCCATTTTAGACACTATTAAAAAACTTGCCATTTCTCTTCTAATACATCTTTTTTCATGCGCTTTTTTGCATTGTAACAATCTATGATAGTTACGCTTTCAATCCATACTAATTAGGGTATTGTGCGACTTGTACTTCTCATTTTTCAGCCATCCGAAATTTGCTAAAAAATTCGTCCATTTTTGAAACTTTTCCTATGGTCGCCATTTTGCTATTTTGCCAAAAATGGCCATTTTAGACACTATTAAAAAACTTGCCATTTCTCTTCTAATACGTCTTTTTTCATGCGGTTTTTTGCATTGTAACAATCTATGATAGTTACGCTTTCAATCCATACTAATTAGGGTATTGTGCGACTTGTACTTCTCATTTTTCAGCCTTGCGAAATTTGCCAAAAAAATCGTCCATTTTTGAAAATTTTCCTATGGTCCCCCCTTTGCTATTTTGCCAAAAATTGCCATTTTAGACAATATTAAAAAACTTGCCATGTCCCTTCTAATACGTCTTTTTTCATGCAGTTTTTTGCATTGTAACAATCTATGATAGTTACGCTTTCAATCCATACTAATTAGGGTATTGTGCGACTTCTACTTCTCATTTGTCAGCCTTCCGAAGTTTGCCCAAAAAATCGTCCATTTTTGAGAATTTTCCTATGGTCCCCCTTTTGCTATTTTGCCAAAAATGGCCATTTTAGACACTATTAAAAAACTTGCCATTTCTCTTTAAATACGTCTTTTGTCATGCGGCTTTTTGCATTGTAACAATCTATGATAGTTACGCTTTCAGTCCATACTAATTAGATAATTGTGCGACTTGTACTTCTTATTTTTCAGCCATCCGAAATTTGCTAAAAAAATCGTCCATTTTTGAAAATTTTCCTATGGTCCTCCCTTTGCTATTTTGCCAAAAATGGCCATTTTAGACACTCTTGAAAAACTTGCCATTTCTCTTCTAATACGTCTTTTTTCATGCGGTTTTTTTCATTGTAACAATCTATGATAGTTACGCTTTCAATCCATACTAATTAGGGTATTGTGCGGCTTGTGCTTCTCATTTTTCAGCCTTCCGAAATTTGCCCAAAAAATCGTCCATTTTTGAAAATTTTCCTATGGACCCCTTTGCTATTTTGCCAAAAATGGTCATTTTAGACACTCTTGAAAAACTTGCCATTTCTCTTCTAATACGTCTTTTTTCATGCGGTTTTTTGCATTGTAACAATCTATGATAGTTACGCTTTCAATCCATACTAATTAGGGTATTGTGCGACTTGTGCTTCTCATTTTTCAGCCTTCCAAAATTTGCCCAAAAAATCGTCCATTTTTGAAAATTTTCCTATGGTCCCCCCTTTGCTATTTTGCCAAAAATGGCCATTTTATACACTAATAAAAAACTTTTGCGACTATTAAAAAATTTGTGCGACATGTACTTCTCATTTTTCAGCCTTCAGAAATTTGCCCAATTTTTCTTTTTTTCCTTTTGCTATTTTGCCAAAAATGGCCATTTTAGACACTCTTGAAAAACTTGCCATTTCTCTTCTAATACGTCTTTTTTCATGCGGTGTTTTGCATTGTAACAATCTATGATAGTTACGCTTTCAATCCATACTAATTAGGGTATTGTGCGACTTGTACTTCTCATTTTTCAGCCTTCAGAAATTTGCCCAAAAATTCATCAATTTTTGAAAATTTTCCTATGGATCCCCCTTTGCTATTTTGCCAAGAATGGCCATTTTAGACACTATTAAAAAACCTGCCTTTTCTCTTCTAATACATCTTTTTTCATGCGCTTTTTTGCATTGTAACAATCTATGATAGTTACGCTTGCAATCCATACTAATTAGGGTATTGTGCGACTTGTACTTCTCATTTTTCAGCCATCCGAAATTTCCTAAAAAATTCGTCCATTTTTGAAAATTTTCCTATGGTCGCCCCTTTGCTATTTTGCCAAAAATGGCCATTTTAGACACTATTAAAAAACTTGCCATTTCTCTTCTAATACGTCTTTTTTCATGCGGTTTTTTGCATTGTAACAATCTATGATAGTTACGCTTTCAATCCATACTAATTAGGGTATTGTGCGAATTGTATTTCTCATTATTCAGCCTTCCGAAATTTGCCCAAAAAATCGTCCATTTTTGAAAATTTTCCTATGGTCCCCCCTTTTCTATTTTGCCAAAAATGGCAATTTTAGACACTCTTGAAAAACTTGCCATTTCTCTTCTAATACGTCTCTTTTCATGCGGTTTTTTGCATTGTAACAATCTATGATAGTTACGCTTTCAGTCCATAATAATTAGGGTATTGTGCGACTTGTACTTCTTATTTTTTAGCCATCCGAAATTTGCAAAAAAAATCGTCCATTTTTGAAAATTTTCCTATGGTCCCCCCTTTGCTATTTTGCCAAAAATGGCCATTTTAGACACTCTTGAAAAACTTGCCATTTCTCTTCTAATACGTCTTTTTTCATGCGGTTTTTTGCATTGTAACAATCTATGATAGTTACGCTTTCAATCCATACTAATTAGGGTATTGTGCGACTTGTACTTCTCATTTTTCAGCCTTCTGAAATTTGCCCAAAAAATCGTCCATTTTTGAAAATTTTCCTATGGTCCCGCTTTTGCTATTTTGCCAAAAATGGCCATTTTAGACACTATTAAAAAACTTGCCATTTCTCTTCTAATACGTCTTTTTTCATGCAGTTTTTTGCATTGTAACAATCTATGATAGTTACGCTTTCAATCCATACTAATTAGGGTATTGTGCGACTTCTACTTCTCATTTGTCAGCCTTCCGAAGTTTGCCCAAAAAATCGTCCATTTTTGAGAATTTTCCTATGGTCCCCCTTTTGCTATTTTGCCAAAAATGGCCATTTTAGACACTATTAAAAAACTTGCCATTTCTCTTCTAATACGTCTTTTGTCATGCGGCTTTTTGCATTGTAACAATCTATGATAGTTACGCTTTCAGTCCATACTAATTAGGGTATTGTGCGACTTGTACTTCTTATTTTTCAGCCATCCGAAGTTTGCTAAAAAAATCGTCCATTTTTGAAAATTTTCCTATGGTCCCCCCTTTGCTATTTTGCCAAATATGGTCATTTTAGACACTCTTGAAAAACTTGCCATCTCTCTTCTAATACGTCTTTTTTCATGCGGCTTTTTGCATTGTAACAATCTATGATAGTTACGCTTTTAATCCATACAAAGTAGAATATTGTGCGACTTGTACTTCTTTTTTTTCAGTCTTCTGAAATTTGCCTAAAAAATCGTCCATTTTTGAACATTTTCCTATGGTCATCCCTTTGCTATTTTGCCAAGAATGGCCAATTTAGACACTTTTGACAAAATTGCCATTTCTCTTCTAATACATCTTTTTTCATGCGCTTTTTTGCATTGTAACAATCTATGATAGTTACGCTTTCAATCCATACTAATTAGGGTATTGTGCGACTTCTACTTCTCATTTGTCAGCCTTCCGAAGTTTGCCCAAAAAATCGTCCATTTTTGAGAATTTTCCTATGGTCCCCCTTTTGCTATTTTGCCAAAAATGGCCATTTTAGACACTATTAAAAAACTTGCCATTTCTCTTTAAATACGTCTTTTGTCATGCGGCTTTTTGCATTGTAACAATCTATGATAGTTACGCTTTCAGTCCATACTAATTAGATAATTGTGCGACTTGTACTTCTTATTTTTCAGCCATCCGAAATTTGCTAAAAAAATCGTCCATTTTTGAAAATTTTCCTATGGTCCTCCCTTTGCTATTTTGCCAAAAATGGCCATTTTAGACACTCTTGAAAAACTTGCCATTTCTCTTCTAATACGTCTTTTTTCATGCGGTTTTTTTCATTGTAACAATCTATGATAGTTACGCTTTCAATCCATACTAATTAGGGTATTGTGCGGCTTGTGCTTCTCATTTTTCAGCCTTCCGAAATTTGCCCAAAAAATCGTCCATTTTTGAAAATTTTCCTATGGACCCCTTTGCTATTTTGCCAAAAATGGTCATTTTAGACACTCTTGAAAAACTTGCCATTTCTCTTCTAATACGTCTTTTTTCATGCGGTTTTTTGCATTGTAACAATCTATGATAGTTACGCTTTCAATCCATACTAATTAGGGTATTGTGCGACTTGTGCTTCTCATTTTTCAGCCTTCCAAAATTTGCCCAAAAAATCGTCCATTTTTGAAAATTTTCCTATGGTCCCCCCTTTGCTATTTTGCCAAAAATGGCCATTTTATACACTAATAAAAAACTTTTGCGACTATTAAAAAATTTGTGCGACTTGTACTTCTCATTTTTCAGCCTTCAGAAATTTGCCCAATTTTTCTTTTTTTCCTTTTGCTATTTTGCCAAAAATGGCCATTTTAGACACTCTTGAAAAACTTGCCATTTCTCTTCTAATACGTCTTTTTTCATGCGGTGTTTTGCATTGTAACAATCTATGATAGTTACGCTTTCAATCCATACTAATTAGGGTATTGTGCGACTTGTACTTCTCATTTTTCAGCCTTCAGAAATTTGCCCAAAAATTCATCAATTTTTGAAATATTTCCTATGGATCCCCCTTTGCTATTTTGCCAAGAATGGCCATCTTAGACACTATTAAAAAACTTGCCTTTTCTCTTCTAATACATCTTTTTTCATGCGCTTTTTTGCATTGTAACAATCTATGATAGTTACGCTTGCAATCCATACTAATTAGGGTATTGTGCGACTTGTACTTCTCATTTTTCAGCCATCCGAAATTTCCTAAAAAATTCGTCCATTTTTGAAAATTTTCCTATGGTCGCCCCTTTGCTATTTTGCCAAAAATGGCCATTTTAGACACTATTAAAAAACTTGCCATTTCTCTTCTAATACGTCTTTTTTCATGCGGTTTTTTGCATTGTAACAATCTATGATAGTTACGCTTTCAATCCATACTAATTAGGGTATTGTGCGAATTGTATTTCTCATTATTCAGCCTTCCGAAATTTGCCCAAAAAATCGTCCATTTTTGAAAATTTTCCTATGGTCCCCCCTTTTCTATTTTGCCAAAAATGGCAATTTTAGACACTCTTGAAAAACTTGCCATTTCTCTTCTAATACGTCTCTTTTCATGCGGTTTTTTGCATTGTAACAATCTATGATAGTTACGCTTTCAGTCCATAATAATTAGGGTATTGTGCGACTTGTACTTCTTATTTTTTAGCCATCCGAAATTTGCAAAAAAAATCGTCCATTTTTGAAAATTTTCCTATGGTCCCCCCTTTGCTATTTTGCCAAAAATGGCCATTTTAGACACTCTTGAAAAACTTGCCATTTCTCTTCTAATACGTCTTTTTTCATGCGGTTTTTTGCATTGTAACAATCTATGATAGTTACACTTTCAATCCATACTAATTAGGATATTGTGCGACTTGTACTTCTCATTTTTCAGCCTTCCGAAGTTTGCCCAAAAAATCGTCCATTTTTGAAAATTTTCCTATGGTCCCGCTTTTGCTATTTTGCCAAAAATGGCCATTTTAGACACTATTAAAAAACTTGCCATTTCTCTTCTAATACGTCTTTTTTCATGCGGTTTTTTGCATTGTAACAATCTATGATAGTTACGCTTTCAGTCCATACTAATTAGGGTATTGTGCGACTTGTACTTCGTATTTTTCAGCCATCCGAAGTTTGCTAAAAAAATCGTCCATTTTTGAAAATTTTCCTATGGTCCCCCCTTTGCTATTTTGCCAAATATGGTCATTTTAGACACTCTTGAAAAACTTGCCATCTCTCTTCTAATACGTCTTTTTTCATGCGGCTTTTTGCATTGTAACAATCTATGATAGTTACGCTTTTAATCCATACAAAGTAGAATATTGTGCGACTTGTACTTCTTTTTTTTCAGTCTTCCGAAATTTGCCTAAAAAATCGTCCATTTTTGAACATTTTCCTATGGTCATCCCTTTGCTATTTTGCCAAGAATGGCCAATTTAGACACTTTTGACAAAATTGCCATTTCTCTTCTAATACATCTTTTTTCATGCGCTTTTTTGCATTGTAACAATCTATGATAGTTACGCTTTCAATCCATACTAATTAGGGTATTGTGCGACTTGTACTTCTCATTTTTCAGCCTTCCGAAAATTGCCAAAAAAATGGTCCATTTTTGAAAATTTTTCTATGGTCGCCCCTTTGCTATTTTGCCAAAAATGTCCACTTTAGACACTATTAAAAAACTTACCATTTCTCTTCTAATACGTCTTTTTTCATGCGCTTTTTTGCATTGTAACAATCTATGATAGTTACACTTTCAATCCATACTAATTAGGATATTGTGCGACTTGTACTTCTCATTTTTCAGCCTTCCGAAATTTGCCCAAAAAATAATCAATTTTCGAAAATTTTCCTATGGTCCCGCTTTTGCTATTTTGCCAAAAATGGCCATTTTAGACACTATTAAAAAACTTGCCATTTCTCTTCTAATACATCTTTTTTCATGCGCTTTTTTGCATTGTAACAATCTATGATAGTTACGCTTTCAATCCATACTAATTAGGGTATTGTGCGACTTGTACTTCTCATTTTTCAGCCATCCGAAATTTGCTAAGAAATTCGTCCATTTTTGAAAATTTTCCTATGGTCGCCATTTTGCTATTTTGCCAAAAATTGCCATTTTAGACAATATTAAAAAACTTGCCATGTCCCTTCTAATACGTCTTTTTTCATGCAGTTTTTTGCATTGTAACAATCTATGATAGTTACGCTTTCAATCCATACTAATTAGGGTATTGTGCGACTTCTACTTCTCATTTGTCAGCCTTCCGAAGTTTGCCCAAAAAATCGTCCATTTTTGAGAATTTTCCTATGGTCCCCCCTTTGCTATTTTGCCAAAAATGGCCATTTTAGACACTATTAAAAAACTTGCCATTTCTCTTTAAATACGTCTTTTGTCATGCGGCTTTTTGCATTGTAACAATCTATGATAGTTACGCTTTCAGTCCATACTAATTAGGGTATTGTGCGACTTGTACTTCTTATTTTTCAGCCATCCGAAGTTTGCTAAAAAAATCGTCCATTTTTGAAAATTTTCCTACGGTCCCCCCTTTGCTATTTTGCCAAATATGGTCATTTTAGACACTCTTGAAAAACTTGCCATCTCTCTTCTAATACGTCTTTTTTCATGCGGCTTTTTGCATTGTAACAATCTATGATAGTTACGCTTTTAATCCATACAAAGTAGAATATTGTGCGACTTGTACTTCTTTTTTTTCAGTCTTCCGAAATTTGCCTAAAAAATCGTCCATTTTTGAACATTTTCCTATGGTCATCCCTTTGCTATTTTGCCAAGAATGGCCAATTTAGACACTTTTGACAAAATTGCCATTTCTCTTCTAATACATCTTTTTTCATGCGCTTTTTTGCATTGTAACAATCTATGATAGTTACGCTTTCAATCCATACTAATTAGGGTATTGTGCGACTTGTACTTCTCATTTTTCAGCCTTCCGAAAATTGCCAAAAAAATGGTCCATTTTTGAAAATTTTTCTATGGTCGCCCCTTTGATATTTTGCCAAAAATGTCCACTTTAGACACTATTAAAAAACTTACCATTTCTCTTCTAATACGTCTTTTTTCATGCGCTTTTTTGCATTGTAACAATCTATGATAGTTACGCTTTCAATCCATACTAATTAGGATATTGTGCGACTTGTACTTCTCATTTTTCAGCCTTCCGAAATTTGCCCAAAAAATAATCAATTTTTGAAAATTTTCCTATGGTCCCGCTTTTGCTATTTTGCCAAAAATGGCCATTTTAGACACTATTAAAAAACTTGCCATTTCTCTTCTAATACATCTTTTTTCATGCGCTTTTTTGCATTGTAACAATCTATGATAGTTACGCTTTCAATCCATACTAATTAGGGTATTGTGCGACTTGTACTTCTCATTTTTCAGCCATCCGAAATTTGCTAAAAAATTCGTCCATTTTTGAAAATTTTCCTATGGTCGCCATTTTGCTATTTTGCCAAAAATTGCCATTTTAGACAATATTAAAAAACTTGCCATGTCCCTTCTAATACGTCTTTTTTCATGCAGTTTTTTGCATTGTAACAATCTATGATAGTTACGCTTTCAATCCATACTAATTAGGGTATTGTGCGACTTCTACTTCTCATTTGTCAGCCTTCCGAAGTTTGCCCAAAAAATCGTCCATTTTTGAGAATTTTCCTATGGTCCCCCTTTTGCTATTTTGCCAAAAATGGCCATTTTAGACACTATTAAAAAACTTGCCATTTCTCTTTAAATACGTCTTTTGTCATGCGGCTTTTTGCATTGTAACAATCTATGATAGTTACGCTTTCAGTCCATACTAATTAGGGTATTGTGCGACTTGTACTTCTTATTTTTCAGCCATCCGAAATTTGCCTAAAAAATCTCCATTTTTGAACATTTTCCTATGGTCATCCCTTTGCTATTTTGCCAAGAATGGCCAATTTAGACACTTTTGACAAAATTTCCATTTCTCTTCTAATACATCTTTTTTCATGCGCTTTTTTGCATTGTAACAATCTATGATAGTTACGCTTTCAATCCATACTAATTAGGGTATTGTGCGACTTGTACTTCTCATTTTTCAGCCTTCCGAAAATTGCCAAAAAAATGGTCCATTTTTGAAAATTTTTCTATGGTCGCCCCTTTGCTATTTTGCCAAAAATGTCCACTTTAGACACTATTAAAAAACTTACCATTTCTCTTCTAATACGTCTTTTTTCATGCGCTTTTTTGCATTGTAACAATCTATGATAGTTACGCTTTCAATCCATACTAATTAGGGTATTGTGCGACTTCTACTTCTCATTTGTCAGCCTTCCGAAGTTTGCCCAAAAAATCGTCCATTTTTGAGAATTTTCCTATGGTCCCCCTTTTGCTATTTTGCCAAAAATGGCCATTTTAGACACTATTAAAAAACTTGCCATTTCTCTTTAAATACGTCTTTTGTCATGCGGCTTTTTGCATTGTATCAATCTATGATAGTTACGCTTTTAATCCATACAAAGTAGAATATTGTGCGACTTGTACTTCTTTTTTTTCAGTCTTCCGAAATTTGCCTAAAAAATCGTCCATTTTTGAACATTTTCCTATGGTCATCCCTTTGCTATTTTGCCAAGAATGGCCAATTTAGACACTTTTGACAAAATTGCCATTTCTCTTCTAATACATCTTTTTTCATGCGCTTTTTTGCATTGTAACAATCTATGATAGTTACGCTTTCAATCCATACTAATTAGGGTATTGTGCGACTTGTACTTCTCATTTTTCAGCCTTCCGAAAATTGCCAAAAAAATGGTCCATTTTTGAAAATTTTTCTATGGTCGCCCCTTTGCTATTTTGCCAAAAATGTCCACTTTAGACACTATTAAAAAACTTACCATTTCTCTTCTAATACGTCTTTTTTCATGCGCTTTTTTGCATTGTAACAATCTATGATAGTTACGCTTTCAATCCATACTAATTAGGATATTGTGCGACTTGTACTTCTCATTTTTCAGCCTTCCGAAATTTGCCCAAAAAATAATCAATTTTTGAAAATTTTCCTATGGTCCCGCTTTTGCTATTTTGCCAAAAATGGCCATTTTAGACACTATTAAAAAACTTGCCATTTCTCTTCTAATACATCTTTTTTCATGCGCTTTTTTGCATTGTAACAATCTATGATAGTTACGCTTTCAATCCATACTAATTAGGGTATTGTGCGACTTGTACTTCTCATTTTTCAGCCATCCGAAATTTGCTAAAAAATTCGTCCATTTTTGAAAATTTTCCTATGGTCGCCATTTTGCTATTTTGCCAAAAATGGCCATTTTAGACACTATTAAAAAACTTGCCATTTCTCTTCTAATACGTCTTTTTTCATGCGGTTTTTTGCATTGTAACAATCTATGATAGTTACGCTTTCAATCCATACTAATTAGGGTATTGTGCGACTTGTACTTCTCATTTTTCAGCCCTGCGAAATTTGCCAAAAAAATCGTCCATTTTTGAAAATTTTCCTATGGTCCCCCCTTTGCTATTTTGCCAAAAATTGCCATTTTAGACAATATTAAAAAACTTGCCATGTCCCTTCTAATACGTCTTTTTTCATGCAGTTTTTTGCATTGTAACAATCTATGATAGTTACGCTTTCAATCCATACTAATTAGGGTATTGTGCGACTTCTACTTCTCATTTGTCAGCCTTCCGAAGTTTGCCCAAAAAATCGTCCATTTTTGAGAATTTTCCTATGGTACCCCTTTTGCTATTTTGCCAAAAATGGCCATTTTAGACACTATTAAAAAACTTGCCATTTCTCTTTAAATACGTCTTTTGTCATGCGGCTTTTTGCATTGTAACAATCTATGATAGTTACGCTTTCAGTCCATACTAATTAGGGTATTGTGCGACTTGTACTTCTTATTTTTCAGCCATCCGAAATTTGCCTAAAAAATCGTCCATTTTTGAACATTTTCCTATGGTCATCCCTTTGCTATTTTGCCAAGAATGGCCAATTTAGACACTTTTGACAAAATTGCCATTTCTCTTCTAATACATCTTTTTTCATGCGCTTTTTTGCATTGTAACAATCTATGATAGTTACGCTTTCAATCCATACTAATTAGGGTATTGTGCGACTTGTACTTCTCATTTTTCAGCCTTCCGAAAATTGCCAAAAAAATGGTCCATTTTTGAAAATTTTTCTATGGTCGCCCCTTTGCTATTTTGCCAAAAATGTCCACTTTAGACACTATTAAAAAACTTACCATTTCTCTTCTAATACGTCTTTTTTCATGCGCTTTTTTGCATTGTAACAATCTATGATAGTTACGCTTTCAATCCATACTAATTAGGGTATTGTGCGACTTCTACTTCTCATTTGTCAGCCTTCCGAAGTTTGCCCAAAAAATCGTCCATTTTTGAGAATTTTCCTATGGTCCCCCTTTTGCTATTTTGCCAAAAATGGCCATTTTAGACACTATTAAAAAACTTGCCATTTCTCTTTAAATACGTCTTTTGTCATGCGGCTTTTTGCATTGTAACAATCTATGATAGTTACGCTTTTAATCCATACAAAGTAGAATATTGTGCGACTTGTACTTCTTTTTTTTCAGTCTTCCGAAATTTGCCTAAAAAATCGTCCATTTTTGAACATTTTCCTATGGTCATCCCTTTGCTATTTTGCCAAGAATGGCCAATTTAGACACTTTTGACAAAATTGCCATTTCTCTTCTAATACATCTTTTTTCATGCGCTTTTTTGCATTGTAACAATCTATGATAGTTACGCTTTCAATCCATACTAATTAGGGTATTGTGCGACTTGTACTTCTCATTTTTCAGCCATCCGAAATTTCCTAAAAAATTCGTCCATTTTTGAAAATTTTCCTATGGTCGCCATTTTGCTATTTTGCCAAAAATGGCCATTTTAGACACTATTAAAAAACTTGCCATTTCTCTTCTAATACGTCTTTTTTCATGCGGTTTTTTGCATTGTAACAATCTATGATAGTTACGCTTTCAATCCATACTAATTAGGGTATTGTGCGACTTGTACTTCTCATTTTTCAGCCCTGCGAAATTTGCCAAAAAAATCGTCCATTTTTGAAAATTTTCCTATGGTCCCCCCTTTGCTATTTTGCCAAAAATTGCCATTTTAGACAATATTAAAAAACTTGCCATGTCCCTTCTAATACGTCTTTTTTCATGCAGTTTTTTGCATTGTAACAATCTATGATAGTTACGCTTTCAATCCATACTAATTAGGGTATTGTGCGACTTCTACTTCTCATTTGTCAGCCTTCCGAAGTTTGCCCAAAAAATCGTCCATTTTTGAGAATTTTCCTATGGTCCCTCTTTTGCTATTTTGCCAAAAATGGCCATTTTAGACACTATTAAAAAACTTGCCATTTCTCTTTAAATACGTCTTTTGTCATGCGGCTTTTTGCATTGTAACAATCTATGATAGTTACGCTTTCAGTCCATACTAATTAGGGTATTGTGCGACTTGTACTTCTTATTTTTCAGCCATCCGAAATTTGCTAAAAAAATCGTCCATTTTTGAAAATTTTCCTATGGTCCTCCCTTTGCTATTTTGCCAAAAATGGCCATTTTAGACACTCTTGAAAAACTTGCCATTTCTCTTCTAATACGTCTTTTTTCATGCGGTTTTTTTCATTGTAACAATCTATGATAGTTACGCTTTCAATCCATACTAATTAGGGTATTGTGCGGCTTGTGCTTCTCATTTTTCAGCCTTCCGAAATTTGCCCAAAAAATCTTCCATTTTTGAAAATTTTCCTATGGACCCCTTTGCTATTTTGCCAAAAATGGTCATTTTAAACACTCTTGAAAAACTTGCCATTTCTCTTCTAATACGTCTTTTTTCATGCGGTTTTTTGCATTGTAACAATCTATGATAGTTACGCTTTCAATCCATACTAATTAGGGTATTGTGCGACTTGTACTTCTCATTTTTCAGCCCTGCGAAATTTGCCAAAAAAATCGTCCATTTTTGAAGATTTTCCTATGGTCCCCCCTTTGCTATTTTGCCAAAAATTGCCATTTTAGACAATATTAAAAAACTTGCCATGTCCCTTCTAATACGTCTTTTTTCATGCAGTTTTTTGCATTGTAACAATCTATGATAGTTACGCTTTCAATCCATACTAATTAGGGTATTGTGCGACTTCTACTTCTCATTTGTCAGCCTTCCGAAGTTTGCCCAAAAAATCGTCCATTTTTGAGAATTTTCCTATGGTCCCCCTTTTGCTATTTTGCCAAAAATGGCCATTTTAGACACTATTAAAAAACTTGCCATTTCTCTTTAAATACGTCTTTTGTCATGCGGCTTTTTGCATTGTAACAATCTATGATAGTTACGCTTTCAGTCCATACTAATTAGGGTATTGTGCGACTTGTACTTCTTATTTTTCAGCCATCCAAAATTTGCTAAAAAAATCGTCCATTTTTGAAAATTTTCCTATGGTCCTCCCTTTGCTATTTTGCCAAAAATGGCCATTTTAGACACTCTTGAAAAACTTGCCATTTCTCTTCTAATACGTCTTTTTTCATGCGGTTTTTTTCATTGTAACAATCTATGATAGTTACGCTTTCAATCCATACTAATTAGGGTATTGTGCGGCTTGTGCTTCTCATTTTTCAGCCTTCCGAAATTTGCCCAAAAAATCTTCCATTTTTGAAAATTTTCCTATGGACCCCTTTGCTATTTTGCCAAAAATGGTCATTTTAGACACTCTTGAAAAACTTGCCATTTCTCTTCTAATACGTCTTTTTTCATGCGGTTTTTTGCATTGTAACAATCTATGATAGTTACGCTTTCAATCCATACTAATTAGGGTATTGTGCGACTTGTACTTCTCATTTTTCAGCCCTGCGAAATTTGCCAAAAAAATCGTCCATTTTTGAAAATTTTCCTATGGTCCCCCCTTTGCTATTTTGCCAAAAATTGCCATTTTAGACAATATTAAAAAACTTGCCATGTCCCTTCTAATACGTCTTTTTTCATGCAGTTTTTTGCATTGTAACAATCTATGATAGTTACGCTTTCAATCCATACTAATTAGGGTATTGTGCGACTTCTACTTCTCATTTGTCAGCCTTCCGAAGTTTGCCCAAAAAATCGTCCATTTTTGAGAATTTTCCTATGGTCCCCCTTTTGCTATTTTGCCAAAAATGGCCATTTTAGACACTATTAAAAAACTTGCCATTTCTCTTTAAATACGTCTTTTGTCATGCGGCTTTTTGCATTGTAACAATCTATGATAGTTACGCTTTCAGTCCATACTAATTAGGGTATTGTGCGACTTGTACTTCTTATTTTTCAGCCATCCGAAATTTGCCTAAAAAATCGTCCATTTTTGAACATTTTCCTATGGTCATCCCTTTGCTATTTTGCCAAGAATGGCCAATTTAGACACTTTTGACAAAATTGCCATTTCTCTTCTAATACATCTTTTTTCATGCGCTTTTTTGCATTGTAACAATCTATGATAGTTACGCTTTCAATCCATACTAATTAGGGTATTGTGCGACTTGTACTTCTCATTTTTCAGCCTTCCGAAAATTGCCAAAAAAATGGTCCATTTTTGAAAATTTTTCTATGGTCGCCCCTTTGCTATTTTGCCAAAAATGTCCACTTTAGACACTATTAAAAAACTTACCATTTCTCTTCTAATACGTCTTTTTTCATGCGCTTTTTTACATTGTAACAATCTATGATAGTTACGCTTTCAATCCATACTAATTAGGGTATTGTGCGACTTCTACTTCTCATTTGTCAGCCTTCCGAAGTTTGCCCAAAAAATCGTCCATTTTTGAGAATTTTCCTATGGTCCCCCTTTTGCTATTTTGCCAAAAATGGCCATTTTAGACACTATTAAAA
Source organism: Ricordea florida (assembly GCA_949710005.1). NCBI lineage: Eukaryota > Metazoa > Cnidaria > Anthozoa > Corallimorpharia > Ricordeidae > Ricordea > Ricordea florida. Next base: position 5,174,881 of record OX453278.1, read on the forward strand.
AACTTGCCATTTCTCTTTAAATACGTCTTTTGTCATGCGGCTTTTTGCATTGTAACAATCTATGATAGTTACGCTTTTAATCCATACAAAGTAGAATATTGTGCGACTTGTACTTCTTTTTTTTCAGTCTTCCGAAATTTGCCTAAAAAATCGTCCATTTTTGAACATTTTCCTATGGTCATCCCTTTGCTATTTTGCCAAGAATGGCCAATTTAGACACTTTTGACAAAATTGCCATTTCTCTTCTAATACATCTTTTTTCATGCGCTTTTTTGCATTGTAACAATCTATGATAGTTACGCTTTCAATCCATACTAATTAGGGTATTGTGCGACTTGTACTTCTCATTTTTCAGCCATCCGAAATTTGCTAAAAAATTCGTCCATTTTTGAAAATTTTCCTATGGTCGCCATTTTGCTATTTTGCCAAAAATGGCCATTTTAGACACTATTAAAAAACTTGCCATTTCTCTTCTAATACGTCTTTTTTCATGCGGTTTTTTGCATTGTAACAATCTATGATAGTTACGCTTTCAATCCATACTAATTAGGGTATTGTGCGACTTGTACTTCTCATTTTTCAGCCCTGCGAAATTTGCCAAAAAAATCGTCCATTTTTGAAGATTTTTCTATGGTCCCCCCTTTGCTATTTTGCCAAAAATTGCCATTTTAGACAATATTAAAAAACTTGCCATGTCCCTTCTAATACGTCTTTTTTCATGCAGTTTTTTGCATTGTAACAATCTATGATAGTTACGCTTTCAATCCATACTAATTAGGGTATTGTGCGACTTCTACTTCTCATTTGTCAGCCTTCCGAAGTTTGCCCAAAAAATCGTCCATTTTTGAGAATTTTCCTATGGTCCCCCTTTTGCTATTTTGCCAAAAATGGCCATTTTAGACACTATTAAAAAACTTGCCATTTCTCTTTAAATACGTCTTTTGTCATGCGGCTTTTTGCATTGTAACAATCTATGATAGTTACGCTTTCAGTCCATACTAATTAGGGTATTGTGCGACTTGTACTTCTTATTTTTCAGCCATCCGAAATTTGCTAAAAAAATCGTCCATTTTTGAAAATTTTCCTATGGTCCTCCCTTTGCTATTTTGCCAAAAATGGCCATTTTAGACACTCTTGAAAAACTTGCCATTTCTCTTCTAATACGTCTTTTTTCATGCGGTTTTTTTCATTGTAACAATCTATGATAGTTACGCTTTCAATCCATACTAACTAGGGTATTGTGCGGCTTGTGCTTCTCATTTTTCAGCCTTCCGAAATTTGCCTAAAAAATCTTCCATTTTTGAAAATTTTCCTATGGACCCCTTTGCTATTTTGCCAAAAATGGTCATTTTAGACACTCTTGAAAAACTTGCCATTTCTCTTCTAATACGTCTTTTTTCATGCGGTTTTTTGCATTGTAACAATCTATGATAGTTACGCTTTCAATCCATACTAATTAGGGTATTGTGCGACTTGTACTTCTCATTTTTCAGCCCTGCGAAATTTGCCAAAAAAATCGTCCATTTTTGAAAATTTTCCTATGGTCCCCCCTTTGCTATTTTGCCAAAAATTGCCATTTTAGACAATATTAAAAAACTTGCCATGTCCCTTCTAATACGTCTTTTTTCATGCAGTTTTTTGCATTGTAACAATCTATGATAGTTACGCTTTCAATCCATACTAATTAGGGTATTGTGCGACTTCTACTTCTCATTTGTCAGCCTTCCGAAGTTTGCCCAAAAAATCGTCCATTTTTGAGAATTTTCCTATGGTCCCCCTTTTGCTATTTTGCCAAAAATGGCCATTTTAGACACTGTTAAAAAACTTGCCATTTCTCTTTAAATACGTCTTTTGTCATGCGGCTTTTTGCATTGTAACAATCTATGATAGTTACGCTTTCAGTCCATACTAATTAGGGTATTGTGCGACTTGTACTTCTTATTTTTCAGCCATCCGAAATTTGCTAAAAAAATCGTCCATTTTTGAAAATTTTCCTATGGTCCTCCCTTTGCTATTTTGCCAAAAATGGCCATTTTAGACACTCTTGAAAAACTTGCCATTTCTCTTCTAATACGTCTTTTTTCATGCGGTTTTTTTCATTGTAACAATCTATGATAGTTACGCTTTCAATCCATACTAATTAGGGTATTGTGCGGCTTGTGCTTCTCATTTTTCAGCCTTCCGAAATTTGCCCAAAAAATCTTCCATTTTTGAAAATTTTCCTATGGACCCCTTTGCTATTTTGCCAAAAATGGTCATTTTAGACACTCTTGAAAAACTTGCCATTTCTCTTCTAATACGTCTTTTTTCATGCGGTTTTTTGCATTGTAACAATCTATGATAGTTACGCTTTCAATCCATACTAATTAGGGTATTGTGCGACTTGTACTACTCATTTTTCAGCCCTGCGAAATTTGCCAAAAAAATCGTCCATTTTTGAAAATTTTCCTATGGTCCCCCCTTTGCTATTTTGCCAAAAATTGTTATTTTAGACAATATTAAAAAACTTGCCATGTCCCTTCTAATACGTCTTTTTTCATGCAGTTTTTTGCATTGTAACAATCTATGATAGTTACGCTTTCAATCCATACTAATTAGGGTATTGTGCGACTTCTACTTCTCATTTGTCAGCCTTCCGAAGTTTGCCCAAAAAATCGTCCATTTTTGAGAATTTTCCTATGGTCCCCCTTTTGCTATTTTGCCAAAAATGGCCATTTTAGACACTATTAAAAAACTTGCCATTTCTCTTTAAATACGTCTTTTGTCATGCGGCTTTTTGCATTGTAGCAATCTATGATAGTTACGCTTTCAGTCCATACTAATTAGGGTATTGTGCGACTTGTACTTCTTATTTTTCAGCCATCCGAAATTTGCTAAAAAAATCGTCCATTTTTGAAAATTTTCCTATGGTCCTCCCTTTGCTATTTTGCCAAAAATGGCCATTTTAGACACTCTTGAAAAACTTGCCATTTCTCTTCTAATACGTCTTTTTTCATGCGGTTTTTTTCATTGTAACAATCTATGATAGTTACGCTTTCAATCCATACTAATTAGGGTATTGTGCGGCTTGTGCTTCTCATTTTTCAGCCTTCCGAAATTTGCCCAAAAAATCTTCCATTTTTGAAAATTTTCCTATGGACCCCTTTGCTATTTTGCCAAAAATGGTCATTTTAGACACTCTTGAAAAACTTGCCATTTCTCTTCTAATACGTCTTTTTTCATGCGGTTTTTTGCATTGTAACAATCTATGATAGTTACGCTTTCAATCCATACTAATTAGGGTATTGTGCGACTTGTACTTCTCATTTTTCAGCCTTCAGAAATTTGCCCAAATTTTCTTTTTTTCCTTTTGCTATTTTGCCAAAAATGGCCATTTTAGACACTCTTGAAAAACTTGCCATTTCTCTTCTTATACGTCTTTTTTCATGCGGTGTTTTGCATTGTAACAATCTATGATAGTTACGCTTTCAATCCATACTAATTAGGGTATTGTGCGACTTGTACTTCTCATTTTTCAGCCTTAAGAAATTTGCCCAATTTTTCCTATTTTCTTTTTGCTATTTTGCCAAAAATGGCCATTTTAGACACTCTTGAAAAACTTGCCATTTTTCTTCTAATACATCTTTTTTCATGCGGTTTTTTGCATTGTAACAATTTATGATAGATACGCTTTCAATCCATACTAATTAGGGTATTGTGCGACTTGTACTTCTCATTTTTCAGCCTTCAGAAATTTGCCCAAATTTTTTTTTTCCTTTTGCTATTTTGCCAAAAATGGCCATTTTAGACACTCTTGAAAAACTTGCCATTTCTCTTCTTATACGTCTTTTTTCATGCGGTGTTTTGCATTGTAACAATCTATGATAGTTACGCTTTCAAGTCATACTAATTAGGGTATTGTGCGACTTGTACTTCTCATTTTTCAGCCTTCAGAAGTTTGCCCAAAAATTCATCAATTTTTGAAAATTTTCCTATGGATCCCCCTTTGCTATTTTGCCAAGAATGGCCATTTTAGACACTATTAAAAAACTTGCCTTTTCTCTTCTAATACATCTTTTTTCATGCGCTTTTTTGCATTGTAACAATCTATGATAGTTACGCTTGCAATCCATACTAATTAGGGTATTGTGCGACTTGTATTTCTCATTTTTCAGTCATCCGAAATTTCCTAAAAAATTCGTCCATTTTTGAAAATTTTCCTATGGTCGCCCCTTTGCTATTTTGCCAAAAATGGCCATTTTAGACACTATTAAAAAACTTGCCATTTCTCTTCTAATACGTCTTTTTTCATGCGGTTTTTTGCATTGTAACAATCTATGATAGTTACGCTTTCAATCCATACTAATTAGGGTATTGTGCGAATTGTATTTCTCATTATTCAGCCTTCCGAAATTTGCCCAAAAAATCGTCCATTTTTGAAAATTTTCCTATGGTCCCCCCTTTTCTATTTTTCCAAAAATGGCAATTTTAGACACTCTTGAAAAACTTGCCATTTCTCTTCTAATACGTCTCTTTTCATGCGGTTTTTTGCATTGTAACAATCTATGATAGTTACGCTTTCAGTCCATAATAATTAGGGTATTGTGCGACTTGTACTTCTTATTTTTTAGCCATCCGAAATTTGCAAAAAAAATCGTCCATTTTTGAAAATTTTCCTATGGTCCCCCCTTTGCTATTTTGCCAAAAATGGCCATTTTAGACACTCTTGAAAAACTTGCCATTTCTCTTCTAATACGTCTTTTTTCATGCGGTTTTTTGCATTGTAACAATCTATGATAGTTACGCTTTCAATCCATACTAATTAGGGTATTGTGCGACTTGTACTTCTCATTTTTCAGCCTTCCGAAATTTGCCCAAAAAATCGTCCATTTTTGAAAATTTTCCTATGGTCCCGCTTTTGCTATTTTGCCAAAAATGGCCATTTTAGACACTATTGAAAAACTTGCCATTTCTCTTCTAATACGTCTTTTTTCATGCGGTTTTTTGCATTGTAACAATCTATGATAGTTACGCTTTCAATCCATACTAATTAGGGTATTGTGCGACTTCTACTTCTCATTTGTCAGCCTTCCGAAATTTCCCCAAAAAATCGTCCATTTTTGAGAATTTTCCTATGGTCCCCCTTTTGCTATTTTGCCAAAAATGGCCATTTTAGACACTATTAAAAAACTTGCCATTTCTCTTCTAATACGTCTTTTGTCATGCGGCTTTTTGCATTGTAACAATCTATGATAGTTACGCTTTCAGTCCATACTAATTAGGGTATTGTGCGACTTGTACTTCTTATTTTTCAGCCATCCGAAATTTGCTAAAAAAATCGTCCATTTTTGAAAATTTTCCTATGGTCCCCCCTTTGCTATTTTGCCAAAAATGGCCATTTTAGACACTCTTGAAAAACTTGCCATTTCTCTTCTAATACGTCTTTTTTCATGCGGTTTTTTTCATTGTAACAATCTATGATAGTTACGCTTTCAATCCATACTAATTAGGGTATTGTGCGGCTTGTGCTTCTCATTTTTCAGCCTTCCGAAATTTGCCCAAAAAATCGTCCATTTTTGAAAATTTTCCTATGGACCCCTTTGCTATTTTGCCAAAAATGGCCATTTTAGACACTCTTGAAAAACTTGTCATTTCTCCTCTAATACGTCTTTTTTCATGCGGTTTTTTTCATTGTAACAATCTATGATAGTTACGCTTTCAATCCATACTAATTAGGGTATTGTGCGGCTTGTGCTTCTCATTTTTCAGCCTTCCGAAATTTGCCCAAAAAATCGTCCATTTTTGAAAATTTTCCTATGGACCCCTTTGCTATTTTGCCAAAAATGGTCATTTTAGACACTCTTGAAAAACTTGCCATTTCTCTTCTAATACGTCTTTTTTCATGCGGTTTTTTGCATTGTAACAATCTATGATAGTTACGCTTTCAATCCATACTAATTAGGGTATTGTGCGACTTGTGCTTCTCATTTTTCAGCCTTCCGAAATTTGCCCAAAAAATCGTCCATTTTTGAAAATTTTCCTATGGTCCCCCCTTTGCTATTTTGCCAAAAATGGCCATTTTATACACTAATAAAAAACTTTTGCGACTATTAAAAAATTTGTGCGACTTGTACTTCTCATTTTTCAGCCTTCAGAAATTTGCCCAATTTTTCTTTTTTTCCTTTTGCTATTTTGCCAAAAATGGCCATTTTAGACACTCTTGAAAAACTTGCCATTTCTCTTCTTATACGTCTTTTTTCATGCGGTGTTTTGCATTGTAACAATCTATGATAGTTACGCTTTCAATCCATACTAATTAGGGTATTGTGCGACTTGTACTTCTCATTTTTCAGCCTTCAGAAATTTGCCCAAAAATTCATCAATTTTTGAAAATTTTCCTATGGATCCCCCTTTGCTATTTTGCCAAGAATGGCCATTTTAGACACTATTAAAAAACTTGCCTTTTCTCTTCTAATACATCTTTTTTCATGCGCTTTTTTGCATTGTAACAATCTATGATAGTTACGCTTGCAATCCATACTAATTAGGGTATTGTGCGACTTGTACTTCTCATTTTTCAGCCATCCGAAATTTCCTAAAAAATTCGTCCATTTTTGAAAATTTTCCTATGGTCGCCCCTTTGCTATTTTGCCAAAAATGGCCATTTTAGACACTATTAAAAAACTTGCCATTTCTCTTCTAATACGTCTTTTTTCATGCGGTTTTTTGCATTGTAACAATGTATGATAGTTACGCTTTCAATCCATACTAATTAGGGTATTGTGCGAATTGTATTTCTCATTATTCAGCCTTCCGAAATTTGCCCAAAAAATCGTCCATTTTTGAAAATTTTCCTATGGTCCCCCCTTTTCTATTTTTCCAAAAATGGCAATTTTAGACACTCTTGAAAAACTTGCCATTTCTCTTCTAATACGTCTCTTTTCATGCGGTTTTTTGCATTGTAACAATCTATGATAGTTACGCTTTCAGTCCATAATAATTAGGGTATTGTGCGACTTGTACTTCTTATTTTTTAGCCATCCGAAATTTGCAAAAAAAATCGTCCATTTTTGAAAATTTTCCTATGGTCCCCCCTTTGCTATTTTGCCAAAAATGGCCATTTTAGACACTCTTGAAAAACTTGCCATTTCTCTTCTAATACGTCTTTTTTCATGCGGTTTTTTGCATTGTAACAATCTATGATAGTTACGCTTTCAATCCATACTAATTAGGGTATTGTGCGACTTGTACTTCTCATTTTTCAGCCTTCCGAAATTTGCCCAAAAAATCGTCCATTTTTGAAAATTTTCCTATGGTCCCGCTTTTGCTATTTTGCCAAAAATGGCCATTTTAGACACTATTAAAAAACTTGCCATTTCTCTTCTAATACGTCTTTTTTCATGCGGTTTTTTGCATTGTAACAATCTATGATAGTTACGCTTTCAATCCATACTAATTAGGGTATTGTGCGACTTCTACTTCTCATTTGTCAGCCTTCCGAAATTTGCCCAAAAAATCGTCCATTTTTGAGAATTTTCCTATGGTCCCCCTTTTGCTATTTTGCCAAAAATGGCCATTTTAGACACTATTAAAAAACTTGCCATTTCTCTTCTAATACGTCTTTTGTCATGCGGCTTTTTGCATTGTAACAATCTATGATAGTTACGCTTTCAGTCCATACTAATTAGGGTATTGTGCGACTTGTACTTCTTATTTTTCAGCCATCCGAAATTTGCTAAAAAAATCGTCCATTTTTGAAAATTTTCCTATGGTCCCCCCCTTGCTATTTTGCCAAAAATGGCCATTTTAGACACTCTTGAAAAACTTGCCATTTCTCTTCTAATACGTCTTTTTTCATGCGGTTTTTTTCATTGTAAGAATCTATGATAGTTACGCTTTCAATCCATACTAATTAGGGTATTGTGCGGCTTGTGCTTCTCATTTTTCAGCCTTCCGAAATTTGCCCAAAAAATCGTCCATTTTTGAAAATTTTCCTATGGACCCCTTTGCTATTTTGCCAAAAATGGCCATTTTAGACACTCTTGAAAAACTTGCCATTTCTCCTCTAATACGTCTTTTTTCATGCGGTTTTTTTCATTGTAACAATCTATGATAGTTACGCTTTCAATCCATACTAATTAGGGTATTGTGCGGCTTGTGCTTCTCATTTTTCAGCCTTCCGAAATTTGCCCAAAAAATCGTCCATTTTTGAAAATTTTCCTATGGACCCCTTTGCTATTTTGCCAAAAATGGTCATTTTAGACACTCTTGAAAAACTTGCCATTTCTCTTCTAATACGTCTTTTTTCATGCGGCTTTTTCATTGTAACAATCTATGATAGTTACGCTTTCAATCCATACTAATTAGGGTATTGTGCGGCTTGTGCTTCTCATTTTTCAGCCTTCCGAAATTTGCCCAAAAAATCGTCCATTTTTGAAAATTTTCCTATGGTCCCCCCTTTGCTATTTTGCCAAAAATGGCCATTTTATACACTAATAAAAAACTTGTGCGACTATTAAAAAATTTGTGCGACTTGTACTTCTCATTTTTCAGCCTTCAGAAATTTGCCCAATTTTTCTTTTTTTCCATTTGCTATTTTGCCAAAAATGGCCATTTTAGACACTCTTGAAAAACTTGCCATTTCTCTTCTAATACGTCTTTTTTCATGCGGTGTTTTGCATTGTAACAATCTATGATAGTTACGCTTTCAATCCATACTAATTAGGGTATTGTGCGACTTGTACTTCTCATTTTTCAGCCTTCAGAAATTTGCCCAAAAATTCATCAATTTTTGAAAATTTTCCTATGGATCCCCCTTTGCTATTTTGCCTAGAATGGCCATTTTAGACACTATTAAAAAACTTGCCTTTTCTCTTCTAATACATCTTTTTTCATGCGCTTTTTTGCATTGTAACAATCTATGATAGTTACGCTTGCAATCCATACTAATTAGGGTATTGTGCGACTTGTACTTCTTATTTTTCAGCCATCCGAAATTTGCTAAAAAAATCGTCCATTTTTGAAAATTTTCCTATGGTCCTCCCATTGCTATTTTGCCAAAAATGGCCATTTTAGACACTCTTGAAAAACTTGCCATTTCTCTTCTAATACGTCTTTTTTCATGCGGTTTTTTTCATTGTAACAATCTATGATAGTTACGCTTTCAATCCATACTAATTAGGGTATTGTGCGGCTTGTGCTTCTCATTTTTCAGCCTTCCGAAATTTGCCCAAGAAATCGTCCATTTTTGAAAATTTTCCTATGGACCCCTTTGCTATTTTGCCAAAAATGGTCATTTTAGACACTCTTGAAAAACTTGCCATTTCTTCTCTAATACGTCTTTTTTCATGCGGTTTTTTGCATTGTAACAATCTATGATAGTTACGCTTTCAATCCATACTAATTAGGGTATTGTGCGACTTGTACTTCTCATTTTTCAGCCCTGCGAAATTTGCCAAAAAAATCGTCCATTTTTGAAAATTTTCCTATGGTCCCCCCTTTGCTATTTTGCCAAAAATTGCCATTTTAGACAATATTAAAAAACTTGCCATGTCCCTTCTAATACGTCTTTTTTCATGCAGTTTTTTGCATTGTAACAATCCATACTAATTAGGGTATTGTGCGACTTGTGCTTCTCATTTTTCAGCCTTCCGAAATTTGCCCAAAATATCGTCCATTTTTGAAAATTTTCCTATGGTCCCCCCTTTGCTATTTTGCCAAAAATGGCCATTTTATACACTAATAAAAAACTTTTGCGACTATTAAAAAATTTGTGCGACTTGTACTTCTCATTTTTCAGCCTTCAGAAATTTGCCCAATTTTTCTTTTTTTCCTTTTGCTATTTTGCCAAAAATGGCCATTTTAGACACTCTTGAAAAACTTGCCATTTCTCTTCTAATACGTCTTTTTTCATGCGGTGTTTTGCATTGTAACAATCTATGATAGTTACGCTTTCAATCCATACTATTTAGGGTATTGTGCGACTTGTACTTCTCATTTTTCAGCCTTCAGAAATTTGCCCGAAAATTCATCAATTTTTGAAAATTTTCCTATGGATCCCCCTTTGCTATTTTGCCAAGAATGGCCATTTTAGACACTATTAAAAAACTTGCCTTTTCTCTTCTAATACATCTTTTTTCATGCGCTTTTTTGCATTTTAACAATCTATGATAGTTACGCTTGCAATCCATACTAATTAGGGTATTGTGCGACTTGTACTTCTCATTTTTCAGCCATCCGAAATTTCCTAAAAAATTCGTCCATTTTTGAAAATTTTCCTATGGTCGCCCCTTTGCTATTTTGCCAAAAATGGCCATTTTAGACACTATTAAAAAACTTGCCATTTCTCTTCTAATACGTCTTTTTTCATGCGGTTTTTTGCATTGTAACAATGTATGATAGTTACGCTTTCAATCCATACTAATTAGGGTATTGTGCGAATTGTATTTCTCATTATTCAGCCTTCCGAAATTTGCCCAAAAAATCGTCCATTTTTGAGAATTTTCCTATGGTCCCCCCTTTTCTATTTTGCCAAAAATGGCAATTTTAGACACTCTTGAAAAACTTGCCATTTCTCTTCTAATACGTCTCTTTTCATGCGGTTTTTTGCATTGTAACAATCTATGATAGTTACGCTTTCAGTCCATAATAATTAGGGTATTGTGCGACTTGTACTTCTTATTTCTTAGCCATGCGAAATTTGCAAAAAAAATCGTCCATTTTTGAAAATTTTCCTATGGTCCCCCCTTTGCTATTTTGCCAAAAATGGCCATTTTAGACACTCTTGAAAAACTTGCCATTTCTCTTCTAATACGTCTTTTTTCATGCGGTTTTTTGCATTGTAACAATCTATGATAGTTACGCTTTCAATCCATACTAATTAGGGTATTGTGCGACTTGTACTTCTCATTTTGCAGCCCTGCGAAATTTGCCAAAAAAATCGTCCATTTTTGAAAATTTTCCTATGGTCCCCCCTTTGCTATTTTGCCAAAAATTGCCATTTTAGACAATATTAAAAAACTTGCCATGTCCCTTCTAATACGTCTTTTTTCATGCAGTTTTTTGCATTGTAACAATCCATACTAATTAGGGTATTGTGCGACTTGTGCTTCTCATTTTTCAGCCTTCCGAAATTTGCCCAAAAAATCGTCCATTTTTGAAAATTTTCCTATGGTCCCCCCTTTGCTATTTTGCCAAAAATGGCCATTTTATACACTAATAAAAAACTTTTGCGACTATTAAAAAATTTGTGCGACTTGTACTTCTCATTTTTCAGCCTTCAGAAATTTGCCCAATTTTTCTTTTTTTCCTTTTGCTATTTTGCCAAAAATGGCCATTTTAGACACTCTTGAAAAACTTGCCATTTCTCTTCTAATACGTCTTTTTTCATGCGGTGTTTTGCATTGTAACAATCTATGATAGTTACGCTTTCAATCCATACTAATTAGGGTATTGTGCGACTTGTACTTCTCATTTTTCAGCCTTCAGAAATTTGCCCAAAAATTCATCAATTTTTGAAAATTTTCCTATGGATCCCCCTTTGCTATTTTGCCAAGAATGGCCATTTTAGACACTATTAAAAAACTTGCCTTTTCTCTTCTAATACATCTTTTTTCATGCGCTTTTTTGCATTGTAACAATCTATGATAGTTACGCTTGCAATCCATACTAATTAGGGTATTGTGCGACTTGTACTTCTCATTTTTCAGCCATCCGAAATTTCCTAAAAAATTCGTCCATTTTTGAAAATTTTCCTATGGTCGCCCCTTTGCTATTTTGCCAAAAATGGCCATTTTAGACACTATTAAAAAACTTGCCATTTCTCTTCTAATACGTCTTTTTTCATGCGGTTTTTTGCATTGTAACAATGTATGATAGTTACGCTTTCAATCCATACTAATTAGGGTATTGTGCGAATTGTATTTCTCATTATTCAGCCTTCCGAAATTTGCCCAAAAAATCGTCCATTTTTGAAAATTTTCCTATGGTCCCCCCTTTTCTATTTTTCCAAAAATGGCAATTTTAGACACTCTTGAAAAACTTGCCATTTCTCTTCTAATACGTCTCTTTTCATGCGGTTTTTTGCATTGTAACAATCTATGATAGTTACGCTTTCAGTCCATAATAATTAGGGTATTGTGCGACTTGTACTTCTTATTTTTTAGCCATCCGAAATTTGCAAAAAAAATCGTCCATTTTTGAAAATTTTCCTATGGTCCCCCCTTTGCTATTTTGCCAAAAATGGCCATTTTAGACACTCTTGAAAAACTTGCCATTTCTCTTCTAATACGTCTTTTTTCATGCGGTTTTTTGCATTGTAACAATCTATGATAGTTACGCTTTCAATCCATACTAATTAGGGTATTGTGCGACTTGTACTTCTCATTTTTCAGCCTTCCGAAATTTGCCCAAAAAATCGTCCATTTTTGAAAATTTTCCTATGGTCCCGCTTTTGCTATTTTGCCAAAAATGGCCATTTTAGACACTATTAAAAAACTTGCCATTTCTCTTCTAATACGTCTTTTTTCATGCGGTTTTTTGCATTGTAACAATCTATGATAGTTACGCTTTCAATCCATACTAATTAGGGTATTGTGCGACTTCTACTTCTCATTTGTCAGCCTTCCGAAATTTGCCCAAAAAATCGTCCATTTTTGAGAATTTTCCTATGGTCCCCCTTTTGCTATTTTGCCAAAAATGGCCATTTTAGACACTATTAAAAAACTTGCCATTTCTCTTCTAATACGTCTTTTGTCATGCGGCTTTTTGCATTGTAACAATCTATGATAGTTACGCTTTCAGTCCATACTAATTAGGGTATTGTGCGACTTGTACTTCTTATTTTTCAGCCATCCGAAATTTGCTAAAAAAATCGTCCATTTTTGAAAATTTTCCTATGGTCCCCCCCTTGCTATTTTGCCAAAAATGGCCATTTTAGACACTCTTGAAAAACTTGCCATTTCTCTTCTAATACGTCTTTTTTCATGCGGTTTTTTTCATTGTAAGAATCTATGATAGTTACGCTTTCAATCCATACTAATTAGGGTATTGTGCGGCTTGTGCTTCTCATTTTTCAGCCTTCCGAAATTTGCCCAAAAAATCGTCTATTTTTGAAAATTTTCCTATGGACCCCTTTGCTATTTTGCCAAAAATGGCCATTTTAGACACTCTTGAAAAACTTGCCATTTCTCCTCTAATACGTCTTTTTTCATGCGGTTTTTTTCATTGTAACAATCTATGATAGTTACGCTTTCAATCCATACTAATTAGGGTATTGTGCGGCTTGTGCTTCTCATTTTTCAGCCTTCCGAAATTTGCCCAAAAAATCGTCCATTTTTGAAAATTTTCCTATGGACCCCTTTGCTATTTTGCCAAAAATGGTCATTTTAGACACTCTTGAAAAACTTGCCATTTCTCTTCTAATACGTCTTTTTTCATGCGGCTTTTTGCATTGTAACAATCTATGATAGTTACGCTTTCAATCCATACTAATTAAAGTATTGTGCGACTTGTGCTTCTCATTTTTCAGCCTTCCGAAGTTTGCCCAAAAAATCGTCCATTTTTGAAAATTTTCCTATGGTCCCCCCTTTGCTATTTTGCCAAAAATGGCCATTTTATACACTAATAAAAAACTTGTGCGACTATTAAAAAATTTGTGCGACTTGTACTTCTCATTTTTCAGCCTTCAGAAATTTGCCCAATTTTTCTTTTTTTCCATTTGCTATTTTGCCAAAAATGGCCATTTTAGACACTCTTGAAAAACTTGCCATTTCTCTTCTAATACGTCTTTTTTCATGCGGTGTTTTGCATTGTAACAATCTATGATAGTTACGCTTTCAATCCATACTAATTAGGGTATTGTGCGACTTGTACTTCTCATTTTTCAGCCTTCAGAAATTTGCCCAAAAATTCATCAATTTTTGAAAATTTTCCTATGGATCCCCCTTTGCTATTTTGCCTAGAATGGCCATTTTAGACACTATTAAAAAACTTGCCTTTTCTCTTCTAATACATCTTTTTTCATGCGCTTTTTTGCATTGTAACAATCTATGATAGTTACGCTTGCAATCCATACTAATTAGGGTATTGTGCGACTTGTACTTCTTATTTTTCAGCCATCCGAAATTTGCTAAAAAAATCGTCCATTTTTGAAAATTTTCCTATGGTCCTCCCATTGCTATTTTGCCAAAAATGGCCATTTTAGACACTCTTGAAAAACTTGCCATTTCTCTTCTAATACGTCTTTTTTCATGCGGTTTTTTTCATTGTAACAATCTATGATAGTTACGCTTTCAATCCATACTAATTAGGGTATTGTGCGGCTTGTGCTTCTCATTTTTCAGCCTTCCGAAATTTGCCCAAGAAATCGTCCATTTTTGAAAATTTTCCTATGGACCCCTTTGCTATTTTGCCAAAAATGGTCATTTTAGACACTCTTGAAAAACTTGCCATTTCTTCTCTAATACGTCTTTTTTCATGCGGTTTTTTGCATTGTAACAATCTATGATAGTTACGCTTTCAATCCATACTAATTAGGGTATTGTGCGACTTGTACTTCTCATTTTTCAGCCCTGCGAAATTTGCCAAAAAAATCGTCCATTTTTGAAAATTTTCCTATGGTCCCCCCTTTGCTATTTTGCCAAAAATTGCCATTTTAGACAATATTAAAAAACTTGCCATGTCCCTTCTAATACGTCTTTTTTCATGCAGTTTTTTGCATTGTAACAATCCATACTAATTAGGGTATTGTGCGACTTGTGCTTCTCATTTTTCAGCCTTCCGAAATTTGCCCAAAATATCGTCCATTTTTGAAAATTTTCCTATGGTCCCCCCTTTGCTATTTTGCCAAAAATGGCCATTTTATACACTAATAAAAAACTTTTGCGACTATTAAAAAATTTGTGCGACTTGTACTTCTCATTTTTCAGCCTTCAGAAATTTGCCCAATTTTTCTTTTTTTCCTTTTGCTATTTTGCCAAAAATGGCCATTTTAGACACTCTTGAAAAACTTGCCATTTCTCTTCTAATACGTCTTTTTTCATGCGGTGTTTTGCATTGTAACAATCTATGATAGTTACGCTTTCAATCCATACTATTTAGGGTATTGTGCGACTTGTACTTCTCATTTTTCAGCCTTCAGAAATTTGCCCGAAAATTCATCAATTTTTGAAAATTTTCCTATGGATCCCCCTTTGCTATTTTGCCAAGAATGGCCATTTTAGACACTATTAAAAAACTTGCCTTTTCTCTTCTAATACATCTTTTTTCATGCGCTTTTTTGCATTTTAACAATCTATGATAGTTACGCTTGCAATCCATACTAATTAGGGTATTGTGCGACTTGTACTTCTCATTTTTCAGCCATCCGAAATTTCCTAAAAAATTCGTCCATTTTTGAAAATTTTCCTATGGTCGCCCCTTTGCTATTTTGCCAAAAATGGCCATTTTAGACACTATTAAAAAACTTGCCATTTCTCTTCTAATACGTCTTTTTTCATGCGGTTTTTTGCATTGTAACAATGTATGATAGTTACGCTTTCAATCCATACTAATTAGGGTATTGTGCGAATTGTATTTCTCATTATTCAGCCTTCCGAAATTTGCCCAAAAAATCGTCCATTTTTGAGAATTTTCCTATGGTCCCCCCTTTTCTATTTTGCCAAAAATGGCAATTTTAGACACTCTTGAAAAACTTGCCATTTCTCTTCTAATACGTCTCTTTTCATGCGGTTTTTTGCATTGTAACAATCTATGATAGTTACGCTTTCAGTCCATAATAATTAGGGTATTGTGCGACTTGTACTTCTTATTTCTTAGCCATGCGAAATTTGCAAAAAAAATCGTCCATTTTTGAAAATTTTCCTATGGTCCCCCCTTTGCTATTTTGCCAAAAATGGCCATTTTAGACACTCTTGAAAAACTTGCCATTTCTCTTCTAATACGTCTTTTTTCATGCGGTTTTTTGCATTGTAACAATCTATGATAGTTACGCTTTCAATCCATACTAATTAGGGTATTGTGCGACTTGTACTTCTCATTTTGCAGCCCTGCGAAATTTGCCAAAAAAATCGTCCATTTTTGAAAATTTTCCTATGGTCCCCCCTTTGCTATTTTGCCAAAAATTGCCATTTTAGACAATATTAAAAAACTTGCCATGTCCCTTCTAATACGTCTTTTTTCATGCAGTTTTTTGCATTGTAACAATCCATACTAATTAGGGTATTGTGCGACTTGTGCTTCTCATTTTTCAGCCTTCCGAAATTTGCCCAAAAAATCGTCCATTTTTGAAAATTTTCCTATGGTCCCCCCTTTGCTATTTTGCCAAAAATGGCCATTTTATACACTAATAAAAAACTTTTGCGACTATTAAAAAATTTGTGCGACTTGTACTTCTCATTTTTCAGCCTTCAGAAATTTGCCCAATTTTTCTTTTTTTCCTTTTGCTATTTTGCCAAAAATGGCCATTTTAGACACTCTTGAAAAACTTGCCATTTCTCTTCTAATACGTCTTTTTTCATGCGGTGTTTTGCATTGTAACAATCTATGATAGTTACGCTTTCAATCCATACTATTTAGGGTATTGTGCGACTTGTACTTCTCATTTTTCAGCCTTCAGAAATTTGCCCGAAAATTCATCAATTTTTGAAAATTTTCCTATGGATCCCCCTTTGCTATTTTGCCAAGAATGGCCATTTTAGACACTATTAAAAAACTTGCCTTTTCTCTTCTAATACATCTTTTTTCATGCGCTTTTTTGCATTTTAACAATCTATGATAGTTACGCTTGCAATCCATACTAATTAGGGTATTGTGCGACTTGTACTTCTCATTTTTCAGCCATCCGAAATTTCCTAAAAAATTCGTCCATTTTTGAAAATTTTCCTATGGTCGCCCCTTTGCTATTTTGCCAAAAATGGCCATTTTAGACACTATTAAGAAACTTGCCATTTCTCTTCTAATACGTCTTTTTTCATGCGGTTTTTTGCATTGTAACAATGTATGATAGTTACGCTTTCAATCCATACTAATTAGGGTATTGTGCGAATTGTATTTCTCATTATTCAGCCTTCCGAAATTTGCCCAAAAAATCGTCCATTTTTGAGAATTTTCCTATGGTCCCCCCTTTTCTATTTTGCCAAAAATGGCAATTTTAGACACTCTTGAAAAACTTGCCATTTCTCTTCTAATACGTCTCTTTTCATGCGGTTTTTTGCATTGTAACAATCTATGATAGTTACGCTTTCAGTCCATAATAATTAGGGTATTGTGCGACTTGTACTTCTTATTTCTTAGCCATGCGAAATTTGCAAAAAAAATCGTCCATTTTTGAAAATTTTCCTATGGTCCCCCCTTTGCTATTTTGCCAAAAATGGCCATTTTAGACACTCTTGAAAAACTTGCCATTTCTCTTCTAATACGTCTTTTTTCATGCGGTTTTTTGCATTGTAACAATCTATGATAGTTACGCTTTCAATCCATACTAATTAGGGTATTGTGCGGCTTGTGCTTCTCATTTTTCAGCCTTCCGAAATTTGCCCAAAAAATCGTCCATTTTTGAAAATTTTCCTATGGACCCCTTTGCTATTTTGCCAAAAATGGTCATTTTAGACACTCTTGAAAAACTTGCCATTTCTCTTCTAATACGTCTTTTTTCATGCGGCTTTTTGCATTGTAACAATCTATGATAGTTACGCTTTCAATCCATACTAATTAAAGTATTGTGCGACTTGTGCTTCTCATTTTTCAGCCTTCCGAAATTTGCCCAAAAAATCGTCCATTTTTGAAAATTTTCCTATGGTCCCCCCTTTGCTATTTTGCCAAAAATGGCCATTTTATACACTAATAAAAAACTTGTGCGACTATTAAAAAATTTGTGCGACTTGTACTTCTCATTTTTCAGCCTTCAGAAATTTGCCCAATTTTTCTTTTTTTCCATTTGCTATTTTGCCAAAAATGGCCATTTTAGACACTCTTGAAAAACTTGCCATTTCTCTTCTAATACGTCTTTTTTCATGCGGTGTTTTGCATTGTAACAATCTATGATAGTTACGCTTTCAATCCATACTAATTAGGGTATTGTGCGACTTGTACTTCTCATTTTTCAGCCTTCAGAAATTTGCCCAAAAATTCATCAATTTTTGAAAATTTTCCTATGGATCCCCCTTTGCTATTTTGCCTAGAATGGCCATTTTAGACACTATTAAAAAACTTGCCTTTTCTCTTCTAATACATCTTTTTTCATGCGCTTTTTTGCATTGTAACAATCTATGATAGTTACGCTTGCAATCCATACTAATTAGGGTATTGTGCGACTTGTACTTCTTATTTTTCAGCCATCCGAAATTTGCTAAAAAAATCGTCCATTTTTGAAAATTTTCCTATGGTCCTCCCATTGCTATTTTGCCAAAAATGGCCATTTTAGACACTCTTGAAAAACTTGCCATTTCTCTTCTAATACGTCTTTTTTCATGCGGTTTTTTTCATTGTAACAATCTATGATAGTTACGCTTTCAATCCATACTAATTAGGGTATTGTGCGGCTTGTGCTTCTCATTTTTCAGCCTTCCGAAATTTGCCCAAGAAATCGTCCATTTTTGAAAATTTTCCTATGGACCCCTTTGCTATTTTGCCAAAAATGGTCATTTTAGACACTCTTGAAAAACTTGCCATTTCTTCTCTAATACGTCTTTTTTCATGCGGTTTTTTGCATTGTAACAATCTATGATAGTTACGCTTTCAATCCATACTAATTAGGGTATTGTGCGACTTGTACTTCTCATTTTTCAGCCCTGCGAAATTTGCCAAAAAAATCGTCCATTTTTGAAAATTTTCCTATGGTCCCCCCTTTGCTATTTTGCCAAAAATTGCCATTTTAGACAATATTAAAAAACTTGCCATGTCCCTTCTAATACGTCTTTTTTCATGCAGTTTTTTGCATTGTAACAATCCATACTAATTAGGGTATTGTGCGACTTGTGCTTCTCATTTTTCAGCCTTCCGAAATTTGCCCAAAATATCGTCCATTTTTGAAAATTTTCCTATGGTCCCCCCTTTGCTATTTTGCCAAAAATGGCCATTTTATACACTAATAAAAAACTTTTGCGACTATTAAAAAATTTGTGCGACTTGTACTTCTCATTTTTCAGCCTTCAGAAATTTGCCCAATTTTTCTTTTTTTCCTTTTGCTATTTTGCCAAAAATGGCCATTTTAGACACTCTTGAAAAACTTGCCATTTCTCTTCTAATACGTCTTTTTTCATGCGGTGTTTTGCATTGTAACAATCTATGATAGTTACGCTTTCAATCCATACTATTTAGGGTATTGTGCGACTTGTACTTCTCATTTTTCAGCCTTCAGAAATTTGCCCGAAAATTCATCAATTTTTGAAAATTTTCCTATGGATCCCCCTTTGCTATTTTGCCAAGAATGGCCATTTTAGACACTATTAAAAAACTTGCCTTTTCTCTTCTAATACATCTTTTTTCATGCGCTTTTTTGCATTTTAACAATCTATGATAGTTACGCTTGCAATCCATACTAATTAGGGTATTGTGCGACTTGTACTTCTCATTTTTCAGCCATCCGAAATTTCCTAAAAAATTCGTCCATTTTTGAAAATTTTCCTATGGTCGCCCCTTTGCTATTTTGCCAAAAATGGCCATTTTAGACACTATTAAAAAACTTGCCATTTCTCTTGTAATACGTCTTTTTTCATGCGGTTTTTTGCATTGTAACAATGTATGATAGTTACGCTTTCAATCCATACTAATTAGGGTATTGTGCGAATTGTATTTCTCATTATTCAGCCTTCCGAAATTTGCCCAAAAAATCGTCCATTTTTGAGAATTTTCCTATGGTCCCCCCTTTTCTATTTTGCCAAAAATGGCAATTTTAGACACTCTTGAAAAACTTGCCATTTCTCTTCTAATACGTCTCTTTTCATGCGGTTTTTTGCATTGTAACAATCTATGATAGTTACGCTTTCAGTCCATAATAATTAGGGTATTGTGCGACTTGTACTTCTTATTTCTTAGCCATGCGAAATTTGCAAAAAAAATCGTCCATTTTTGAAAATTTTCCTATGGTCCCCCCTTTGCTATTTTGCCAAAAATGGCCATTTTAGACACTCTTGAAAAACTTGCCATTTCTCTTCTAATACGTCTTTTTTCATGCGGTTTTTTGCATTGTAACAATCTATGATAGTTACGCTTTCAATCCATACTAATTAGGGTATTGTGCGACTTGTACTTCTCATTTTGCAGCCCTGCGAAATTTGCCAAAAAAATCGTCCATTTTTGAAAATTTTCCTATGGTCCCCCCTTTGCTATTTTGCCAAAAATTGCCATTTTAGACAATATTAAAAAACTTGCCATGTCCCTTCTAATACGTCTTTTTTCATGCAGTTTTTTGCATTGTAACAATCCATACTAATTAGGGTATTGTGCGACTTGTGCTTCTCATTTTTCAGCCTTCCGAAATTTGCCCAAAAAATCGTCCATTTTTGAAAATTTTCCTATGGTCCCCCCTTTGCTATTTTGCCAAAAATGGCCATTTTATACACTAATAAAAAACTTTTGCGACTATTAAAAAATTTGTGCGACTTGTACTTCTCATTTTTCAGCCTTCAGAAATTTGCCCAATTTTTCTTTTTTTCCTTTTGCTATTTTGCCAAAAATGGCCATTTTAGACACTCTTGAAAAACTTGCCATTTCTCTTCTAATACGTCTTTTTTCATGCGGTGTTTTGCATTGTAACAATCTATGATAGTTACGCTTTCAATCCATACTATTTAGGGTATTGTGCGACTTGTACTTCTCATTTTTCAGCCTTCAGAAATTTGCCCGAAAATTCATCAATTTTTGAAAATTTTCCTATGGATCCCCCTTTGCTATTTTGCCAAGAATGGCCATTTTAGACACTATTAAAAAACTTGCCTTTTCTCTTCTAATACATCTTTTTTCATGCGCTTTTTTGCATTTTAACAATCTATGATAGTTACGCTTGCAATCCATACTAATTAGGGTATTGTGCGACTTGTACTTCTCATTTTTCAGCCATCCGAAATTTCCTAAAAAATTCGTCCATTTTTGAAAATTTTCCTATGGTCGCCCCTTTGCTATTTTGCCAAAAATGGCCATTTTAGACACTATTAAGAAACTTGCCATTTCTCTTCTAATACGTCTTTTTTCATGCGGTTTTTTGCATTGTAACAATGTATGATAGTTACGCTTTCAATCCATACTAATTAGGGTATTGTGCGAATTGTATTTCTCATTATTCAGCCTTCCGAAATTTGCCCAAAAAATCGTCCATTTTTGAGAATTTTCCTATGGTCCCCCCTTTTCTATTTTGCCAAAAATGGCAATTTTAGACACTCTTGAAAAACTTGCCATTTCTCTTCTAATACGTCTCTTTTCATGCGGTTTTTTGCATTGTAACAATCTATGATAGTTACGCTTTCAGTCCATAATAATTAGGGTATTGTGCGACTTGTACTTCTTATTTCTTAGCCATGCGAAATTTGCAAAAAAAATCGTCCATTTTTGAAAATTTTCCTATGGTCCCCCCTTTGCTATTTTGCCAAAAATGGCCATTTTAGACACTCTTGAAAAACTTGCCATTTCTCTTCTAATACGTCTTTTTTCATGCGGTTTTTTGCATTGTAACAATCTATGATAGTTACGCTTTCAATCCATACTAATTAGGGTATTGTGCGACTTGTACTTCTCATTTTTCAGCCCTGCGAAATTTGCCAAAAAAATCGTCCATTTTTGAAAATTTTCCTATGGTCCCCCCTTTGCTATTTTGCCAAAAATTGCCATTTTAGACAATATTAAAAAACTTGCCATGTCCCTTCTAATACGTCTTTTTTCATGCAGTTTTTTGCATTGTAACAATCCATACTAATTAGGGTATTGTGCGACTTGTGCTTCTCATTTTTCAGCCTTCCGAAATTTGCCCAAAAAATCGTCCATTTTTGAAAATTTTCCTATGGTCCCCCCTTTGCTATTTTGCCAAAAATGGCCATTTTATACACTAATAAAAAACTTTTGCGACTATTAAAAAATTTGTGCGACTTGTACTTCTCATTTTTCAGCCTTCAGAAATTTGCCCAATTTTTCTTTTTTTCCTTTTGCTATTTTGCCAAAAATGGCCATTTTAGACACTCTTGAAAAACTTGCCATTTCTCTTCTAATACGTCTTTTTTCATGCGGTGTTTTGCATTGTAACAATCTATGATAGTTACGCTTTCAATCCATACTATTTAGGGTATTGTGCGACTTGTACTTCTCATTTTTCAGCCTTCAGAAATTTGCCCAAAAATTCATCAATTTTTGAAAATTTTCCTATGGATCCCCCTTTGCTATTTTGCCAAGAATGGCCATTTTAGACACTATTAAAAAACTTGCCTTTTCTCTTCTAATACATCTTTTTTCATGCGCTTTTTTGCATTGTAACAATCTATGATAGTTACGCTTGCAATCCATACTAATTAGGGTATTGTGCGACTTGTACTTCTTATTTTTCAGCCATCCGAAATTTCCTAAAAAATTCGTCCATTTTTGAAAATTTTCCTATGGTCGCCCCTTTGCTATTTTGCCAAAAATGGCCATTTTAGACACTATTAAAAAACTTGCCATTTCTCTTCTAATACGTCTTTTTTCATGCGGTTTTTTGCATTGTAACAATGTATGATAGTTACGCTTTCAATCCATACTAATTAGGGTATTGTGCGAATTGTATTTCTCATTATTCAGCCTTCCGAAATTTGCCCAAAAAATCGTCGATTTTTGAGAATTTTCCTATGGTCCCCCCTTTTCTATTTTGCCAAAAATGGCAATTTTAGACACTCTTGAAAAACTTGCCATTTCTCTTCTAATACGTCTCTTTTCATGCGGTTTTTTGCATTGTAACAATCTATGATAGTTACGCTTTCAGTCCATAATAATTAGGGTATTGTGCGACTTGTACTTCTTATTTCTTAGCCATGCGAAATTTGCAAAAAAAATCGTCCATTTTTGAAAATTTTCCTATGGTCCCCCCTTTGCTATTTTGCCAAAAATGGCCATTTTAGACACTCTTGAAAAACTTGCCATTTCTCTTCTAATACGTCTTTTTTCATGCGGTTTTTTGCATTGTAACAATCTATGATAGTTACGCTTTCAATCCATACTAATTAGGGTATTGTGCGACTTGTACTTCTCATTTTTCAGCCTTCCGAAATTTGCCCAAAAAATCGTCCATTTTTGAAAATTTTCCTATGGTCCCGCTTTTGCTATTTTGCCAAAAATGGCCATTTTAGACACTATTAAAAAACTTGCCATTTCTCTTCTAATACGTCTTTTTTCATGCGGTTTTTTGCATTGTAACAATCTATGATAGTTACGCTTTCAATCCATACTAATTAGGGTATTGTGCGACTTCTACTTCTCATTTGTCAGCCTTCCGAAGTTTGCCCAAAAAATCGTCCATTTTTGAGAATTTTCCTATGGTGCCCCTTTTGCTATTTTTCCAAAAATGGCCATTTTAGACACTATTAAAAAACTTGCCATTTCTCTTCTAATACGTCTTTTGTCATGCGGCTTTTTGCATTGTAACAATCTATGATAGTTACGATTTCAGTCCATACTTATTAGGGTATTGTGCGACTTGTACTTCTTATTTTTCAGCCATCCGAAATTTGCTAATAAAATCGTCCATTTTTGAAAATTTTCCTATGGTCCCCCCTTTGCTATTTTGCCAAAAATGGCCATTTTAGACACTCTTGAAAAACTTGCCATTTCTCTTCTAATACGTCTTTTTTATGCGGTTTTTTTCATTGTAACAATCTATGATAGTTACGCTTTCAATCCATACTAATTAGGGTATTGTGCGGCTTGTGCTTCTCATTTTTCAGCCTTCCGAAATTTGCCCAAAAAATCGTCTATTTTTGAAAATTTTTCTATGGACCCCTTTGCTATTTTGCCAAAAATGGTCATTTTAGACACTCTTGAAAAACTTGCCATTTCTCTTCTAATACGTCTTTTTTCATGCGGTTTTTTGCATTGTAACAATCTATGATAGTTACGCTTTCAATCCATACTACTTAGGGTATTGTGCGACTTGTATTTCTCATTTTTCAGCCTTCCGAAATTTGCCCAAAAAATCGTCCATTTTTGAAAATTTTCCTATGGTCCCCCCTTTGCTATTTTGCCAAAAATGGCCATTTTATACACTAATAAAAAACTTGTGCGACTATTAAAAAATTTGTGCGACTTGTACTTCTCATTTTTCAGCCTTCAGAAATTTGCCCAATTTTTCTTTTTTTCCTTTTGCTTTTTTGCCAAAAATGGCCATTTTAGACACTCTTGAAAAACTTGCCATTTCTCTTCTAATACGTCTTTTTTCATGCGGTGTTTTGCATTGTAACAATCTATGATAGTTACGCTTTCAATCCATACTAATTAGGGTATTGTGCGACTTGTACTTCTCATTTTTCAGCCTTCAGAAGTTTGCCCAAAAATTCATCAATTTTTGAAAATTTTCCTATGGATCCCCCTTTGCTATTTTGCCAAGAATGGCCATTTTAGACACTATTAAAAAACTTGCCTTTTCTCTTCTAATACATCTTTTTTCATGCGCTTTTTTGCATTGTAACAATCTATGATATATACGCTTGCAATCCATACTAATTAGGGTATTGTGCGACTTGTACTTCTCATTTTTCAGCCATCCGAAATTTGCTAAAAAATTCGTCCATTTTTGAAAACTTTCCTATGGTCGCCCCTTTGCTATTTTGCCAAAAATGGCCATTTTAGACACTATTAAAAAACTTGCCATTTCTCTTCTAATACGTCTTTTTTCATGCGGTTTTTTGCATTGTAACAATCTATGATAGTTACGCTTTCAATCCATACTAATTAGGGTATTGTGCGAATTGTATTTCTCATTATTCAGCCTTCCGAAATTTGCTTAAAAAATCGTCCATTTTTGAAAATTTTCCTATGGTCCCCCCTTTTCTATTTTGCCAAAAATGGCAATTTTAGACACTCTTGAAAAACTTGCCATTTCTCTTCTAATACGTCTCTTTTCATGCGGTTTTTTGCATTGTAACAATCTATGATAGTTACGCTTTCAGTCCATAATAATTAGGGTATTGTGCGACTTGTACTTCTTATTTTTTAGCCATCCGAAATTTGCAAAAAAAATCGTCCATTTTTGAAAATTTTCCTATGGTCCCCCCTTTGCTATTTTGCCAAAAATGGCCATTTTAGACACTATTAAAAAACTTGCCATTTCTCTTCTAATACGTCTTTTTTCATGCGGTTTTTTGCATTGTAACAATCTATGATAGTTACGCTTTCAATCCATACTAATTAGGGTATTGTGCGAATTGTATTTCTCATTATTCAGCCTTCCGAAATTTGCTTAAAAAATCGTCTATTTTTGAAAATTTTCCTATGGTCCCCCCTTTTCTATTTTGCCAAAAATGGCAATTTTAGACACTCTTGAAAAACTTGCCATTTCTCTTCTAATACGTCTCTTTTCATGCGGTTTTTTGCATTGTAACAATCTATGATAGTTACGCTTTCAGTCCATAATAATTAGGGTATTGTGCGACTTGTACTTCTTATTTTTCAGCCATCCGAAATTTCCTAAAAAATTCGTCCATTTTTGAAAATTTTCCTATGGTCGCCCCTTTGCTATTTTGCCAAAAATGGCCATTTTAGACACTCTTGAAAAACTTGCCATTTCTCTTCTAATACGTCTTTTTTCATGCGGTTTTTTGCATTGTAACAATCTATGATAGTTACGCTTTCAATCCATACTAATTAGGGTATTGTGCGAATTGTATTTCTCATTATTCAGCCTTCCGAAATTTGCCCAAAAAATCGTCCATTTTTGAAAATTTTCCTATGGTCCCCCCTTTTCTATTTTGCCAAAAATGGCCATTTTAGACACTCTTGAAAAACTTGCCATTTCTCTTCTAATACGTCTCTTTTCATGCGGTTTTTTGCATTGTAACAATCTATGATAGTTACGCTTTCAGTCCATAATAATTAGGGTATTGTGCGACTTGTACTTCTTATTTTTTAGCCATCCGAAATTTGCAAAAAAAATCGTCCATTTTTGAAAATTTTCCTATGGTCCCCCCTTTGCTATTTTGCCAAAAATGGCCATTTTAGACACTCTTGAAAAACTTGCCATTTCTCTTCTAGTACGTCTTTTTTCATGCGGTGTTTTGCATTGTAACAATCTATGATAGTTACGCTTTCAATCCATACTAATTAGGGTATTGTGCGACTTGTACTTCTCATTTTTCAGCCTTCAGAAATTTGCCCAAAAATTCATCAATTTTTGAAAATTTTCCTATGGATCCCCCTTTGCTATTTTGCCAAGAATGGCCATTTTAGACACTATTAAAAAACTTGCCTTTTCTCTTCTAATACATCTTTTTTCATGCGCTTTTTTGCATTGTAACAATCTATGATAGTTACGCTTGCAATCCATACTAATTAGGGTATTGTGCGACTTGTACTTCTTATTTTTCAGCCATCCGAAATTTGCTAAAAAAATCGTCCATTTTTGAAAATTTTCCTATGGTCCTCCCTTTGCTATTTTGCCAAAAATGGCCATTTTAGACACTCTTGAAAAACTTGCCATTTCTCTTCTAATACGTCTTTTTTCATGCGGTTTTTTTCATTGTAACAATCTATGATAGTTACGCTTTCAATCCATACTAATTAGGGTATTGTGCGGCTTGTGCTTCTCATTTTTCAGCCTTCCGAAATTTGCCCAAAAAATCGTCCATTTTTGAAAATTTTTTCCATGGACCCCTTTGCTATTTTGCCAAAAATGGTCATTTTAGACACTCTTGAAAAACTTGCCATTTCTCTTCTAATACGTCTTTTTTCATGCGGTTTTTTGCATTGTAACAATCTATGATAGTTACGCTTTCAATCCATACTAATTAGGGTATTGTGCGACTTGTACTTCTCATTTTTCAGCCCTGCGAAATTTGCCAAAAAAATCGTCCATTTTTGAAAATTTTCCTATGGTCCCCCCTTTGCTATTTTGCCAAAAATTGCCATTTTAGACAATATTAAAAAACTTGCCATGTCCCTTCTAATACGTCTTTTTTCATGCGGTTTTTTGCATTGTAACAATCCATACTAATTAGGGTATTGTGCGACTTGTGCTTCTCATTTTTCAGCCTTCCGAAATTTGCCCAAAAAATCGTCCATTTTTGAAAATTTTCCTATGGTCCCCCCTTTGCTATTTTGCCAAAAATGGCCATTTTATACACTAATAAAAAACTTGTGCGACTATTAAAAAATTTGTGCGACTTGTACTTCTCATTTTTCAGCCTTCAGAAATTTGCCCAATTTTTCTTTTTTTCCTTTTGCTATTTTGCCAAAAATGGCCATTTTAGACACTCTTGAAAAACTTGCCATTTCTCTTCTAATACGTCTTTTTTCATGCGGTGTTTTGCATTGTAACAATCTATGATAGTTACGCTTTCAATCCATACTAATTAGGGTATTGTGCGACTTGTACTTCTCATTTTTCAGCCTTCAGAAATTTGCCCAAAAATTCATCAATTTTTGAAAATTTTCCTATGGATCCCCCTTTGCTATTTTGCCAAGAATGGCCATTTTAGACACTATTAAAAAACTTGCCTTTTCTCTTCTAATACATCTTTTTTCATGCGCTTTTTTGCATTGTAACAATCTATGATAGTTACGCTTGCAATCCATACTAATTAGGGTATTGTGCGATTTGTACTTCTCATTTTTCAGCCATCCGAAATTTCCTAAAAAATTCGTCCATTTTTGAAAATTTTCCTATGGTCGCCCCTTTGCTATTTTGCCAAAAATGGCCATTTTAGACACTATTAAAAAACTTGCCATTTCTCTTCTAATACGTCTTTTTTCATGCGGTTTTTTGCATTGTAACAATGTATGATAGTTACGCTTTCAATCCATACTAATTAGGGTATTGTGCGAATTGTATTTCTCATTATTCAGCCTTCCGAAATTTGCCCAAAAAATCGTCCATTTTTGAAAATTTTCCTATGGTCCCCCCTTTTCTATTTTGCCAAAAATGGCAATTTTAGACACTCTTGAAAAACTTGCCATTTCTCTTCTAATACGTCTCTTTTCATGCGGTTTTTTGCATTGTAACAATCTATGATAGTTACGCTTTCAGTCCATAATAATTAGGGTATTGTGCGACTTGTACTTCTTATTTTTTAGCCATCCGAAATTTGCAAAAAAAATCGTCAATTTTTGAAAATTTTCCTATGGTCCCCCCTTTGCTATTTTGCCAAAAATGGCCATTTTAGACACTCTTGAAAAACTTGCCATTTCTCTTCTAATACGTCTTTTTTCATGCGGTTTTTTGCATTGTAACAATCTATGATAGTTACGCTTTCAATCCATACTAATTAGGGTATTGTGCGACTTGTACTTCTCATTTTTCAGCCATCCGAAATTTCCTAAAAAATTCGTCCATTTTTGAAAATTTTCCTATGGTCGCCCCTTTGCTATTTTGCCAAAAATGGCCATTTTAGACACTATTAAAAAACTTGCCATTTCTCTTCTAATACGTCTTTTTTCATGCGGTTTTTTGCATTGTAACAATCTATGATAGTTACGCTTTCAATCCATACTAATTAGGGTATTGTGCGAATTGTATTTCTCATTATTCAGCCTTCCGATATTTGCCCAATAAATCGTCTATTTTTGAAAATTTTCCTATGGTCCCCCCTTTTCTATTTTGCCAAAAATGGCAATTTTAGACACTCTTGAAAAACTTGCCATTTCTCTTCTAATACGTCTCTTTTCATGCGGTTTTTTGCATTGTAACAATCTATGATAGTTACGCTTTCAGTCCATAATAATTAGGGTATTGTGCGACTTGTACTTCTTATTTTTTAGCCATCCGAAATTTGCAAAAAAAATCGTCCATTTTTGAAAATTTTCCTATGGTCCCCCCTTTGCTATTTTGCCAAGAATGGCCATTTTAGACACGCTTGAAAAACTTGCCATTTCTCTTCTAATACGTCTTTTTTCATGCGGTTTTTTGCATTGTAACAATCTATGATAGTTACGCTTTCAATCCATACTAATTAGGGTATTGTGCGACTTGTACTTCTCATTTTTCAGCCTTCCGAAATTTGCCCAAAAAATCGTCCATTTTTGAAAATTTTCCTATGGTCCCGCTTTTGCTATTTTTCCAAAAATGGCCATTTTAGACACTATTAAAAAACTTGCCATTTCTCTTCTAATACGTCTTTTTTAATGCGGTTTTTTGCATTGTAACAATCTATGATAGTTACGCTTTCAATCCATACTAATTAGGGTATTGTGCGACTTCTACTTCTCATTTGTCAGCCTTCCGAAGTTTGCCCAAAAAATCGTCCATTTTTGAGAATTTTCATATGGTCCCCCTTTTGCTATTTTGCCAAAAATGGCCATTTTAGACACTATTAAAAAACTTGCCATTTCTCTTCTAATACGTCTTTTGTCATGCGGCTTTTTGCATTGTAACAATCTATGATAGTTACGCTTTCAGTCCATACTAATTAGGGTATTGTGCGACTTGTAATTCTTATTTTTCAGCCATCCGAAATTTGCTAAAAAAATCGTCCATTTTTGAAAATTTTCCTATGGTCCCCCCTTTGCTATTTTGCCAAGAATGGCCATTTTAGACAGTCTTGAAAAACTTGCCATTTCTCCTCTAATACGTCTTTTTTCATGCGGTTTTTTTGCATTGTAACAATCTATGATAGTTACGCTTTCAATCCATACTAATTAGGGTATTGTGCGGCTTGTGCTTCTCATTTTTCAGCCTTCCGAAATTTGCCCAAAAAATCGTCCATTTTTGAAAATTTTCCTATGGACCCCTTTGCTATTTTACCAAAAATGGTCATTTTAGACACTCTTGAAAAACTTTCCATTTCTCTTCTAATACGTCTTTTTTCATGCGGTTTTTTGCATTGTAACAATCTATGATAGTTACGCTTTCAATCCATACTAATTAGGGTATTGTGCGACTTGTGCTTCTCATTTTTCAGCCTTCCGAAATTTGCCCAAAAAATCGTCCATTTTTGAAAATTTTCCTATGGTCCCCCCTTTGCTATTTTGCCAAAAATGGCCATTTTATACACTAATAAAAAACTTGTGCGACTATTAAAAAATTTGTGCGACTTGTACTTCTCATTTTTCAGCCATCAGAAATTTGCCCAATTTTTCTTTTTTTCCTTTTGCTATTTTGCCAAAAATGGCCATTTTAGACACTCTTGAAAAACTTGCCATTTCTCTTCTAATACGTCTTTTTTCATGCGGTTTTTTGCATTGTAACAATCTATGATAGTTACGCTTTCAATCCATACTAATTAGGGTATTGTGCGACTTGTGCTTCTCATTTTTCAGCCTTCCGAAATTTGCCCAAAAAATCGTCCATTTTTGAAAATTTTCCTATGGTCCCCCCTTTGCTATTTTGCCAAAAATGGCCATTTTAGACACTCTTGAAAAACTTGCCATTTCTCTTCTAATACGTCTTTTTTCATGCGGTTTTTTTCATTGTAACAATCTATGATAGTTACGCTTTCAATCCATACTAATTAGGGTATTGTGCGGCCTGTGCTTGTCATTTTTCAGCCTTCCGAAGTTTGCCCAAAAAATCGTCCATTTTTGAAAATTTTCCTATGGACCCCTTTGCTATTTTGCCAAAAATGATCATTTTAGACACTCTTGAAAAACTTGCCATTTCTCTTCTAATACGTCTTTTTTCATGCGGTTTTTTGCA
Organism: Ricordea florida; assembly: GCA_949710005.1. Taxonomy (NCBI): domain Eukaryota; kingdom Metazoa; phylum Cnidaria; class Anthozoa; order Corallimorpharia; family Ricordeidae; genus Ricordea; species Ricordea florida. The sequence continues at coordinate 5,205,653 of OX453278.1, forward strand.
TTGTAACAATCTATGATAGTTACGCTTTCAATCCATACTAATTAGGGTATTGTGCGACTTGTGCTTCTCATTTTTCAGCCTTCCGAAATTTGCCCAAAAAATCGTCCATTTTTGAAAATTTTCCTATGGTCCCCCCTTTGCTATTTTGCCAAAAATGGCCATTTTATACACTAATAAAAAACTTGTGCGACTATTAAAAAATTTGTGCGACTTGTACTTCTCATTTTTTTGCCTTCAGAAATTTGCCCAATTTTTCTTTTTTTCCTTTTGCTATTTTGCCAAAAATGGCCATTTTAGAAACTCTTGAAAAACTTGCCATTTCTCTTCTAATACGTCTTTTTTCATGCGGTGTTTTGCATTGTAACAATCTATGAAAGTTACGCTTTCAATCCATACTAATTAGGGTATTGTGCGACTTGTACTTCTCATTTTTCAGCCTTCAGAAGTTTGCCCAAAAATTCATCAATTTTTGAAAATTTTCCTATGGATCCCCCTTTGCTATTTTGCCAAGAATGGCCATTTTAGACACTATTAAAAAACTTGCCTTTTCTCTTCTAATACATCTTTTTTCATGCGCTTTTTTGCATTGTAACAATCTATGATAGTTACGCTTGCAATCCATACTAATTAGGGTATTGTGCGACTTGTACTTCTCATTTTTCAGCCATCCGAAATTTGCTAAAAAATTCGTCCATTTTTGAAAATTTTCCTATGGTCGCCCCTTTGCTATTTTGCCAAAAATGGCCATTTTAGACACTATTAAAAAACTTGCCATTTCTCTTCTAATACGTCTTTTTTCATGCGGTGTTTTGCATTGTAACAATCTATGATAGTTACGCTTTCAATCCATACTAATTAGGGTATTGTGCGACTTCTACTTCTCATTTGTCAGCCTTCCGAAGTTTGCCCAAAAAATCGTCCATCTTTGAGAATTTTCCTATGGTCCCCCTTTTGCTATTTTGCCAAAAATGGCCATTTTAGACACTATTAAAAAACTTGCCATTTCTCTTCTAATACGTCTTTTGTCATGCGGTTTTTTGCATTGTAACAATCTATGATAGTTACGCTTTCAGTCCATACTAATTAGGGTATTGTGCGACTTGTACTTCTTATTTTTCAGCCATCCGAAATTTGCTAAAAAAATCGTCCATTTTTGAAAATTTTCCTATGGTCCCCCCATTTGCTATTTTGCCAAAAATGGCCATTTTAGACACTCTTGAAAAACTTGCCATTTCTCTTCTAATACGTCTTTTTTCATGCGGTTTTTTTCATTGTAACAATCTATGATAGTTACGCTTTCAATCCTTACTAATTAGGGTATTGTGCGGCTTGTGCTTCTCATTTTTCAGCCTTCCGAAATTTGCCCAAAAAATCGTCCATTTTTGAAAATTCTCCTATGGACCCCTTTGCTATTTTGCCAAAAATGGCCATTTTAGACACTCTTGAAAAACTTGCCATTTCTCCTCTAATACGTCTTTTTTCATGCGGTTTTTTTCATTGTAACAATCTATGATAGTTACGCTTTCAATCCATACTAATTAGGGTATTGTGCGGCTTGTGCTTCTCATTTTTCAGCCTTCCGAAATTTGCCCAAAAAATCGTCCATTTTTGAAAATTTTCCTATGGACCCCTTTGCTATTTTGCCAAAAATGGCCATTTTAGACACTCTTGAAAAACTTGCCATTTCTCCTCTAATACGTCTTTTTTCATGCGGTTTTTTTCATTGTAACAATCTATGATAGTTACGCTTTCAATCCATACTAATTAGGGTATTGTGCGGCTTGTACTTCTCATTTTTCAGCCTTCCGAAATTTGCCCAAAAAATCGTCCATTTTTGAAAATTTTCCTATGGACCCCTTTGCTATTTTGCCAAAAATGGTCATTTTAGACACTCTTGAAAAACTTGCCATTTCTCTTCTAATACGTCTTTTTTCATGCGGTTTTTTGCATTGTAACAATCTATGATAGTTACGCTTTCAATCCATACTAATTAGGGTATTGTGCGACTTGTGCTTCTCATTTTTCAGCCTTCCGAAATTTGCCCAAAAAATCGTCCATTTTTGAAAATTTTCCTATGGTCCCCCCTTTGCTATTTTGCCAAAAATGGCAATTTTATACACTAATAAAAAACTTGTGCGACTATTAAAAAATTTGTGCGACTTGTACTTCTCATTTTTCAGCCTTCAGAAATTTGCCCAATTTTTCTTTTTTTCCTTTTGCTATTTTGCCAAAAATGGCCATTTTAGACACTCTTGAAAAACTTGCCATTTCTCTTCTAATACGTCTTTTTTCATGCGGTGTTTTGCATTGTAACAATCTATGATAGTTACGCTTTCAATCCATACTAATTAGGGTATTGTGCGACTTGTACTTCTCATTTTTCAGCCTTCAGAAATTTGCCGAAAAATTCATCAATTTTTGAAAATTTTCCTATGGATCCCCCTTTGCTATTTTGCCAAGAATGGCCATTTTAGACACTATTAAAAAACTTGCCTTTTCTCTTCTAATACATCTTTTTTCATGCGCTTTTTTGCATTGTAACAATCTATGATAGTTACGCTTGCAATCCATACTAATTAGGGTATTGTGCGACTTGTACTTCTCATTTTTCAGCCATCCGAAATTTGCTAAGAAATTCGTCCATTTTTGAAAATTTTCCTATGGTCGACCCTTTGCTATTTTGCCAAAAATGGCCATTTTAGACACTATTATAAAACTTGCCATTTCTCTTCTAATACGTCTTTTTTCATGCGGTTTTTTTCATTGTAACAATCTATGATAGTTACGCTTTCAATCCATACTAATTAGGGTATTGTGCGGCTTGTGCTTCTCATTTTTCAGCCTTCCGAAATTTGCCCAAAAAATCGTCCATTTTTGAAAATTCTCCTATGGACCCCTTTGCTATTTTGCCAAAAATGGCCATTTTAGACACTCTTGAAAAACTTGCCATTTCTCCTCTAATACGTCTTTTTTCATGCGGTTTTTTTCATTGTAACAATCTATGATAGTTACGCTTTCAATCCATACTAATTAGGGTATTGTGCGGCTTGTGCTTCTCATTTTTCAGCCTTCCGAAATTTGCCCAAAAAATCGTCCATTTTTGAAAATTTTCCTATGGACCCCTTTGCTATTTTGCCAAAAATGGTCATTTTAGACACTCTTGAAAAACTTGCCATTTCTCTTCTAATACGTCTTTTTTCATGCGGTTTTTTGCATTGTAACAATCTATGATAGTTACGCTTTCAATCCATACTAATTAGGGTATTGTGCGACTTCTACTTCTCATTTGTCAGCCTTCCGAAGTTTGCCCAAAAAATCGTCCATTTTTCAGAATTTTCCTATGGTCCCCCTTTTGCTATTTTGCCAAAAATGGCCATTTTAGACACTATTAAAAAACTTGCCATTTCTCTTCTAATACGTCTTTTGTCATGCGGCTTTTTGCATTGTAACAATCTATGATAGTTACGCTTTTAGTCCATACTAATTAGGGTATTGTGCGAATTGTACTTCTTATTTTTCAGCCATCCGAAATTTGCTAAAAAAATCGTCCATTTTTGAAAATTTTCCTATGGTCCCCCCTTTGCTATTTTGCCAAAAATGGCCATTTTAGACACTCTTGAAAAACTTGCCATTTCTCTTCTAATACGTCTTTTTTCATGCGGTTTTTTTCATTGTAACAATCTATGATAGTTACGCTTTCAATCCATACTAATTAGGGTATTGTGCGGCTTGTGCTTCTCATTTTTCAGCCTTCCGAAATTTGCCCAAAAAATCGTCCATTTTTGAAAATTTTCCTATGGTCCCCCGTTTGTTATTTTGCCAAAAATGGCCATTTTATACACTAATAAAAAACTTGTGCGACTATTAAAAAATTTGTGCGACTTGTACTTCTCATTTTTTTGCCTTCAGAAATTTGCCCAATTTTTCTTTTTTTCCTTTTGCTATTTTGCCAAAAATGGCCATTTTAGAAACTCTTGAAAAACTTGCCATTTCTCTTCTAATACGTCTTTTTTCATGCGGTGTTTTGCATTGTAACAATCTATGATAGTTACGCTTTCAATCCATACTAATTAGGGTATTGTGCGACTTGTACTTCTCATTTTTCAGCCTTCAGAAATTTGCCGAAAAATTCATCAATTTTTGAAAATTTTCCTATGGATCCCCCTTTGCTATTTTGCCAAGAATGGCCATTTTAGACACTATTAAAAAACTTGCCTTTTCTCTTCTAATACATCTTTTTTCATGCGCTTTTTTGCATTGTAACAATCTATGATAGTTACGCTTGCAATCCATACTAATTAGGGTATTGTGCGACTTGTACTTCTCATTTTTCAGCCATCCGAAATTTGCTAAGAAATTCGTCCATTTTTGAAAATTTTCCTATGGTCGACCCTTTGCTATTTTGCCAAAAATGGCCATTTTAGACACTATTATAAAACTTGCCATTTCTCTTCTAATACGTCTTTTTTCATGCGGTTTTTTTCATTGTAACAATCTATGATAGTTACGCTTTCAATCCATACTAATTAGGGTATTGTGCGGCTTGTGCTTCTCATTTTTCAGCCTTCCGAAATTTGCCCAAAAAATCGTCCATTTTTGAAAATTCTCCTATGGACCCCTTTGCTATTTTGCCAAAAATGGCCATTTTAGACACTCTTGAAAAACTTGCCATTTCTCCTCTAATACGTCTTTTTTCATGCGGTTTTTTTCATTGTAACAATCTATGATAGTTACGCTTTCAATCCATACTAATTAGGGTATTGTGCGGCTTGTGCTTCTCATTTTTCAGCCTTCCGAAATTTGCCCAAAAAATCGTCCATTTTTGAAAATTTTCCTATGGACCCCTTTGCTATTTTGCCAAAAATGGTCATTTTAGACACTCTTGAAAAACTTGCCATTTCTCTTCTAATACGTCTTTTTTCATGCGGTTTTTTGCATTGTAACAATCTATGATAGTTACGCTTTCAATCCATACTAATTAGGGTATTGTGCGACTTCTACTTCTCATTTGTCAGCCTTCCGAAGTTTGCCCAAAAAATCGTCCATTTTTCAGAATTTTCCTATGGTCCCCCTTTTGCTATTTTGCCAAAAATGGCCATTTTAGACACTATTAAAAAACTTGCCATTTCTCTTCTAATACGTCTTTTGTCATGCGGCTTTTTGCATTGTAACAATCTATGATAGTTACGCTTTTAGTCCATACTAATTAGGGTATTGTGCGAATTGTACTTCTTATTTTTCAGCCATCCGAAATTTGCTAAAAAAATCGTCCATTTTTGAAAATTTTCCTATGGTCCCCCCTTTGCTATTTTGCCAAAAATGGCCATTTTAGACACTCTTGAAAAACTTGCCATTTCTCTTCTAATACGTCTTTTTTCATGCGGTTTTTTTCATTGTAACAATCTATGATAGTTACGCTTTCAATCCATACTAATTAGGGTATTGTGCGGCTTGTGCTTCTCATTTTTCAGCCTTCCGAAATTTGCCCAAAAAATCGTCCATTTTTGAAAATTTTCCTATGGTCCCCCGTTTGTTATTTTGCCAAAAATGGCCATTTTATACACTAATAAAAAACTTGTGCGACTATTAAAAAATTTGTGCGACTTGTACTTCTCATTTTTTTGCCTTCAGAAATTTGCCCAATTTTTCTTTTTTTCCTTTTGCTATTTTGCCAAAAATGGCCATTTTAGAAACTCTTGAAAAACTTGCCATTTCTCTTCTAATACGTCTTTTTTCATGCGGTGTTTTGCATTGTAACAATCTATGATAGTTACGCTTTCAATCCATACTAATTAGGGTATTGTGCGACTTGTACTTCTCATTTTTCAGCCTTCAGAAGTTTGCCCAAAAATTCATCAATTTTTGAAAATTTTCCTATGGATCCCCCTTTGCTATTTTGCCAAGAATGGCCATTTTAGACACTATTAAAAAACTTGCCTTTTCTCTTCTAATACATCTTTTTTCATGCGCTTTTTTGCATTGTAACAATCTATGATAGTTACGCTTGCAATCCATACTAATTAGGGTATTGTGCGACTTGTACTTCTCATTTTTCAGCCATCCGAAATTTGCTAAAAAATTCGTCCATTTTTGAAAATTTTCCTATGGTCGCCCCTTTGCTATTTTGCCAAAAATGGCCATTTTAGACACTATTAAAAAACTTGCCATTTCTCTTCTAATACGTCTTTTTTCATGCGGTTTTTTGCATTGTAACAATCTATGATAGTTACGCTTTCAATCCATACTAATTAGGGTATTGTGCGAATTGTGTTTCTCATTATTCAGCCTTCCGAAATTTGCCCAAAAAATCGTCCATTTGTGAAAATTTTCCTATGGTCCCCCCTTTTCTATTTTGCCAAAAATGGCCATTTTAGACACTCTTGAAAAACTTGCCATTTCTCTTCTAATACGTCTCTTTTCATGCGGTTTTTTGCATTGTAACAATCTATAATAGTTACGCTTTCAGTCCATAATAATTAGGGTATTGTGCGACTTGTACTTCTTATTTTTTAGCCATCCGAAATTTGCAAAAAAAATCGTCCATTTTTGAAAATTTTCCTATGGTCCCCCCTTTGCTATTTTGCCAAAAATGGCCATTTTAGACACTCTTGAAAAACTTGCCATTTCTCTTCTAATACGTCTTTTTTCATGCGGTCTTTTCCATTGTAACAATCTATGATAGTTACGCTTTCAGTCCATACTAATTAGGGTATTGTGCGACTTCTACTTCTCATTTGTCAGCCTTCCGAAGTTTGCCCAAAAAATCGTCCATTTTTCAGAATTTTCCTATGGTCCCCCTTTTGCTATTTTGCCAAAAATGGCCATTTTAGACACTATTAAAAAACTTGCCATTTCTCTTCTAATACGTCTTTTGTCATGCGGCTTTTTGCATTGTAACAATCTATGATAGTTACGCTTTCAGTCCATACTAATTAGGGTATTGTGCGACTTGTACTTCTTATTTTTCAGCCATCCGAAATTTGCTAAAAAAATCGTCCATTTTTGAAAATTTTCCTATGGTCCCCCCTTTGCTATTTTGCCAAAAATGGCCATTTTAGACACTCTTGAAAAACTTGCAGTTTCTCTTCTAATACGTCTTTTTTCATGCGGTTTTTTTCATTGTAACAATCTATGATAGTTACGCTTTCAATCCATACTAATTAGGGTATTGTGCGGCTTGTGCTTCTCATTTTTCAGCCTTCCGAAATTTGCCCAAAAAATCGTCCATTTTTGAAAATTTTTCTATGGACCCCTTTGCTATTTTGCCAAAAATGGCCATTTTAGACACTCTTGAAAAACTTGCCATTTCTCTTCTAATACGTCTTTTTTCATGCGGTTTTTTGCATTGTAACAATCTATGATAGTTACGCTTTCAATCCATACTAATTAGGGTATTGTGCGACTTGTACTTCTCATTTTTCAGCCTTCAGAAGTTTGCCCAAAAATTCATCAATTTTTGAAAATTTTCCTATGGATCCCCCTTTGCTATTTTGCCAAGAATGGCCATTTTAGACACTATTAAAAAACTTGCCTTTTCTCTTCTAATACATCTTTTTTCATGCGCTTTTTTGCATTGTAACAATCTATGATAGTTACGCTTGCAATCCATACTAATTAGGGTATTGTGCGACTTGTACTTCTCATTTTTCAGCCATCCGAAATTTGCTAAAAAATTCGTCCATTTTTGAAAATTTTCCTATGGTCGCCCCTTTGCTATTTTGCCAAAAATGGCCATTTTAGACACTATTAAAAAACTTGCCATTTCTCTTCTAATACGTCTTTTTTCATGCGGTTTTTTGCATTGTAACAATCTATGATAGTTACGCTTTCAATCCATACTAATTAGGGTATTGTGCGAATTGTGTTTCTCATTATTCAGCCTTCCGAAATTTGCCCAAAAAATCGTCCATTTGTGAAAATTTTCCTATGGTCCCCCCTTTTCTATTTTGCCAAAAATGGCCATTTTAGACACTCTTGAAAAACTTGCCATTTCTGTTCTAATACGTCTCTTTTCATGCGGTTTTTTGCATTGTAACAATCTATGATAGTTATGCTTTCAGTCCATAATAATTAGGGTATTGTGCGACTTGTACTTCTTATTTTTCAGCCATCCGAAATTTGCTAAAAAAATCGTCCATTTTTGAAAATTTTCCTATGGTCCCCCCTTTGCTATTTTGCCAAAAATGGCCATTTTAGACACTCTTGAAAAACTTGCCATTTCTCTTCTAATACGTCTTTTTTCATGCGGTTTTTTTCATTGTAACAATCTATGATAGTTACGCTTTCAATCCATACTAATTAGGGTATTGTGCGGCTTGTGCTTCTCATTTTTCAGCCTTCCGAAATTTGCCCAAAAAATCGTCCATTTTTGAAAATTTTTCTATGGACCCCTTTGCTATTTTGCCAAAAATGGCCATTTTAGACACTCTTGAAAAACTTGCCATTTCTCTTCTAATACGTCTTTTTTCATGCGGTTTTTTGCATTGTAACAATCTATGATAGTTACGCTTTCAATCCATATTAATTAGGGTATTGTGCGACTTGTGCTTTTCATTTTTCAGCCTTCCGAAATTTGCCCAAAAAATAATCAATTTTTGAAAATTTTCCTATGGTCCCCCCTTTACTATTTTGCCAAAAATGGCCATTTTAGACACTATTAAAAAACTTGCCATTTCTCTTCTAATACATCTTTTTTCATGCGGTTTTTTGCATTGTAACAATCTATGATAGTTACGCTTTCAATCCATATTAATTAGGGTATTGTGCGACTTGTGCTTTTCATTTTTCAGCCTTCCGAAATTTGCCCAAAAAATAATCAATTTTTGAAAATTTTCCTATGGTTCCCCCTTTACTATTTTGCCAAAAATGGCCATTTTAGACACTATTAAAAAACTTGCCATTTCTCTTCTAATACATCTTTTTTCATGCGCTTTTTTGCATTGTAACAATCTATGATAGTTACGCTTTCAATCCATACTAATTAGGGTATTTTGCGACTTGTACTTCTCATTTTTCAGCCATCCGAAATTTGCTAAAAAATTCGTCCATTTTTGAAAATTTTCCTATGGTCGCCATTTTGCTATTTTGCCAAAAATTGCCATTTTAGACAATATTAAAAAACTTGCCATGTCCCTTCTAATACGTCTTTTTTCATGCAGTTTTTTGCATTGTAACAATCTATGATAGTTACGCTTTCAATCCATACTAATTAGGGTATTGTGCGACTTCTACTTCTCATTTGTCAGCCTTCCGAAGTTTGCCCAAAAAATCGTCCATTTTTGAGAATTTTCCTATGGTCCCTCTTTTGCTATTTTGCCAAAAATGGCCATTTTAGACACTATTAAAAAACTTGCCATTTCTCTTCTAATACGTCTTTTGTCATGCGGCTTTTTGCATTGTAACAATCTATGATAGTTACGCTTTCAGTCCATACTAATTAGGGTATTGTGCGACTTGTAATTCTTATTTTTCAGCCATCCAAAATTTGCTAAAAAAATCGTCCATTTTTGAAAATTTTCCTATGGTCCCCCCTTTGCTATTTTGCCAAAAATGGCCATTTTAGACACTCTTGAAAAACTTGCCATTTCTCTTCTAATACGTCTTTTTTCATGCGGTTTTTTTCATTGTAACAATCTATGATAGTTACGCTTTCAATCCATACTAATTAGGGTATTGTGCGGCTTGTGCTTCTCATTTTTCAGCCTTCCGAAATTTGCCCAAAAAATCGTCCATTTTTGAAAATTTTCCTATGGACCCCTTTGCTATTTTGCCAAAAATGGTCATTTTAGACACTCTTGAAAAACTTGCCATTTCTCTTCTAATACGTCTTTTTTCATGCGGTTTTTTGCATTGTAACAATCTATGATAGTTACGCTTTCAATCCATACTAATTAGGGTATTGTGCGACTTGTGCTTCTCATTTTTCAGCCTTCCGAAATTTGCCCAAAAAATCGTCCATTTTTGAAAATTTTCCTATGGTCCCCCGTTTGCTATTTTGCCAAAAATGGCCATTTTATACACTAATAAAAAACTTGTGCGACTATTAAAAAATTTGTGCGACTTGTACTTCTCATTTTTTTGCCTTTAGAAATTTGCCCAATTTTTCTTTTTTTCCTTTTGCTATTTTGCCAAAAATGGCCATTTTAGAAACTCTTGAAAAACTTGCCATTTCTCTTCTAATACGTCTTTTTTCATGCGGTGTTTTGCATTGTAACAATCTATGATAGTTACGCTTTCAATCCATACTAATTAGGGTATTGTGCGACTTGTACTTCTCATTTTTCAGCCTTCAGAAGTTTACCCAAAAATTCATCAATTTTTGAAAATTTTCCTATGGATCCCCCTTTGCTATTTTGCCAAGAATGGCCATTTTAGACACTATTAAAAAACTTGCCTTTTCTCTTCTAATACATCTTTTTTCATGCGCTTTTTTGCATTGTAACAATCTATGATAGTTACGCTTGCAATCCATACTAATTAGGGTATTGTGCGACTTGTACTTCTCATTTTTCAGCCATCCGAAATTTGCTAAAAAATTCGTCCATTTTTGAAAATTTTCCTATGGTCGCCCCTTTGCTATTTTGCCAAAAATGGCCATTTTAGACACTATTAAAAAACTTGCCATTTCTCTTCTAATACGTCTTTTTTCATGCGGTTTTTTGCATTGTAACAATCTATGATAGTTACGCTTTCAATCCATACTAATTAGGGTATTGTGCGAATTGTGTTTCTCATTATTCAGCCTTCCGAAATTTGCCCAAAAAATCGTCCATTTGTGAAAATTTTCCTATGGTCCCCCCTTTTCTATTTTGCCAAAAATGGCCATTTTAGACACTCTTGAAAAACTTGCCATTTCCTTCTAATACGTCTCTTTTCATGCGGTTTTTTGCATTGTAACAATCTATGATAGTTACGCTTTCAGTCCATAATAATTAGGGTATTGTGCGACTTGTACTTCTTATTTTTTAGCCATCCGAAATTTGCAAAAAAAATCGTCCATTTTTGAAAATTTTCCTATGGTCCCCCATTTGCTATCTTGCCAAAAATGGCCATTTTAGACACTCTTGAAAAACTTGCCATTTCTCTTCTAATACGTCTTTTTTCATGCGGTTTTTTGCATTGTAACAATCTATGATAGTTACGCTTTCAGTCCATAATAATTAGGGTATTGTGCGACTTGTACTTCTTATTTTTTAGCCATCCGAAATTTGCAAAAAAAATCGTCCATTTTTGAAAATTTTCCTATGGTCCCCCATTTGCTATCTTGCCAAAAATGGCCATTTTAGACACTCTTGAAAAACTTGCCATTTCTCTTCTAATACGTCTTTTTTCATGCGGTCTTTTGCATTGTAACAATCTATGATAGTTACGCTTTCAGTCCATACTAATTAGGGTATTGTGCGACTTCTACTTCTCATTTTTCAGCCTTCCGAAGTTTGCCCAAAAAATCGTCCATTTTTGAGAATTTTCCTATGGTCCCCCTTTTGCTATTTTGCCAAAAATGGCCATTTTAGACACTATTAAAAAACTTGCCATTTCTCTTCTAATACGTCTTTTGTCATGCGGCTTTTTGCATTGTAACAATCTATGATAGTTACGCTTTCAGTCCATACTAATTAGGGTATTGTGCGACTTGTATTTCTTATTTTTCAGCCATCCGAAATGTGCTAAAAAAATCGTCCATTTTTGAAAATTTTCCTATGGTCCCCCCTTTGCTATTTTGCCAAAAATGGCCATTTTAGACACTCTTGAAAAACTTGCAGTTTCTCTTCTAATACGTCTTTTTTCATGCGGTTTTTTTCATTGTAACAATCTATGATAGTTACGCTTTCAATCCATACTAATTAGGGTATTGTGCGGCTTGTGCTTCTCATTTTTCAGCCTTCCGAAATTTGCCCAAAAAATCGTCCATTTTTGAAAATTTTTCTATGGACCCCTTTGCTATTTTGCCAAAAATGGCCATTTTAGACACTCTTGAAAAACTTGCCATTTCTCTTCTAATACGTCTTTTTTCATGCGGTGTTTTGCATTGTAACAATCTATGATAGTTACGCTTTCAATCCATACTAATTAGGGTATTGTGCGACTTGTACTTCTCATTTTTCAGCCTTCAGAAGTTTGCCGAAAAATTCATCAATTTTTGAAAATTTTCCTATGGATCCCCCTTTGCTATTTTGCCAAGAATGGCCATTTTAGACACTATTAAAAAACTTGCCATTTCTCTTCTAATACGTCTTTTTTCATGCGGTTTTTTGCATTGTAACAATCTATGATAGTTACGCTTTCAATCCATACTAATTAGGGTATTGTGCGACTTGTATTTCTTATTTTTCAGCCATCCGAAATGTGCTAAAAAAATCGTCCATTTTTGAAAATTTTCCTATGGTCGCCCCTTTGCTATTTTGCCAAAAATGGCCATTTTAGACACTATTAAAAAACTTGCCATTTCTCTTCTAATACGTCTTTTTTCATGCGGTTTTTTGCATTGTAACAATCTATGATAGTTACGCTTTCAATCCATACTAATTAGGGTATTGTGCGAATTGTGTTTCTCATTATTCAGGCTTCCGAAATTTGCCCAAAAAATCGTCCATTTGTGAAAATTTTCCTATGGTCCCCCCTTTTCTATTTTGCCAAAAATGGCCATTTTAGACACTCTTGAAAAACTTGCCATTTCTCTTCTAATACGTCTCTTTTCATGCGGTTTTTTGCATTGTAACAATCTATGATAGTTATGCTTTCAGTCCATAATAATTAGGGTATTGTGCGACTTGTACTTCTTATTTTTCAGCCATCCGAAATTTGCTAAAAAAATCGTCCATTTTTGAAAATTTTCCTATGGTCCCCCCTTTGCTATTTTGCCAAAAATGGCCATTTTAGACACTCTTGAAAAACTTGCCATTTCTCTTCTAATACGTCTTTTTTCATGCGGTTTTTTTCATTGTAACAATCTATGATAGTTACGCCTTCAATCCATACTAATTAGGGTATTGTGCGGCTTGTGCTTCTCATTTTTCAGCCTTCCGAAATTTGCCCAAAAAATCGTCCATTTTTGAAAATTTTTCTATGGACCCCTTTGCTATTTTGCCAAAAATGGCCATTTTAGACACTCTTGAAAAACTTGCCATTTCTCTTCTAATACGTCTTTTTTCATGCGGTTTTTTGCATTGTAACAATCTATGATAGTTACGCTTTCAATCCATATTAATTAGGGTATTGTGCGACTTGTGCTTTTCATTTTTCAGCCTTCCGAAATTTGCCCAAAAAATAATCAATTTTTGAAAATTTTCCTATGGTCCCCCCTTTACTATTTTGCCAAAAATGGCCATTTTAGACACTATTAAAAAACTTGCCATTTCTCTTCTAATACATCTTTTTTCATGCGGTTTTTTGCATTGTAACAATCTATGATAGTTACGCTTTCAATCCATATTAATTAGGGTATTGTGCGACTTGTGCTTTTCATTTTTCAGCCTTCCGAAATTTGCCCAAAAAATAATCAATTTTTGAAAATTTTCCTATGGTCCCCCCTTTACTATTTTGCCAAAAATGGCCATTTTAGACACTATTAAAAAACTTGCCATTTCTCTTCTAATACATCTTTTTTCATGCGCTTTTTTGCATTGTAACAATCTATGATAGTTACGCTTTCAATCCATACTAATTAGGGTATTGTGCGACTTGTACTTCTCATTTTTCAGCCATCCGAAATTTGCTAAAAAATTCGTCCATTTTTGAAAATTTTCCTATGGTCGCCATTTTGCTATTTTGCCAAAAATTGCCATTTTAGACAATATTAAAAAACTTGCCATGTCCCTTCTAATACGTCTTTTTTCATGCAGTTTTTTGCATTGTAACAATCTATGATAGTTACGCTTTCAATCCATACTAATTAGGGTATTGTGCGACTTCTACTTCTCATTTGTCAGCCTTCCGAAGTTTGCCAAAAAAATCGTCCATTTTTGAGAATTTTCCTATGGTCCCCCTTTTGCTATTTTGCCAAAAATGGCCATTTTAGACACTATTAAAAAACTTGCCATTTCTCTTCTAATACGTCTTTTGTCATGCGGCTTTTTGCATTGTAACAATCTATGATAGTTACGCTTTCAGTCCATACTAATTAGGGTATTGTGCGACTTGTAATTCTTATTTTTCAGCCATCCGAAATTTGCTAAAAAAATCGTCCATTTTTGAAAATTTTCCTATGGTCCCCCCTTTGCTATTTTGCCAAAAATGGCCATTTTAGACACTCTTGAAAAACTTGCCATTTCTCTTCTAATACGTCTTTTTTCATGCGGTTTTTTTCATTGTAACAATCTATGATAGTTACGCTTTCAATCCATACTAATTAGGGTATTGTGCGGCTTGTGCTTCTCATTTTTCAGCCTTCCGAAATTTGCCCAAAAAATCGTCCATTTTTGAAAATTTTCCTATGGACCCCTTTGCTATTTTGCCAAAAATGGTCATTTTAGACACTCTTGAAAAACTTGCCATTTCTCTTCTAATACGTCTTTTTTCATGCGGTTTTTTGCATTGTAACAATCTATGATAGTTACGCTTTCAATCCATACTAATTAGGGTATTGTGCGACTTGTGCTTCTCATTTTTCAGCCTTCCGAAATTTGCCCAAAAAATCGTCCATTTTTGAAAATTTTCCTATGGTCCCCCGTTTGCTATTTTGCCAAAAATGGCCATTTTATACACTAATAAAAAACTTGTGCGACTATTAAAAAATTTGTGCGACTTGTACTTCTCATTTTTTTGCCTTCAGAAATTTGCCCAATTTTTCTTTTTTTCCTTTTGCTATTTTGCCAAAAATGGCCATTTTAGAAACTCTTGAAAAACTTGCCATTTCTCTTCTAATACGTCTTTTTTTATGCGGTGTTTTGCATTGTAACAATCTATGATAGTTACGCTTTCAATCCATACTAATTAGGGTATTGTGCGACTTGTACTTCTCATTTTTCAGCCTTCAGAAGTTTACCCAAAAATTCATCAATTTTTGAAAATTTTCCTATGGATCCCCCTTTGCTATTTTGCCAAGAATGGCCATTTTAGACACTATTAAAAAACTTGCCTTTTCTCTTCTAATACATCTTTTTTCATGCGCTTTTTTGCATTGTAACAATCTATGATAGTTACGCTTGCAATCCATACTAATTAGGGTATTGTGCGACTTGTACTTCTCATTTTTCAGCCATCCGAAATTTGCTAAAAAATTCGTCCATTTTTGAAAATTTTCCTATGGTCGCCCCTTTGCTATTTTGCCAAAAATGGCCATTTTAGACACTATTAAAAAACTTGCCATTTCTCTTCTAATACGTCTTTTTTCATGCGGTTTTTTGCATTGTAACAATCTATGATAGTTACGCTTTCAATCCATACTAATTAGGGTATTGTGCGAATTGTGTTTCTCATTATTCAGCCTTCCGAAATTTGCCCAAAAAATCGTCCATTTGTGAAAATTTTCCTATGGTCCCCCCTTTTCTATTTTGCCAAAAATGGCCATTTTAGACACTCTTGAAAAACTTGCCATTTCTCTTCTAATACGTCTCTTTTCATGCGGTTTTTTGCATTGTAACAATCTATGATAGTTACGCTTTCAGTCCATAATAATTAGGGTATTGTGCGACTTGTACTTCTTATTTTTTAGCCATCCGAAATTTGCAAAAAAAATCGTCCATTTTTGAAAATTTTCCTATGGTCCCCCATTTGCTATTTTGCCAAAAATGGCCATTTTAGACACTCTTGAAAAACTTGCCATTTCTCTTCTAATACGTCTTTTTTCATGCGGTCTTTTGCATTGTAACAATCTATGATAGTTACGCTTTCAGTCCATACTAATTAGGGTATTGTGCGACTTCTACTTCTCATTTTTCAGCCTTCCGAAGTTTGCCCAAAAAATCGTCCATTTTTGAGAATTTTCCTATGGTCCCCCTTTTGCTATTTTGCCAAAAATGGCAATTTTAGACACTATTAAAAAACTTGCCATTTCTCTTCTAATACGTCTTTTGTCATGCGGCTTTTTGCATTGTAACAATCTATGATAGTTACGCTTTCAGTCCATACTAATTAGGGTATTGTGCGACTTGTACTTCTTATTTTTCAGCCATCCGAAATTTGCTAAAAAAATCGTCCATTTTTGAAAATTTTCCTATGGTCCCCCCTTTGCTATTTTGCCAAAAATGGCCATTTTAGACACTCTTGAAAAACTTGCCATTTCTCTTCTAATACGTCTTTTTTCATGCGGTTTTTTTCATTGTAACAATCTATGATAGTTACGCTTTCAATCTATACTAATTAGGGTATTGTGCGGCTTGTGCTTCTCATTTTTCAGCCTTCCGAAATTTGCCCAAAAAATCGTCCATTTTTGAAAATTTTCCTATGGACCCCTTTGCTATTTTGCCAAAAATGGCCATTTTAGACACTCTTGAAAAACTTGCCATTTCTCTTCTAATACGTCTTTTTTCATGCGGTTTTTTGCATTGTAACAATCTATGATAGTTACGCTTTCAATCCATATTAATTAGGGTATTGTGCGACTTGTGCTTCTCATTTTTCAGCCTTCCGAAATTTGCCCAAAAAATAATCAATTTTTGAAAATTTTCCTATGGTCCCCCCTTTGCTATTTTGCCAAAAATGGCCATTTTAGACACTATTAAAAAACTTGCCATTTCTCTTCTAATACATCTTTTTTCATGCGCTTTTTTGCATTGTAACAATCTATGATAGTTACGCTTTATATCCATACTAATTAGGGTATTGTGCGACTTGTACTTCTCATTTTTATGCCATCCGAAATTTGCTAAAAAATTCGTCCATTTTTGAAAATTTTCCTATGGTCGCCATTTTGCTATTTTGCCAAAAATTGCCATTTTAGACAATATTAAAAAACTTGCCATGTCCCTTCTAATACGTCTTTTTTCATGCAGTTTTTTGCATTGTAACAATCTATGATAGTTACGCTTTCAATCCATACTAATTAGGGTATTGTGCGACTTCTACTTCTCATTTGTCAGCCTTCCGAAGTTTGCCCAAAAAATCGTCCATTTTTGAGAATTTTCCTATGGTCCCCCTTTTGCTATTTTGCCAAAAATGGCCATTTTAGACACTATTAAAAAACTTGCCATTTCTCTTCTAATACGTCTTTTGTCATGCGGCTTTTTGCATTGTAACAATCCATGATAGTTACGCTTTCAATCCATACTAATTAGGGTATTGTGCGGCTTGTGCTTCTCATTTTTCAGCCTTCCGAAATTTGCCCAAAAAATCGTCCATTTTTGAAAATTTTCCTATAGACCCCTTTGCTATTTTGCCAAAAATGGTCATTTTAGACACTCTTGAAAAACTTGCCATTTCTCTTCTAATACGTCTTTTTTCATGCCGTGTTTTGCATTGTAACAATCTATGATAGTTACGCTTTCAATCCATACTAATTAGGGTATTGTGCGACTTGTACTTCTCATTTTTCAGCCTTCAGAAGTTTGCCCAAAAATTCATCAATTTTTGAAAATTTTCCTATGGATCCCCCTTTGCTATTTTGCCAAGAATGGCCATTTTAGACACTATTAAAAAACTTGCCTTTTCTCTTCTAATACATCTTTTTTCATGCGCTTTTTTGCATTGTAACAATCTATGATAGTTACGCTTGCAATCCATACTAATTAGGGTATTGTGCGACTTGTACTTCTCATTTTTCAGCCATCCGAAATTTGCTAAAAAATTCGTCCATTTTTGAAAATTTTCCTATGGTCGCCCCTGTGCTATTTTGCCAAAAATGGCAATCTTAGACACTATTAAAAAACTTGCCATTTCTCTTCTAATACGTCTTTTTTCATGCGGTTTTTTGCATTGTAACAATCTATGATAGTTACGCTTTCAATCCATACTAATTAGGGTATTGTGCGAATTGTGTTTCTCATTATTCAGCCTTCCGAAATTTGCCCAAAAAATCGTCCATTTTTAAAAATTTTCCTATGGACCCCCTTTTCTATTTTGCCAAAAATGGCAATTTTAGACACTCTTGAAAAACTTGCCATTTCTCTTCTAATACGTCTCTTTTCATGCGGTTTTTTGCATTGTAACAATCTATGATAGTTACGCGTTCAGTCCATAATAATTAGAGTATTGTGCGACTTGTACTTCTTATTTTTTAGCCATCAGAAATTTGCAAAAAAAATCGTCCATTTTTGAAAATTTTCCTATGGTCCCCCCTTTGCTATTTTGCCAAAAATGGCCATTTTAGACACTCTTGAAAAACTTGCCATTTCTCTTCTAATACGTCTGTTTTCATGCGGTCTTTTGCATTGTAACAATCTATGATAGTTACGCTTTCAATCCATACTAATTAGGGTATTGTGCGACTTGTACTTCTCATTTTTCAGCCTTCCGAAATTTGCCCAAAAAATCGTCCATTTTTGAAAATTTTCCTATGGTCCCGCTTTTTCTATTTTGCCAAAAATGGCCATTTAAGACACTATTAAGAAACTTGCCATTTCTCTTCTAATACGTCTTTTTTCATGCGGTTTTTTGCATTGTAACAATCTATGATAGTTACGCTTTCAATCCATACTAATTAGGGTATTGTGCGACTTCTACTTCTCATTTGTCAGCCTTCCGAAATTTGCCCAAAAAATCGTCCATTTTTGAGAATTTTCCTATGGTCCCCCTTTTGCTATTTTGCCAAAAATGGCCATTTTAGACACTATTAAAAAACTTGCCATTTCTCTTCTAATACGTCTTTTGTCATGCGGCTTTTTGCATTGTAACAATCTATGATAGTTACGCTTTCAGTCCATACTAATTAGGGTATTGTGCGACTTGTACTTCTTATTTTTCAGCCATCCGAAATTTGCTAAAAAAATCGTCCATTTTTGAAAATTTTCCTATGGTCCCCCCTTTGCTATTTTGCCAAAAATGGCCATTTTAGACACTATTAAAAAACTTGTGCGACTATTAAAAAATTTGTGCGACTTGTACTTCTCAGTTTTCAGCCTTAAGAAATTTGCCCAATTTTTCCTATTATCCTTTTGCTATTTTGCCAAAAATGGCCATTTTAGACACTCTTGAAAAACTTGCCATTTCTCTTCTAAGACATCTTTTTTCATGCGGTTTTTTGCATTGTAACAATCTATGATAGTTACGCTTTCAATCCATACTAATTAGGGTATTGTGAGACTTGTACTTCTCATTTTTAAGCCATCTAAAATTTGCTAAAAAAATCGTCCATTTTTGAAAATTTTTCTTACGGTCCCTGCTTTCCTATTTTGCCAAAAATGGCCATTTTAGACACTCTTGAAAAACTTGCCATTTCTCTTCTAATACATCTTTTTTCATGCGGTTTTTTGCATTGTAACAATCTATGATAGTTACGCTTTCAATCCATACTAATTAGGGTATTGTGAGACTTGTACTTATCATTTTTAAGCCATCTAAAATTTGCTAAAAAAATCGTTCATTTTTGAAAATTTTCCTACGGTCCCTCCTTTCCTATTTTGCCAAAAATGGCCATTTTAGACACTCTTGAAAAACTTGCCATTTCTCTTCTAATACGTCTTTTTTCATGCGGCTTTTTGCATTTTAACAATCTATGATAGTTACGCTTTTAGTCCATACTAATTAGGGTATTTTGCGACTTGTACTTCTCATTTTTCAGCCTTCCGAAATTTGCCCAAAAAATCGTCCATTTTTTAAAATTTTCCTATAGTCCCCCCTTTGCTATTTTGCCAAAAATGGCCAATTTAGACACTATTAACAAAATTCCCAATTCTCTTCTAATACGTCTTTTTTCATGCGGTTTTCTGCATTGTAACAATTTATGATAGTTACGCTTTCAATCCATACTAATTAGGGTATTGTGCGACTTGTACTTCTCATTTTTCAGCCTTTCAAACTTTCCTCAAAAAATCGTCCATTTTTGAAATTTTTTTTTTATGGTCCCCCCTTTGCTATTTTGCCAAAAATGGCCATTTTAGACACTATTAAAAAACTTGCCATTTCTCTTCTAATACGTCTTTTTTCATGCGCTTTTTTGCATTGTAACAATCTATGATAGTTACGCTTTTAATCCATACTAATTAGGGTATTGTGCGACTTGTACTTCTCATTTTTCAGCCTTCCGAAATTTGCCCAAAAAATCGTCCATTTTTGAAAATTATCCTCATATGCCCCCCTTTGCTATTTTGCCAAAAATTGCTTTTTTAGACACTATTGTAAAACTTGCCATTTCTCTTCTAATACGTCTTTTCTTCATGCGGTTTTTTGCATTGTAAAAATCTATGATAGTTACGCTTGTAAGCCATACTAGTTAGTGTATTTTTCGACTTGTACTTCTCATTTTTAAGCCATCTGAAATTTGCTAAAAAAATCGTCCATTTTTGAAAATTTACCTATGGTCCCCCCTTTTCTATTTTGCCAAAAATGGCCATTTTAGACACTCTTGAAAAACTTGCCATTTCTCTTCTAACACGTCTTTTTTCATGCGGTTTTTTGCATTGTAACAATCTATGATAGTTACGCTTTCAATCCATATTAATTAGGGTATTGTGCGACTTGTGCTTCTCATTTTTCACCCTTTCGAAATTTGCCCAGAAAATAATCAATTTTTGAAAATTTTCCTATGGTCCCCCCTTTGCTATTTTGCCAAAAATGGCCATTTTAGACACTATTAAAAAACTTGCCATTTCTCTTCTAATACATCTTTTTTCATGCGCTTTTTTGCATTGTAACAATCTATGATAGTTACGCTTTCAATCCATACTAATTAGGGTATTGTGCGACTTGTACTTCTCATTTTTCAGCCATCCGAAATTTGCTAAAAAATTCGTCCATTTTTGAAAATTTTCCTATGGTCGCCATTTTGCTATTTTGCCAAAAATTGCCATTTTAGACAATATTAAAAAACTTGCCATGTCCCTTCTAATACGTCTTTTTTCATGCAGTTTTTTGCATTGTAACAATCTATGATAGTTACGCTTTCAATCCATACTAATTAGGGTATTTTGCGACTTCTACTTCTCATTTGTCAGTCTTCCGAAGTTTGCCCAAAAAATCGTCCATTTTTGAGAATTTTCCTATGGTCCCCCTTTTGCTATTTTGCCAAAAATGGCCATTTTAGACACTATTAAAAAACTTGCCATTTTTCTGCTAATACGTTTTTTGTCATGCGGCTTTTTGCATTGTAACAATCTATGATAGTTACGCTTTCAGTCCATACTAATTAGGGTATTGTGCGACTTGTACTTCTTATTTTTCAGCCATCCGAAATTTGCTAAAAAAATCGTCCATTTTTGAAAATTTTCCTATGGTCCCCCCTTTGCTATTTTTCCAAAAATGGCCATTTTAGACACTCTTGAAAAACTTGCCATTTCTCTTCTAATACGTCTTTTTTCATGCGGTTTTTTTCATTGTAACAATCTATGATAGTTACGCTTTCAATCCATACTAATTAGGGTATTGTGCGACTTGTACTTCTCATTTTTCAGCCTTCAGAAGTTTGCCCAAAAATTCATCAATTTTTGAAAATTTTCCTATGGATCCCCCTTTGCTATTTTGCCAAGAATGGCCATTTTAGACACTATTAAAAAACTTGCCTTTTCTCTTCTAATACATCTTTTTTCATGCGCTTTTTTGCATTGTAACAATCTATGATAGTTACGCTTGCAATCCATACTAATTAGGGTATTGTGCGACTTGTACTTCTCATTTTTCAGCCATCCGAAATTTGCTAAAAAATTCGTCCATTTTTGAAAATTTTCCTATGGTCGCCCCTTTGCTATTTTGCCAAAAATGGCAATTTTAGACACTATTAAAAAACTTGCCATTTCTCTTCTAATACGTCTTTTTTCATGCGGTTTTTTGCATTGTAACAATCTATGATAGTTACGCTTTCAATCCATACTAATTAGGGTATTGTGCGAATTGTGTTTCTCATTATTCAGCCTTCCGAAATTTGCCCAAAAAATCGTCCATTTTTGAAAATTTTCCTATGGTCCCCCCTTTTCTATTTTGCCAAAAATGGCAATTTTAGACACTCTTGAAAAACTTGCCATTTCTCTTCTAATACGTCTCTTTTCATGCGGTTTTTTGCATTGTAACAATCGATGATAGTTACGCTTTCAGTCTATAATAATTAGGGTATTGTGCGACTTGTACTTCTTATTTTTTAGCCATCAGAAATTTGCAAAAAAAATCGTCCATTTTTTAAAATTTTCCTATGGTCCCCCCTTTGCTATTTTGCCAAAAATGGCCATTTTAGACACTCTTGAAAAACTTGCCATTTCTCTTCTAATACGTCTTTTTTCATGCGGTCTTTTGCATTGTAACAATCTATGATAGTTACGCTTTCAATCCATACTAATTAGGGTATTGTGCGACTTGTACTTCTCATTTTTCAGCCATCCGAAATTTGCCCAAAAAATCGTCCATTTTTGAAAATTTTCCTATGGTCCCGCTTTTGCTATTTTGCCAAAAATGGCCATTTTAGACACTATTAAGAAACTTGCCATCTCTCTTCTAATACGTCTTTTTTCATGCGGTTTTTTGCATTGTAACAATCTATGATAGTTACGCTTTCAATCCATACTAATTAGGGTATTGTGCGACTTCTACTTCTCATTTGTAAGCCTTCCGAAGTTTGCCCAAAAAATCGTCCATTTTTGAGAATTTTCCTATGGTCCCCCTTTTGCTATTTTGCCAAAAATGGCCATTTTAGACACTATTAAAAAACTTGCCATTTCTCTTCTAATACGTCTTTTGTCATGCAACATTTTGCATTGTAACAATCTATGATAGTTACGCTTTCAGTCCATACTAATTAGGGTATTTTGCGACTTGTACTCCTTATTTTTCAGCCATCCGAAATTTGCTAAAAAAATCGTCCATTTTTGAAAATTTTCCTATGGTCCCCCCTTTGCTATTTTGCCAAAAATGGCCATTTTAGACACTCTTGAAAAACTTGCCATTTCTCTTCTAATACGTCTTTTTTCATGCGGTTTTTTGCATTGTAACAATCTATGATAGTTACGCTTTCAATCCATACTAATTAGGGTATTGTGCGACTTGTGCTTCTCATTTTTCAGCCTTCCGAAATTTGCCCAAAAAATCGTCCATTTTTGAAAATTTTCCTATGGTCCCCCCTTTGCTATTTTGCCAAAAATGGCCATTTTATACACTATTAAAAAACTTGTGCGACTATTAAAAAATTTGTGCGACTTGTACTTCTCATTTTTCAGCCTTAAGAAATTTGCCCAATTTTTCCTATTTTCCTTTTGCTATTTTGCCAAAAATGGCCATTTTAGACACTCTTGAAAAACTTGCCATTTCTCTTCTAATACATCTTTTTTCATGCAATTTTTTGCATTGTAACAATCTATGATAGTTACGCTTTCAATCCATACTAATTAGGGTATTGTGAGACTTGTACTTCTCATTTTTAAGCCATCTAAAATTTATTAAAAAAATCGTCCATTTTTGAAAATTTTCCTACGGTCCCTCCTTTCCTATTTTGCCAAAAATGGCCATTTTAGACACTCTTGAAAAACTTGCCATTTCTCTTCTAATACGTCTTTTTTCATGCGGTTTTTTGCATTGTAACAATCTATGATAGCTACGCTTTCAGTCCATACTAATTAGGGTATTGTGCGACTTGTACTTCTTATTTTTCAGCCATCCGAAATTTGCTAAAAAAATCGTCCATTTTTGAAAATTTTCCTATGGTCCCCCCTTTGCTATTTTGCCAAAAATGGCCATTTTAGACACTCTTGAAAAACTTGCCATTTCTCTTCTAATACGTCTTTTTTCATGCGGTTTTTTTTATTGTAACAATCTATGATAGTTACGCTTTCAATCCATACTAATTAGGGTATTGTGCGGCTTGTGCTTCTCATTTTTCAGCCTTCCGAAATTTGCCCAAAAAATCGTCCATTTTTGAAAATTTTCCTATGGACCCCTTTGCTATTTTGCCAAAAATGGTCATTTTAGACACTCTTGAAAAACTTGCCATTTCTCTTCTAATACGTCTTTTTTCATGCGGTTTTTTGCATTGTAACAATCTATGATAGTTACGCTTTCAATCCATACTAATTAGGGTATTGTGCGACTTGTACTTCTCATTTTTCAGCCATCCGAAATTTGCTAAAAAAATTCGTCCATTTTTGAAAATTTTCCTATGGTCGCCCCTTTGCTATTTTGCCAAAAATGGCAATTTTAGACACTATTAAAAAACTTGCCATTTCTCTTCTAATACGTCTTTTTTCATGCGGTTTTTTGCATTGTAACAATCTATGATAGTTACGCTTTCAATCCATACAAATTAGGGTATTGTGCGAATTGTGTTTCTCATTATTCAGCCTTCCGAAATTTGCCCAAAAAATCGTCCATTTTTGAAAACTTTCCTATGGTCCCCCCTTTTCTATTTTGCCAAAAATGGCCATTTTAGACACTCTTGAAAAACTTGCCATTTCTCTCGTAATACGTCTCTTTTCATGCGGTGTTTTGCATTGTAACAATCGATGATAGTTACGCTTTCAGTCCATAATAATTAGGGTATTGTGCGACTTGTACTTCTTATTTTTTAGCCATCAGAAATTTGCAAAAAAAATCGTCCATTTTTGAAAATTTTCCTATGGTCCCCCCTTTGCTATTTTGCCAAAAATGGCCATTTTAGACACTCTTGAAAAACTTAACATTTCTCTTCTAATACGTCTTTTTTCATGCGGTCTTTTGCATTGTAACAATCTATGATAGTTACGCTTTCAATCCATACTAATTAGGGTATTGTGCGACTTGTACTTCTCATTTTTCAGCCTTCCGAAATTTGCCGAAAAAATCGTCCATTTTTGAAAATTTTCCTATGGTCCCGCTTTTGCTATTTTGCCAAAAATGGCCATTTTAGACACTATTAAGAAACTTGCCATTTCTCTTCTAATACGTCTTTTTTCATGCGGTTTTTTGCATTGTAACAATCTATGATAGTTACGCTTTCAATCCATACTAATTAGGGTATTGTGCGACTTCTACTTCTCATTTGTCAGCCTTCCGAAGTTTGCCCAAAAAATCGTCCATTTTTGAGAATTTTCCTATGGTCCCCCTTTTGCTATTTTGCCAAAAATGGCCATTTTAGACACTATTAAAAAACTTGCCATTTCTCTTCTAATACGTCTTTTGTCATGCGGCTTTTTGCATTGTAACAATCTATGATAGTTACGCTTTCAGTCCATACTAATTAGGGTATTGTGCGACTTGTACTTCTTATTTTTCAGCCATCCGAAATTTGCTAAAAAAATCGTCCATTTTTGAAAATTTTCCTATGGTCCCCCCTTTGCTATTTTGCCAAAAATGGCCATTTTAGACACTCTTGAAAAACTTGCCATTTCTCTTCTAATACGTCTTTTTTCATGCGGTTTTTTGCATTGTAACAATCTATGATAGTTACGCTTTCAATCCATACTAATTAGGGTATTGTGCGACTTGTGCTTCTCATTTTTCAGCCTTCCGAAATTTGCCCAAAAAATCGTCCATTTTTGAAAATTTTCCTATGGTCCCCCCTTTGCTATTTTGCCAAAAATGGGCATTTTATACACTATTAAAAAACTTGTGCGACTTGTACTTCTCATTTTTCAGCCTTAAGAAATTTGCCCAATTTTTCCTATTTTCTTTTTGCTATTTTGCCAAAAATGGCCATTTTAGACACTCTTGAAAAACTTGCCATTTTTCTTCTAATACATCTTTTTTCATGCGGTTTTTTGCATTGTAACAATCTATGATAGTTACGCTTTCAATCCATACTAATTAGGGTATTGTGAGACTTGTACTTCTCATTTTTAAGCCATCTAAAAGTTGCTAAAAAAATCGTCCATTTTTGAAAATTTTCCTACGGTCCCTCCTTTCCTATTTTGCCAAAAATGGCCATTTTAGAAACTCTTGAAAAACTTGCCATTTCTCTTCTAATACATCTTTTTTCATGCGCCTTTTTGCATTGTAACAATCTATGATAGTTACGCGTTCAATCCGTACTAATTAGGGTATTGTGAGACTTGTACTTCTCATTTTTAAGCCATCTAAAATTTGCTAAAAAAATCGTCCATTTTTGAAAATTTTCCTACGGTCCCTCCTTTCCTATTTTGCCAAAAATGGCCATTTTAGACACTCTTGAAAAACTTGCCATTTCTCTTCTAATACGTCTTTTTTCATGCGGCTTTTTGCATTTTAACAATCTATGATAGTTACGCTTTTAATCCATACTAATTAGGGTATTGTGCGACTTGTACTTCTCATTTTTCAGCAATCCGAAATTTGCCCAAAAAATCGTCCATTTTTGAAAATTCTCCTATGGTCCCTCCTTTGCTATTTTGCCAAAAATGGCCGTCTTAGACACTATTAAAAAACTTGGCATTTCTATTCTAATACGTCTTTTTTCATGCGGTTTTTTGCATTGTAACAATGTATGATAGTTACGCTTTCAATCCATACTAATTAGGGTATTGTGCGACTTGTACTTCTCATTTTTCAGCCTTTTAAACTTTCGTCAAAAAATCGTCCATTTTTGAAATTTTTTTTTTATGGTCCCCCCTTTGCTATTTTGCCAAAAATGGCCATTTTAGACACTATTAAAAAACTTGCCATTTCTCTTCTAATACGTCTTTTTTCATGCGCTTTTTTGCATTGTAATAATCTATGATAGTTACGCTTTTAATCCATACTAATTAGGGTATTGTGCGACTTGTACTTCTCATTTTTCAGCCCTTCGAAATTTGCCCAAAAAATCGTCCATTTTTGAAAATTATCCTCATATGCCCCCCTTTGCTATTTTGCCAAAAATTGCTTTTTTAGACACTATTGTAAAACTTGCCATTTCTCTTCTAATACGTCTTTTCTTCATGCGGTTTTTTGCATTGTAAAAATCTATGATAGTTACGCTTTTAAGCCATACTAATTAGTGTATTTTTCGACTTGTACTTCTCATTTTTAAGCCTTCTGAAATTTGCTAAAAAAATCGTCCATTTTTGAAAATTTACCTATGGTCCCCCCTTTTCTATTTTGCGAAAAATGGCCATTTTAGACACTCCTGAAAAACTTCGCATTTCTCTTCTAATACGTCTTTTTTTATGCGGTTTTTTGCATTGTAACAATGTATGATAGTTACGCTTTCAATCCATACTAATTAAAGTATTGTGCGACTCGTACTTCTCATTTTTCAGCCATCCGAAATTTGCAAAAAAAATCGTAAATTTTTGAAAATTTTCCTATGGTCCCCCCTTTGCTATTTTGCCAAAAATGGCCGTTTTAGACACTATTAAAAAACTTGCCATTTCTCTTCTAATACGTCTTTTTTAATGCGGTTTTTTGCATTGTAACAATCTATGATAGCTACGCTTTCCATCCATACTAATTAGGGTATTGTGCGACTTCTACTTCTAATTGTTCAGCCTTCCGAAATTGGCACAAAAAATTGTCCATTTTTGAAAATTTTCGTATCGTCCCCCCTTTGCTATTTTGCCAAAAATGGCCATTTTAGACACTCTTAAAAAATTGCCATTTCTCTTCCTTTACGTCTTTTTTTTATGCCGTTTTTTGCATTGTAACAATCTATGATAGTTAGGCTTTTAATCCATACTAATTAGGGTATTGTGCGACTTGTACTTCTCATTTTTAGGCCTTCAAAAATTTGCCCAAAAAATCGTCCATTTTTGAAAATTTTCCTATGGTCCCCCCTTTGCTATTTTGCCAAAAATGGCCATCTTAGACACTATTAAAAAACTTGCCATTTCACTTCTAATACGTCTTTTTTCATGCGGTTTTTTGCATTGTAACAATCTATGATAGTTACGCTTTCAATCTATACATATTAGGGAATGGTGCGACTTGTACTTCTCATTTTTTAGCCTTCCGAAGGTTGCCCAAAAAATCGTCCTTTTTTGAACATTTTCCTATGGTCCCCCCTTTGCTATTTTGGGGAAAATGGCCTTCTTAGACACTGTTAAAAAACTTCCCGTTTCTCTTCTAATACGTCTTTTTTTCATGCGGTTTTTTGCATTTTTACAATCTATGATAGTTACGCTTTCAATCCATACTAATTAGGGTATTGTGCGAGTTGTACTTCTCATTTTTTAGCCTTCCGAAATTTGCCAAAAAAATCGTCCATTTTTGAAAATTTTCCTATGGTCCCGCCTTTGCTATTTTGCCAAAAATGGCCATTTCAGACACTATTAAAAAACTTGCCATTTCTCTTCTAATACGCCTTTTTTCATGCGCTCTTTTGCATTGTAACAATCTATGATAGTTACGCTTGCAATTTATGCTAATCAGGGTATTGTGCGACTTGTACTTCTTATTTATCAGCCATCCAAAATTTGCTAAAAAAATCGTCCATTTTTGAAAATTTTTCTATGGTCCCCCCTTTGCTATTTTGCCAAAAATGGCCATTTTAGACACTATTGAAAAACTTGCCATTTCTCTTCAAATACGGGTTTTTTATGCGGTTTTCTGCGTTTAAACAATGTATGATAGTTACGCTTTCATTCCATACTAATTAGGGTATTGTGCGACTTGTACTTCTCATTTTTGAGCCTTCCTAAATTTGCCCAAAAAATCGTCCATTTTTGAACATTTTCCTATGGTCCCCCCTTTGCTATTTTGCGGAAAATGGCCATTTTAGACACTATTAAAAAACTTCCCATTTCTCTTCTAATACGTCTTTTTTTCATGCGGTTTTTTGCATTTTTACAATCTATGATAGTTACGCTTTCAATCCATACTAATTAGGGTATTGTGCGACTTTTACTTCTCATTTTTTAGCCTTCCGAAATTTGCCAAAGAAATCGTCCATTTTTGAAAATTTTCCTATGGTCCCCTCTTTGCTATTTTGCAAAAAATGGCCATTTTAGACACTCTTGAAAAACTTGGCATTTCTCTTCTAATACGTCTTTTTTCATGCGGTTTTTTTGCATTGTAACAATCTATGATAGTTACGCCTTCAATCCATACTAATTAGGGTATTGTGCGACTTGTACTTCTCATTTTTCAGCCTTTCGGAATTTGCTTAAAAAATCGTCCATTTTTGAAAATTTTCCTAAGGTCCCCCCTTTGCTATTTTGCCAAAAATGGCCATCTTAGACACTATTAAAAAACTTGCCATTACTCGTCTAATACGTCTTTTTTCATGCGGTTTTTTGCATTGTAACAATCTATGATAGTTAGGCTTTTAATGCATACTAATTAGGGTATTGTGCGACTTGTACTTCTCATTTTTCAGCCTTCCGAAATTTGCCCAAAAAGTCGTCCATTTTTTAAAATTTTCCTATGGTCCCCCCTTTGCTATTTTGCCAAAAATGGCCATTTTAGACACTATTGAAAAACTTGCCATTTCTCTTCAAATACGAGTTTTTTTATGCGGTTTTTTGCGTTGTAACAATGTATGACAGTTACGCTTTCAATCCATACTATTTAGGGTATTGTGCGACCCTTACTTCTCATTTTTCAGCCTTTCGAATTTGGGTTAAAAAATAGTCCATTTTTGAACATTTTCCTATGGTCCCCCCTTTGCTATTTTGCCAAAAATGGCCATTTTGGACACTATTGAAAAACTTGCCATTTCTCTTCTAATAGGTCTTTTTTCATGCGGTTTTTTTGCATTGTAACAATCTATGATAGTTACGCTTTTAATCTATACTTATTAGGGTATTGTGCGACTTGTACTTCTCATTTTTCAGCCATCCGAAATTTGCCCAAAAAATTATCCATTTTTGAAACTTTTTGCTATGGTCCCCCCTTTGCTATTTTGCCAAAAATGGCCATCTTAGACACTATTAAAAAGCTTCGAATTTCTCTTCTAATACGTTTTTTTTCGTCGGGTTTTTTGCATTGTAACAATCTATGATAGTTACGCTTTCAATCCATACTAATTAGGGTATTGTGCGACTTGTACTTCTCATTTTTCAGCCTTCGAAAATTTGCTCAAAAAATCGTCCATTTTTGAAAATTTTCCTATGGTCCCCCCTTTGCTATTTTGCCAAAAATGGCCATTTTAGACATTATTGAAAAACTTGCCATTTCTCTTCTAATACGTCTTTTTTCATGCGGTTTTTTTGCATTGTAACAATCTATGATAGTTACGCTTTCAATCCATACTAATTAGTGTATTGTGCGACTTGTACTTCTTATTTTTCAACCCACCGAAATTTTCCCAAAAAATCGTCCATTTTTGAAAATTTTCCTATGGTTCTCCCTTTTCTATTTTGCCAAAAATGGCCATTTTAGACACTCTTGAAAAACTTGGTATTTCTCTTCTAATACGTCTTTTTTCATGCGGTGTTTTGCATTGTAACAATCTATGATAGTTGCACTTTCAATCCATACTAATTAGGGTATTGTGCGACTTGTACTTCTCATTTTTCAGCCATCCGAAATTTGCCAAAAAAATCGTCCATTTTTGAAAATTTTCCTATGGTCCCCCCTTTGCTATTTTGCCAAAAATGGCCGTTTTAGACACTATTAAAAAACTTGAAATTTTTTCTTCTAATACGTCTTTTTTTATGCGGTTTTTTGCATTATAACAATCTATGATAGTTAAACTTTCAATCTATACTTATTAGGGTATTGTGCGACTTGTACTTCTTATTTATCAGCCATCCAAAATTTGCTAAAAAAATCGTCCATTTTTGAAAATTTTTCTATGCTGTTTTCCTTTGCTATTTTGCCAAAAATGTCCATTTTAGACACTATTGAAAAACTTGCCATTTCTCTTCAAATACGAGTTTTTTTATGCGGTTTTTTGCGTTGTAACAATGTATGACAGTTACGCTTTCAATCCATACTATTTAGGGTATTGTGCGACCCTTACTTCTCATTTTTCAGCCTTTCGAATTTGGGTTAAAAAATAGTCCATTTTTGAACATTTTCCTATGGTCCCCCCTTTGCTATTTTGCCAAAAATGGCCATTTTGGACACTATTGAAAAACTTGCCATTTCTCTTCTAATAGGTCTTTTTTCATGCGGTTTTTTTGCATTGTAACAATCTATGATAGTTACGCTTTTAATCTATACTTATTAGGGTATTGTGCGACTTGTACTTCTCATTTTTCAGCCATCCGAAATTTGCCCAAAAAATTATCCATTTTTGAAAATTTTTGCTATGGTCCCCCCTTTGCTATTTTGCCAAAAATGGCCATCTTAGACACTATTAAAAAGCTTCGAATTTCTCTTCTAATACGTTTTTTTTCGTCGGGTTTTTTGCATTGTAACAATCTATGATAGTTACGCTTTCAATCCATACTAATTAGGGTATTGTGCGACTTGTACTTCTCATTTTTCAGCCTTCGAAAATTTGCTCAAAAAATCGTCCATTTTTGAAAATTTTCCTATGGTCCCCCCTTTGCTATTTTGCCAAAAATGGCCATTTTAGACATTATTGAAAAACTTGCCATTTCTCTTCTAATACGTCTTTTTTCATGCCGTTTTTTGCATTGTAACAATCTATGATAGTTACGCTTTCAATCCATACTAATTAAAGTATTGTGCGACTTGTACTTCTCATTTTTTAGCCTTCCGAAATTTGCCCAAAAAATCGTCCATTTTTGAAAATTTTCCTATGGTCCCCTCTTTGCTATTTTGCCAAAAATGGCCATTTTAGACACTATTGAAAAACTTGCAATTTCTCTTCTAATACGCCTTTCTTCATGCGGTTTTTTGCATTGTAACAATCTATGATAGTTACGCTTTCAAGTTCTACTAAATAGGGTATTGTGCGACTTTTAATCTCATTTTTCAGCCTTCCGAAATTTGCTTAAAAAATCGTCCATTTTTGAAAATATTCCTATGGTCCCTTTTTTGCTATTTTGCCAAAAATGGCCATTTTAGAGACTAATAAAAAACTTGGCATTTCTCTTCTAATACGTCTTTTTTCATGCGGTTGTTTGCATTGTAACAATGTATGATAGTTACGCTTTCAATCCATACTAATTAGGGTATTGTGCGACTTGTACTTCTCATTTTTCAGCCAACCGAAGTTTGCCCAAAAAATCGTCCATTTTTTAAAATTTTCCTATGGTCCCCCCTTTCCTATTTTGCCAAAAAGGGCAATTTTAGACACTATTGAAACACTTGCCATTTCTCTTCTAATAGGTCTTTTTTCATGCGGTTTTTTGCATTTTAACAATCTATGATAGCTACGCTTTCAATTTACACTAATTAGGGTATTGTGCGACTTGTACTTCTTATTTTTCAGCCTTCCAAAATTTGCTCAAAAAATCGTCTATTTTTGAAAATTTTCCTCTGGTCCCCACTTTGCTATTTTGCCAAAAATGGCCATTTTAGACAGTATTGAAAAACTTGCCATTTCTCTTCTAATACGTCTTTTTTCACGCGGTTTTTTGCATTGTAACAATTTGTGATAGTAAAGCTTTCAATCAATACAAATTAGTGTATTGTGCGACTTGTGCTTCTAATTTTTCAGCCATCCAAAGTTTGCCCAAAAAATCGTCCATTTTTCAAAATTTTCCTATTGTCCCCCCTTTGCTATTTTGCCAAAAATGGCCATTTTAGACACTATTGAAAAACTTGCCATTTCTCTTCTAATACGTCTTTTTTCATGCGGTTTTTTGCATTGTAAGAATCTATGATAGCTACGCTTTCAATCCATGCTAATTAGGGTATTGTGCGACTTGTACTTCTCATTTTCCAGCCTTCCAAAATTTGCTCAAAAAATCGTCCATTTTTGAAAATTTTCCTATGGTCCCCCCTTTGCTCTTTTGCCAAAAATGGCCATTTTAGACACTATTAAAAAACTTGCCATTTCTCTTTTAATACGTCTTTTTTCATGCGGTTTTTTGAATTGTAACAATCTATGATAGTTACGCTTTCAATCCATACTAATTAGGGTATTGTGCGACTTGTACTTCTCATTTTTTAGCCCTTCGAAATTTGCCCAAAAAATCGTCCATTTTTTAAAATTTTCCTATGGTCCCCCCTTTGCTCTTTTGCCAAAAATGGCCATTTTAGACACTATTAAAAAACTTGCCATTTCTCTTTTAATACGTCTTTTTTCATGCGGTTTTTTGAATTGTAACAATCTATGATAGTTACGCTTTCAATCCATACTAATTAGGGTATTGTGCGACTTGTACTTCTCATTTTTCAGCCTTCCGAAATTTGCCCAAAAAATCGTTTATTTTTGAAACTTTTCCTATGGTCCCCCCTTTTCTATTTTGCTAAAAATGGCCATTTTAGACACTATTGAAAAACTTGCCATTTCTTTTTTAATACGTCTTTTTTCATGCGGTTATTTTGCATTGTAACAATCTATTATAGTTACGCTTTCAATCCACACTAATTAGGGTATTGTGCGACTTGTACTTCTCATTTTTCAGCCTTCCGAAATTTGCCCAAAAAATCGTCTATTTTTGAAAATTTTCCTAAGGTCCCCCCTTTGCTATTTTGCCAGAAATGGCCATTTTAGACACTATTAAAAAACTTGCCATTTCTCTTCTAATACGTCTTTTTTCGAGCCGTCTTTTGCATTGTAACAATCTATGATAGTTACGCTTTCAATCCACACTAATTAGGGTATTGTGCGACTTGTACTTCTCATTTTTCAGCCATCCAAAATTTGCCCAAAAAATTGTCCATTTTTGAAAATTTTTCTATGGTCCCCTTTTTGCTATTTTGCCAAAAATGTCCAATTTAGACACTATTGACAAAGTTGCCATTTCTCTTCTAATACGTCTTTTTTCATGCGGTTTTTTGCATTGTAACATTCTATGATAGTTACGCTTTTAATTTATGCTAATCAGGGTATTGTGCGACTTGTACTTCTTATTTATCAGCCATCCAAAATTTGCCCAAAAAATCGTCCATTTTTTAAAAATTTCCTATGGTCCCCCCTTTGCTCTTTTGCCAAAAATGGCCATTTTAGACACTATTAAAAAACTTGCCATTTCTCTTTTAATACGTCTTTTTTCATGCAGTTTTTTGAATTGTAGCAATCTATGATAGTTACGCTTTCAATCCATACTATTTAGGGTATTGTGCGACTTGTACTTCTCATTTTTCAGCCTTTCGAATTTGGGTTAAAAAATAGTCCATTTTTGAACATTTTCCTATGGTCCCCCCTTTGCTATTTTGCCAAAAATGGCCATTTTGGACACTATTAAAAAACTTGCCATTTCTCTTCTAATAGGTCTTTTTTCATGCGGTTTTTTTGCATTGTAACAATCTATGATAGTTACGCTTTCAATCTATACTTATTAGGGTATTGTGCGACTTGTACTTCTCATTTTTCAGCCATCCGAAATTTGCCCAAAAAATTGTCCATTTTTGAAAATTTTTGCTATGGTCCCCCCTTTGCTATTTTGCCAAAAATGGCCATCTTAGACA
This sequence comes from Ricordea florida, assembly GCA_949710005.1. Classification (NCBI taxonomy): domain Eukaryota; kingdom Metazoa; phylum Cnidaria; class Anthozoa; order Corallimorpharia; family Ricordeidae; genus Ricordea; species Ricordea florida. Next base: position 5,240,021 of record OX453278.1, read on the forward strand.
CTATTAAAAAGCTTCGAATTTCTCTTCTAATACGTTTTTTTTCGTCGGGTTTTTTGCATTGTAACAATCTATGATAGTTACGCTTTCAATCCATACTAATTAGGGTATTGTGCGACTTGTACTTCTCATTTTTCAGCCTTCGAAAATTTGCTCAAGAAATCGTCCATTTTTTAAAAATTTTCCTATGGTCCCCCCTTTGCTATTTTGCCAAAAATGGCCATTTTAGACATTATTAAAAAACTTGCCATTTCTCTTCTAATACGTCTTTTTTCATGCCGTTTTTTGCATTGTAACAATCTATGATAGTTACGCTTTCAATCCATACTAATTAGGCTATTGTGCAACTTGTACTTCTCATTTTTTTGCGTTCCAAAATTTTTTCAAAAAATCGTTCATTTTTGAAAATTTTCCTATGGTCCCCCTTTGCTATTTTGCCAAAAATGGCCATTTTAGACACTATTGAAAAACTTGCCATTTCTCTTCTAATACGTCTTTTTTCATACGGTTTTTTGAATTGTAACAATCTATGATAGTTACGCTTTCAATCCACACTAATTAGGGTATTGTGCGACTTGCACTTCTCATTTTTCAGCCGTCCGAATGTTGCCCAAAAAATCGTCCATTTTTGAAATTTTTTCTATGGTCCCCCCTTTGCTATTTTGCCAAAAATGGCCATTTTAGAAACTATTGAAAAACTTGCCATTTCTCTTCTAATACGTCTTTTTTTGTGCGGTTTTTTGCACTGTAACAATCTATGATAGCTACGCTTTCAATCCACACTAATTAGGGTATTGTGCGACTTGTACTTCTCATTTTTCAGCCTTCCGAAATTTGCCAAAAAAATCGTTTATTTTTGAAACTTTTCCTATGGTCCCCCCTTTTCTATTTTGCCAAAAATGGCCATTTTAGACAGTATTGAAAAACTTGCCATTTCTCTTCTAATACGTCTTTTTTCATGCGGTTTTTTTGTATCGTAACAATCTATGATAGTTACGCTTTCAATCCATACTAATTAGGCTATTGTGCAACTTGTACTTCTCATTTTTTTGCGTTCCAAAATTTTTTCAAAAAATCGGCCATTTTTTAAAATTTTCCTATGGTCCCCCCTTTGCTATTTTGCCAAAAATGGCCATTTTAGACACTATTGAAAAACTTGCCATTTCTCTTCTAATACGTCTTTTTTCATACGGTTTTTTGAATTGTAACAATCTATGATAGTTACGCTTTCAATCCGTACTAATTAGGGTATTGTGCGACTTGTACTTCTCATTTTTCAGCCTTCCGAAGTTTGCCCAAAAAATCGTCCATTTTTTTAAAATTTTCCTAAGGTCCCCCCTTTGCTATTTTGCCAAAAATGGCCATTTTAGACACTATTGAAAAACTTGCCATTTCTCTTCTAATACGTCTTTTTTCATGCGGTTATTTTGCATTGTAACAATCTATTATAGTTACGCTTTCAATCCACACTAATTAGGGTATTGTGCGACTTGTACTTCTCATTTTTCAGCCTTCCGAAATTTGCCCAAAAAATCGTCCATTTTTGAAAATTTTCCTAAGGTCCCCCCTTTGCTATTTTACCAAAAATGGCCATTTTAGACACTATTAAAAAACTTGCCATTTCTCTTCTAATACGTCTTTTTTCGAGCGGTCTTTTGCCTTGTAACAATCTATGATAGTTACGCTTTCAGTGCACACTAATTAAGGTATTGTGCGACTTGTACTTCTCATTTTTCAGCCATCCGAAATTTGCTAAAAAAATCGTTTATTTTTGAAAATTTTCCTATGGTCCCCCTTTTGCTATTTTGCCAAAAATAACCATCTTAGGCACTATTGAAAAACTTGCCATTTCTTTTCTAATACGTCTTTTTTCACGCGGTTTTTTGCATTGTAACAATCTGTGATAGTTAAGCTTTCAATCCATACTAATTAGTGTATTGTGCGACTTGTGCTTCTCATTTTTCAGCCATCCAAAATTTGCCCAAAAAATCGTCCATTTTTGAAAATTTTCCTATGGTCCCCTCCTGGCTATTTTGCCAAAAATGGCCATTTTAGACACTATTGAAAAACTTGCCATTTCTCTTCTAATACGTCTTTTTTTATGCGGTTTTTTGCATTGTAAAAATCTATGATAGCTACGCTTTCAATCCATGCAAATTAGGGTATTGTGCGACTTGTACTTCTCATTTTCCAGCCTTCCAAAATTTGCTCAAAAAATCGTCCATTTTTGAAAATTTTCCTATGGTCCCCCCTTTGCTCTTTTGCCAAAAATGGCCATTTTAGACACTATTAAAAAACTTGCCATTTCTCTTTTAATACGTCTTTTTTCATGCGGTTTTTTGAATTGTAACAATCTATGATAGTTACGCTTTCAATCCATACTAATTAGGGTATTGTGCGACTTGTACTTCTCATTTTTCAGCCTTCCGAAGTTTGCCCAAAAAATCGTCCATTTTTGAAAATTTTCCTAAGGTTCTCCCTTTGCTATTTTGCCAAAAATGGCCATTTTAGACACTATTGAAAAACTTGCCATTTCTTTTCTAATACGTCTTTTTTCATGCGGTTATTTTGCATTGTAACAATCTATGATAGTTACGCTTTCAATCCACACTAATTAGGGTATTGTGCGACTTGTACTTCTCATTTTTCAGCCGTCCGAAATTTGCACAAAAAATCGTCCATTTTTGAAATTTTTTCTATGGTCCCCCCTTTGCTATTTTGCCAAAAATGGCCATTTTAGACACTATTGAAAAACTTGCAATTTCTCTTCTAATACGTCTTTTTTGTGCGGTGTTTTGCACTGTAACAATCTATGATAGCTACGCTTTCAGTCCACACTAATTAGGGTATTGTGCGACTTGTACTTCTCATTTTTCAGCCTTCCGAAATTTGCCAAAAAAATCCTTTATTTTTGAAACTTTTCCTATGGTCCCCCCTTTTCTATTTTGCCAAAAATGGCCATTTTAGACAGTATTGAAAAACTTGCAATTTCTCTTCTAATACGTCTTTTTTCATGCGGTTTTTTGCATTGTAACAATCTATGATAGGTAAGGTTTCAATCCATACTAATTAGGGTATTGTGCGACTTGTACTTCTCATTTTTCAGCCTTCCGAAATTCGCCCAAAAAATCGTCCATTTTTAAAAATATTCGTATGGTCCTTTTTTTGCTATTTTGCCAAAAATGGCCATTTTAGACATTATTAAAAAAGTTGCCATTTCTCTTCTAATACGTCTTTTTTCATGCAGTTTTTTGCATTGTAACAATCTATAATAGTTACGCTTTCAATCCATAATAATTAGTGTATTTCTCGACCCTTACTTCTATTTTTTCGGCCATCCGAAATTTGCTGAAAAAGTCGTCCATTTTTGAAAATTTTCCTATGGTCCCCCCTTTGCTATTTTGCCAGAAATGGCCATTTTAGACACTATTGAAAAACTTGCCATTTCTCTTCTAATACGTTCTTTTTCATGCGGTTTTTTGCATTGTAACAATCTATGATAGTTACGCTTTCAATCCATACTAATTAGGGTATTGTGCGACTTGTACTTCTCATTTTTCAGCCTTCCAAAGTTTGCTAAAAAAATCGTTTATTTTTGAAAATTTTCCTATGGTCCCCCCTTTGCTATTTTGCCAAAAATGGCCATTTTAGACACTATTGAAAAACTTGCCATTTCCCTTCTAATACCTCTTTTTTCATGCGGTTTTTTGCATTGTAACAATCTATGATAGTTACGCTTTCAATCCATACTAATTAGGGTATTGTGCGACTTGTACTTCTCATTTTTTAGCCTTCCAAACTTTGTTAAAAAAATCGGTTTTTTTTGAAAATTTTCCGATGGTCCCCCCCTTGCTATTTTGCCAAAAATGGAAATTTTAGACACTATTGAAAAACTTGCCATTTCTCTTCTAATACGTCTTTTTTCATGCGGTTTTTTGCATTGTAACAATCTATGATAGTTACGCTTTCAATCCATACTAATTAGGGTATTGTGCGACTTGTTCTTCTGATTTTTCAGCCTTCCGAAATTTGCCCAAAAAATCGTGCATTTTTGAAAATATTCGTATGGTCCCTTTTTTGCTATTTTGCCAAAAATGGCCATTTTAGACATTATTAAAAAAGTTGCCATTTCTCTTCTAATACGTCTTTTTTCATGGAGTTTTTTGCATTGTAACAATCTATAATAGTTACGCTTTCAATCCATAATAATTAGTGTATTTCTCGACCCTTACTTCTATTTTTTCGGCCATCCGAAATTTGCTGAAAAAGTCGTCCATTTTTGAAAATTTTCCTATGGTCCCCCCTTTGCTATTTTGCCAGAAATGGCCATTTTAGACACTATTGAAAAACTTGCCATTTCTCTTCTAATACGTTCTTTTTCATGCGGTTTTTTGCATTGTAACAATCTATGATAGTTACGCTTTCAATCCATACTAATTAGGGTATTGTGCGACTTGTTCTTCTGATTTTTCAGCCTTCCGAAATTTGCCCAAAAAATCGTGCATTTTTGAAAATATTCCTATGGTCCCTTTTTTGCTATTTTGCCAAAAGTGGCCATTTTAGACACTATTAGAAAAGTTGCCATTTCTCTTCTAATACGTCTTTTTTCATGCAGTTTTTTGCATTGTAACAATCTATAATAGTTACGCTTTCAATCCATACTAATTAGTGTATTTTTCGACTTGTACTTCTATTTTTTCGGCCATCTGAAATTTGCTGAAAAAATCGTCAATTTTTTAAAATTTTCCTATGGTCCCCCCTTTGCTATTTTGCCAAAAATGGCCATTTTAGAGACTAATAAAAAACTTGGAATTTCTCTTCTGCTACGTCTTCTTTAATGCGGTTTTTTGCATTGTAACAATCTATGATAGTTACGCTTTCCATCCATACTAACTAGGGTATTGTGCGACTTGTACTTCTCATTTTTCAGCCTTCCGAAGTTTGCTGAAAAAATCGTCCATTTTCGAAAATTTTCATATGGTCCCCCCTTTGCTATTTTGCCAAAAATGGCCATTTTAGACACTATTTAAAAGCTTGCCATTTCTCTTCTAATACGTCTTTTTTTATGCGGTTTTTTGCATTGTAAAAATCTATGATAGTTACGCTTTCAATCCATACTAATTAGGGTATTGTGCGACTTGTACTTCTCATTTTTCAGCCTTCCGAAATTTGCCCAAAAAATCGTTTATTTTCGAAAATTTTCCTATGGTACCCTTTTTGCTGTTTTGCCAAAAATGGCCATTTTAGACATTATTGAAAAATTTTCCATTTCTCTTCTAATACGTCTTTTTTCATGCAGTTTTTTGCATTGTAACAATCTATAATAGTTACGCTTTCAATCCATAATAATTAGTGTATTTCTCGACCCTTACTTCTATTTTTTCGGCCATCCGAAATTTGCTGAAAAAGTCGTCCATTTTTGAAAATTTTCCTATGGTCCCCCCTTTGCTATTTTGCCAAAAATGGCCATTTTAGACACTATTGAAAAACTTGCCATTTCTCTTCTAATACGTCATTTTTCATGCGGTTTTTTGCATTGTAACAATCTATGATAGTTACGCTTTCAATCCATACTAATTAGGGTATTGTGCGACTTGTACTTCTCATTTTTCAGCCTTCCAAAAGTTTGCTAAAAAAATCGTTTATTTTTGAAAATTTTCCTATGGTCCCCCCTTTGCTTTTTTGACAAAAATGGCCATTTTAGACACTCTTGAAAAACTTGCCATTTCTCTTCTAATACGTCTTTTTTCATGCGGTTTTTTGCATTGTAACAATCTATGATAGGTAAGGTTTCAATCCATACTAATTAGGGTATTGTGCGACTTGTACTTCTGATTTTTCAGCCTTCCGAAATTCGCATAAAAAATCGTCCATTTTTGAAAATATTCGTATGGTCCCTTTTTTGCTATTTTGCCAAAAATGGCCATTTTAGACATTATTAAAAAAGTTGCCATTTCTCTTCTAATACGTCTTTTTTCATGCAGTTTTTTGCATTGTAACAATCTATAATAGTTACGCTTTCAATCCATAATAATTAGTGTATTTCTCGACCCTTACTTCTATTTTTTCGGCCATCCGAAATTTGCTGAAAAAGTCGTCCATTTTTGAAAATTTTCCTATGGTCCCCCCTTTGCTATTTTGCCAAAAATGGCCATTTTAGACACTATTGAAAAACTTGCCATTTCTCTTCTAATACGTCATTTTTCATGCGGTTTTTTGCATTGTAACAATCTATGATAGTTACGCTTTCAATCCATACTAATTAGGGTATTGTGCGACTTGTACTTCTCATTTTTCAGCCTTCCAAAGTTTGCTAAAAAAATCGTTTATTTTTGAAAATTTTCCTATGGTCCCCCCTTTGCTATTTTGCCAAAAATGGCCATTTTAGACACTATTGAAAAATTTGCCATTTCCCTTCTAATACCTCTTTTTTCATGCGGTATTTTGCATTGTAACAATCTATGATAGTTACGCTTTCAATCCATACTAATTAGGGTATTGTGCGACTTGTACTTTTCATTTTTTAGCCTTCCAAACTTTGTTAAAAAAATCGTTTATTTTTTTAAAATTTTCCGATGGTCCCCCCTTTGCTATTTTGCCAAAAATGGCCATTTTAGACACTATTGAAAAACTTGCCATTTCTCTTCTAATACGTCTTTTTTCATGCGGTTTTTTGCATTGTAACAATCTATGATAGGTAAGGTTTCAATCCATACTAATTAGGGTATTGTGCGACTTGTACTTCTGATTTTTCAGCCTTCCGAAATTTGCCCAAAAAATCGTCCATTTTTGAACATTTTCCTATGGTCCCCCATTTGCTATTATGCCAAAAATTGCCATTTTAAACACTATTAAAAAACTTGGCATTTCTCTTCTAATACGTCTTTTTTCGTGCGGTCTTTTGCATTGTAACAATCTATGAAAGTTAAGCTTTCAATCCACACTAATTAAGGTATTGTGCGACTTGTACTTCTCATTTTTTAGCCATGCGAAATTTGCCCAAAAAATCGTTTATTTTTTAAAATTTTCCTATGGTCCCCCCTTTGCTTTTTTGACAAAAATGGCCATTTTAGACACTCTTGAAAAACTTGCCATTTCTCTTCTAATACGTCTTTTTTCATGCGGTTTTTTGCATTGTAACAATCTATGATAGGTAAGGTTTCAATCCATACTAATTAGAGTATTGTGCGACTTGTACTTCTGATTTTTCAGCCTTCCGAAATTCGCATAAAAAATCGTACATTTTTGAAAATATTCGTATGGTCCCTTTTTTGCTATTTTGCCAAAAATGGCCATTTTAGACATTATTAAAAAAGTTGCCATTTCTCTTCTAATACGTCTTTTTTCATGCAGTTTTTTGCATTGTAACAATCTATAATAGTTACGCTTTCAATCCATAATAATTAGTGTATTTCTCGACCCTTACTTCTATTTTTTCGGCCATCCGAAATTTGCTGAAAAAGTCGTCCATTTTTGAAAATTTTCCTATGGTCCCCCCTTTGCTATTTTGCCAAAAATGGCCATTTTAGACACTATTGAAAAACTTGCCATTTCTCTTCTAATACGTCATTTTTCATGCGGTTTTTTGCATTGTAACAATCTATGATAGTTACGCTTTCAATCCATACTAATTAGGGTATTGTGCGACTTGTACTTCTCATTTTTCAGCCTTCCAAAGTTTGCTAAAAAAATCGTTTATTTTTGAAAATTTTCCTATGGTCCCCCCTTTGCTATTTTGCCAAAAATGGCCATTTTAGACACTATTAAAAAATTTGCCATTTCCCTTCTAATACCTCTTTTTTCATGCGGTATTTTGCATTGTAACAATCTATGATAGTTACGCTTTCAATCCATACTAATTAGGGTATTGTGCGACTTGTACTTCTCATTTTTTAGCCTTCCAAACTTTGTTAAAAAAATCGTTTATTTTTTTAAAATTTTCCGATGGTCCCCCCTTTGCTACTTTGCCAAAAATGGCCATTTTAGACACTATTGAAAAACTTGCCATTTCTCTTCTAATACGTCTTTTTTCATGCGGTTTTTTGCATTGTAACAATCTATGATAGGTAAGGTTTCAATCCATACTAATTAGGGTATTGTGCGACTTGTACTTCTGATTTTTCAGCCTTCCGAAATTTGCCCAAAAAATCGTCCATTTTTGAACATTTTCCTATGGTCCCCCATTTGCTATTATGCCAAAAATTGCCATTTTAAACACTATTAAAAAACTTGGCATTTCTCTTCTAATACGTCTTTTTTCGTGCGGTCTTTTGCATTGTAACAATCTATGAAAGTTAAGCTTTCAATCCACACTAATTAAGGTATTGTGCGACTTGTACTTCTCATTTTTTAGCCATGCGAAATTTGCCCAAAAAATCGTTTATTTTTTAAAATTTTCCTATGGTCCCCCCTTTGCTTTTTTGACAAAAATGGCCATTTTAGACACTATTGAAAAACTTGCCATTTCTCTTCTAATACGTCTTTTTTCATGCGGTTTTTTGCATTGTAACAATCTATGATAGTTACGCTTTCAATCCATACTAATTAGGGTATTGTGCGACTTGTACTTCTCATTTTTCAGCCTTCCAAAGTTTGCTAAAAAAATCGTTTATTTTTGAAAATTTTCCTATGGTCCCCCCTTTGCTATTTTGCCAAAAATGGCCATTTTAGACACTATTGAAAAATTTGCCATTTCCCTTCTAATACCTCTTTTTTCATGCGGTATTTTGCATTGTAACAATCTATGATAGTTACGCTTTCAATCCATACTAATTAGGGTATTGTGCGACTTGTACTTCTCATTTTTTAGCCTTCCAAACTTTGTTAAAAAAATCGTTTATTTTTTTAAAATTTTCCGATGGTCCCCCCTTTGCTACTTTGCCAAAAATGGCCATTTTAGACACTATTGAAAAACTTGCCATTTCTCTTCTAATACGTCTTTTTTCATGCGGTTTTTTGCATTGTAACAATCTATGATAGGTAAGGTTTCAATCCATACTAATTAGGGTATTGTGCGACTTGTACTTCTGATTTTTCAGCCTTCCGAAATTTGCCCAAAAAATCGTCCATTTTTGAACATTTTCCTATGGTCCCCCATTTGCTATTATGCCAAAAATTGCCATTTTAAACACTATTAAAAAACTTGGCATTTCTCTTCTAATACGTCTTTTTTCGTGCGGTCTTTTGCATTGTAACAATCTATGAAAGTTAAGCTTTCAATCCACACTAATTAAGGTATTGTGCGACTTGTACTTCTCATTTTTTAGCCATGCGAAATTTGCCCAAAAAATCGTTTATTTTTTAAAATTTTCCTATGGTCCCCCCTTTGCTTTTTTGACAAAAATGGCCATTTTAGACACTCTTGAAAAACTTGCCATTTCTCTTCTAATACGTCTTTTTTCATGCGGTTTTTTGCATTGTAACAATCTATGATAGGTATGGTTTCAATCCATACTAATTAGGGTATTGTGCGACTTGTACTTCTGATTTTTCAGCCTTCCGAAATTCGCCCAAAAAATCGTCCATTTTTGAAAATATTCGTATGGTCCCTTTTTTGCTATTTTGCCAAAAATGGCCATTTTAGACATTATTAAAAAAATTGCCATTTCTCTTCTAATACGTCTTTTTTCATGCAGTTTTTTGCATTGTAACAATCTATAATAGTTACGCTTTCAATCCATAATAATTAGTGTATTTCTCGACCCTTACTTCTATTTTTTCGGCCATCCGAAATTTGCTGAAAAAGTCGTCCATTTTTGAAAATTTTCCTATGGTCCCGCCTTTGCTATTTTGCCAAAAATGGCCATTTTAGACACTATTGAAAAACTTGCCATTTCTCTTCTAATACGTCATTTTTCATGCGGTTTTTTGCATTGTAACAATCTATGATAGTTACGCTTTCAATCCATACTAATTAGGGTATTGTGCGACTTGTACTTCTCATTTTTCAGCCTTCCAAAGTTTGCTAAAAAAATCGTTTATTTTTGAAAATTTTCCTATGGTCCCCCCTTTGCTATTTTGCCATAAATGGCCATTTTAGACACTATTGAAAAACTTGCCATTTCCCTTCTAATACCTCTTTTTTCATGCGGTTTTTTGCATTGTAACAATCTATGAAAGTTACGCTTTCAATCCATACTAATTAGGGTATTGTGCGACTTGTACTTCTTATTTTTTAGCCTTCCAAAATTTGTTAAAAAAATCGTTTATTTTTGAAAATTTTCCTATGGTCCCCCCTTTGCTATTTTGCCAAAAATGGCCATTTTAGACACTATTGAAAAACTTGCCATTTCTCTTTTAATACGTCTTTTTTCATGCGGTTTTTTGCATTGTAACAATCTATGATAGGTACGGTTTCAATCCATACTAATTAGGGTATTGTGCGACTTGTACTTCTGGTTTTTCAGCCTTCCGAAATTTGCCCAAAAAATCGTCCATTTTTGAAAATATTTGTATGGTCCCTTTTTTGCTATTTTGCCAAAAGTGGCCATTTTAGACATTATTAAAAAAGTTGCCATTTCTCTTCTAATACGTCTTTTTTCATGCAGTTTTTTGCATTGTAACAATCTATAATAGTTACGCTTTCAATCCATAATAATTAGTGCATTTCTCGACCCTTACTTCTATTTTTTCGGCCATCCGAAATTTGCTGAAAAAGTCGTCCATTTTTGAAAATTTTCCTATGGTCCCCCCTTTGCTATTTTGCCAAAAATGGCTATTTTAGACACTATTGAAAAACTTGCTATTTCTCTTCTAATACGTCTTTTTTCATGCGGTCTTTTGAATTGTAACAATCTATAATAGTTACGCTTTCACTCCACACTAATTAGGGTATTGTGCGACTTGTACTTCTCATTTTTCAGCCATCCGAAGTTTTCTAAAAAAATCGTTTATTTTTGAACATTTTTCCTATGATGCCCCCTTTGCTATTTTGCCAAAAATGGCCATTTTATTCACTATTGAAAAGCTTGCCATTTCTCTTCTAATACCTCTTTTTTCATGCGGTGTTTTGCATTGTAACAATTTATGATAGTTACGCTTTCAATCCATACTAATTAGGGTATTGTGCGACTTGTACTTCTTATTATCAGCCATCCGAAATTTGCTAGAAAAATCGTTTATTTTTGAAAATTTTCCTATGGTCCCCCCTTTGCTATTTTGCCAAAAATGGCCATTTTAGACACTATTGAAAAACTTGCCATTTCTCTTCTAATACGTCTTTTCTCATGCAGTTTTTTGCATTGTAACCATGTATAATAGTTACGCTTTCAATCCATACTAATTAGTGTATTTTGCGACTTGAACTTCTTTTTTTTCGGCCATCCGAAATTTGCTTTGAAAATTTTCCTATGGTCCCCCCTTTGCTATTTTGCCAAAAATGGCCATTTTAGACACTATTGAAAAACTTGCCATTTCTCTTCTAATACGTCTTTTTTCATGCGGTTTTTTGCATTGTAACAATCTATGATAGATACGCTTTTAATCCATACTAATTAGGGTATTGTGCGACATGTACTTCTCATTTTTCAGCCTTCCAAAGTTTGCTAAAAAAATCGTCTATTTTTGAAAATTTTCCTATGGTCCCCCCTTTGCTATTTTGCCATAAATGGCCATTTTAGACACTATTGAAAAACTTGCCATTTCCCTTCTAATACCTCTTTTTTCATGGGGTTTTTTGCATTGTAACAATCTATGAAAGTTACGCTTTCAATCCATACTAATTAGGGTATTGTGCGACTTGTACTTCTCATTTTTTAGCCTTCCAAAATTTGTTAAAAAAATCGTTTATTTTTGAAAATTTTCCTATGGTCCCCCCTTTGCTATTTTGCCAAAAATGGCCATTTTAGACACTATTGAAAAACTTGCCATTTCTCTTCTAATACGTCTTTTTTCATGCGGTTTTTTGCATTGTAACAATCTATGATAGGTACGGTTTCAATCCATACTAATTAGGGTATTGTGCGACTTGTACTTCTGATTTTTCAGCCTTCCGAAATTTGCCCAAAAAATCGTCCATTTTTGAAAATATTCGTATGGTCCCTTTTTTGCTATTTTGCCAAAAGTGGCCATTTTAGACATTATTAAAAAAGTTGCCATTTCTCTTCTAATACGTCTTTTTTCATGCGGTGTTTTGCATTGTAACAATTTATGATAGTTACGCTTTCAATCCATACTAATTAGGGTATTGTGCGACTTGTACTTCTTATTATCAGCCATCCGAAATTTGCTAGAAAAATCGTTTATTTTTGAAAATTTTCCTATGGTCCCCCCTTTGCTATTTTGCCAAAAATGGCCATTTTAGACACTATTGAAAAACTTGCCATTTCTCTTCTAATACGTCTTTTCTCATGCAGTTTTTTGCATTGTAACCATGTATAATAGTTACGCTTTCAATCCATACTAATTAGTGTATTTTTCGACTTGAACTTCTTTTTTTTCGGCCATCCGAAATTTGCTAAAAAAATCGTCCATTTTTGAAAATTTTCCTATGGTCCCCCCGTTGCTATTTTGCCAAAAATGGCCATTTTAGACACTATTGAAAAACTTGCCATTTCTCTTCTAATACGTCTTTTTTCATGCGGTTTTTTGCATTGTAACAATCTATGATAGATACGCTTTTAATCCATACTAATTAGGGTATTGTGCGACATGTACTTCTCATTTTTCAGCCTTCCAAAATTTGCTAAAAAAATCTTCCATTTTTGAAAATATTCGTATGGTCCCTTTTCTGCTATTTTGCCAAAAGTGGCCATTTTAGACATTATTAAAAAAGTTGCCATTCCTCTTCTAATACGTCTTTTTTCATGCAGTTTTTTGCATTGTAACAATCTATAATAGTTACGCTTTCAATCCATAATAATTAGTGCATTTCTCGACCCTTACTTCTATTTTTTCGGCCATCCGAAATTTGCTGAAAAAGTCGTCCATTTTTGAAAATTTTCCTATGGTCCCCCCTTTGCTATTTTGCCAAAAATGGCTATTTTAGACACTATTGAAAAACTTGCTATTTCTCTTCTAATACGTCTTTTTTCATGCGGTCTTTTGAATTGTAACAATCTATAATAGTTACGCTTTCACTCCACACTAATTAGGGTATTGTGCGACTTGTACTTCTCATTTTTCAGCCATCCGAAATTTTCTAAAAAAATCGTTTATTTTTGAACATTTTTCCTATGATCCCCCCTTTGCTATTTTGCCAAAAATGGCCATTTTATTCACTATTGAAAAGCTTGCCATTTCTCTTCTAATACCTCTTTTTTCATGCGGTGTTTTGCATTGTAACAATTTATGATAGTTACGCTTTCAATCCATACTAATTAGGGTATTGTGCGACTTGTACTTCTTATTATCAGCCATCCGAAATTTGCTAGAAAAATCGTTTATTTTTGAAAATTTTCCTATGGTCGCCCCTTTGCTATTTTGCCAAAAATGGCCATTTTAGACACTATTGAAAAACTTGCCATTTCTCTTCTAATACGTCTTTTCTCATGCACTTTTTTGCATTGTAACCATGTATAATAGTTACGCTTTCAATCCATACTAATTAGTGTATTTTTCGACTTGAACTTCTTTTTTTTCGGCCATCCGAAATTTGCTAAAAAAATCGTCCATTTTTGAAAATTTTCCTATGGTCCCCCCTTTGCTATTTTGCCAAAAATGGCCATTTTAGACACTATTGAAAAACTTGCCATTTCTCTTCTAATACGTCTTTTTTCATGCGGTTTTTTGCATTGTAACAATCTATGATAGATACGCTTTTAATCCATACTAATTAGGGTATTGTGCGACATGTACTTCTCATTTTTCAGCCTTCCAAAGTTTGCTAAAAAAATCGTTTATTTTTGAAAATTTTCCTATGGTCCCCCCTTTGCTATTTTGCCATAAATGGCCATTTTAGACACTATTGAAAAACTTGCCATTTCCCTTCTAATACCTCTTTTTTCATGCGGTTTTTTGCATTGTAACAATCTATGAAAGTTACGCTTTCAATCCATACTAATTAGGGTATTGTGCGACTTGTACTTCTCATTTTTTAGCCTTCCAAAATTTGTTAAAAAAATCGCTTATTTTTGAAAATTTTCCTATGGTCCCCCCTTTGCTATTTTGCCAAAAATGGCCATTTTAGACACTATTGAAAAACTTGCCATTTCTCTTCTAATACGTCTTTTTTCATGCGGTTTTTTGCATTGTAACAATCTATGATAGGTACGGTTTCAATCCATACTAATTAGGGTATTGTGCGACTTGTACTTCTGATTTTTCAGCCTTCCGAAATTTGCCCAAAAAATCGTCCATTTTTGAAAATATTCGTATGGTCCCTTTTTTGCTATTTTGCCAAAAGTGGCCATTTTAGACATTATTAAAAAAGTTGCAATTTCTCTTCTAATACGTCTTTTTTCATGCAGTTTTTTGCATTGTAACAATCTATAATAGTTACGCTTTCAATACATAATAATTAGTGCATTTCTCGACCCTTACTTCTATTTTTTCGGCCATCCGAAATTTGCTGAAAAAGTCGTCCATTTTTGAAAATTTTCCTATGGTCCCCCCTTTGCTATTTTGCCAAAAATGGCTATTTTAGACACTATTGAAAAACTTGCTATTTCTCTTCTAATACGTCTTTTTTCATGCGGTCTTTTGAATTGTAACAATCTATAATAGTTACGCTTTCACTCCACACTAATTAGGGTATTGTGCGACTTGTACTTCTGATTTTTCAGCCATCCGAAATTTTCTAAAAAAATCGTTTATTTTTGAACATTTTTCCTATGATCCCCCCTTTGCTATTTTGCCAAAAATGGCCATTTTATTCACTATTGAAAAGCTTGCCATTTCTCTTCTAATACGTCATTTTTCATGCGGTTTTTTGCATTGTAACAATCTATGATAGTTACGCTTTCAATCCATACTAATTAGGGTATTGTGCGACTTGTACTTCTCATTTTTCAGCCTTCCAAAATTTTCCCAAAAAATCGTCCATTTTTGAACATTTTCCTATGGTCCCCCTTTAGCTTTTTTGCCAAAAATGGCCATTTTAGACACTATTAAAAAACTTGCAATTTCTCTTCTAATACGTCTTTTTTCGTGCGGATTTTTGCATTGTAACAATCTATGATAGTTACGCTTTCAATCCACACTAATTAGGGTATTGTGCGACTTGTACTTCTCATTTTCAGCCATCCGAAATTTTCTAAAAAAATCGTTTATTTTTGAAAATTTTTCCTATGGTCCCCCCTTTGCTATTTTGCCAAAAATGGCCATTTTAGACACTATTGAAAAACTTGCCATTTCTCTTCTAATACCTCTTTTTACATGCGGTTTTTTCTATTGTAACAATCTATGATAGTTACGCTTTCAATCCATACTAATTAGGGTATTGTGCGACTTGTACTTCTGATTTTTCAGCCTTTCGAAGTTTGCCATGAAAATCGTCCATTTTTGAAAATATTTTTATCGACTTGTACTTCTCATTTTTAAGCCTTCCGAAGTTTGCCAAAAAAATCGTTTATTTTTGAAACTTTTCCTATGGTCCCCTCTTTTCTATTTTGCCAAACATGGCCATTTTAGACACTATTGAAAAACTTGCCATTTCTCTTCTAATACGTCTTTTTTCATGCGGTTTTTTTGCATTGTAACAATCTATGATAGTTACGCTTTCAATCCATACTAATTAGGCTTTTATGCAACTTGTACTTCTCATTTTTCAGCGTTCCAAATTTTTTTCAAAAAGTCGTCCATTTTTGAAAATTTTCCTATGGTCCCCCCTTTGCTATTTTGCCAAAAGTGGCCATTTTAGACACTATGAAAAAAGTTGCCATTTCTCTTCTAATACGTCTTTTTTTATGCAGTTTTTTGCTTTTTAACAATCTATAATAGTTACGCTTTCAATCCATACTAATTAGTGTATTTCTCGACCCTTACTTCTATTTTTTCGGCCATCCGAAATTTGCTGAAAAAATCGTCCATTTTTGAAAATTTTCCTATGGTCCCCCCTTTGCTATTTTGCCAAAAATGGCCATTTTAGACACTATTGAAAAACTTGCCATTTCTCATCTAATACGTCTTTTTTCAAGCGGTTTTTTGCATTGTAACAATCTATGATAGTTACGCTTTCAATCCATACTAATTAGGGTATTGTGCGACTTGTACTTCTCATTTTTCAGCCTTCCAAAGTTTGCTAAAAAAATCGTTTATTTTTGAAAATTTTCCTATTGTCCCCAATTTGCTATTTTGCCATAAATGGCCATTTTAGACATTATTGAAAAACTTGCCATTTCCCTTCTAATACCTCTTTTTTCATGCGGTTTTTTGCATTGTAACAATCTATGAAAGTTACGCTTTCAATCCATACTAATTAGGGTATTGTGCGACTTGTACTTCTCATTTTTTAGCCTTCCAAAATTTGTTAAAAAAATCGTTTATTTTTGAAAATTTTCCTATGGTCCCCCCTTTGCTATTTTGCCAAAAATGGAAATTTTTGACACTATTGAAAAACTTGCCATTTCTCTTCTAATACGTCTTTTTTCATGCGGTTTTTGCATTGTAACAATCTATGATAGGTAAGGTTTCAATCCATACTAATTAGGGTATTGTGCGACTTGTACTTCTGATTTTTCAGCCTTCCGAAATTTGCCCAAAAAATCGTCCATTTTTGAAAATATTCGTAGGGTCCCTTTTTTGCTATTTTGCCAAAAATGGCCATTTTAGACATTATTAAAAAAGTTGCCATTTCTCTTCTAATACGTCTTTTTTCACGCAGTTTTTTGCATTGTAACAATCTATAATAGTTACGCTTTCAATCCATAATAATTAGTGTATTTCTCGACCCTTACTTCTATTTTTTCGGCCATCCGAAATTTGCTGAAAAAGTCGTCCATTTTTGAAAATTTTCCTATGGTCCCCCCTTTGCTATTTTGCCAAAAATGGCCATTTTAGACACTATTGAAAAACTTGCCATTTCCCTTCTAATACGTCTTTTTTCATGCGGTTTTTTGCATTGTAACAATCTATGAAAGTTACGCTTTCAATCCATACTAATTAGGGTATTGTGCGACTTGTACTTCTCATTTTTCAGCCTTCCAAAGTTTGCTAAAAAAATCGTTTATTTTTGAAAATTTTCCTATGGTCCCCCCTTTGCTATTTTGCCAAAAATGGCCATTTTAGACACTATTGAAAAACTTGCCATTTCCCTTCTAATACCTCTTTTTTCATGCGGTTTTTTGCATTGTAACAATCTATGAAAGTTACGCTTTCAATCCATACTAATTAGGGTATTGTGCGACTTGTACGTCTCATTTTTTAGCCTTCCAAAATTTGTTAAAAAAATCGTTTATTTTTGAAAATTTTCCGATGGTCCCCCCTTTGCTATTTTGCCAAAATTGGCCATTTTAGACACTATTGAAAAACTTGCCATTTCTCTTCTAATACGTCTTTTTTCATGCGGTTTTTTGCATTGTAACAATCTATGATAGGTAAGGTTTCAATCCATACTAATTAGGGTATTGTGCGACTTGTACTTCTGATTTTTCAGCCTTCCGAAATTTGCCCAAAAAATCGTCCATTTTTGAAAATATTCGTATGGTCCCTTTTTTGCTATTTTGCAAAAAATGGCCATTTTAGACATTATTAAAAAGTTGCCATTTCTATTCTAATACGTCTTTTTTCATGCAGTTTTTTGCATTGTAACAATCTATAATAGTTACGCTTTCAATCCATAATAATTAGTGTATTTCTCGACCCTTACTTCTATTTTTTCGGCCATCCGAAATTTGCTGAAAAAGTCGTCCATTTTTGAAAATTTTCCTATGGTCCCCCCTTTGCTATTTTGCCAAAAATGGCCATTTTAGACACTATTGAAAAACTTGCCATTTCTCTTCTAATACGTCTTTTTTCATGCGGTTTTTTGCATTGTAACAATCTATGATAGTTACGCTTTCAATCCATACTAATTAGGGTATTGTGCGACTTGTACTTCTCATTTTTCAGCCTTCCCAAATTTGCCCAAAAAATCGTCCATTTTTGAACATTTTCCTATGGTCCCCCCTTTGCTATTATGCCAAAAATTGCCATTTTAGACACTATTAAAAAACTTGGCATTTCTCTTCTCATACGTCTTTTTTCGTGCGGTCTTTTGCATTGTAACAATCTATGATAGTTAAGCTTTCAATCCACACTAATTAAGGTATTGTGCGACTTGTACTTCTCATTTTTTAGCAATGCGAAATTTGCTAAAAAAATCGTTTATTTTTTAAAATTTTCCTATGGTCCCCCCTTTGCTTTTTTGACAAAAATGGCCATTTTAGACACTCTTGAAAAACTTGCCATTTCTCTTCTAATACGTCTTTTTTCATGCGGTTTTTTTGCATTGTAACAATCTATGATAGTTACGCTTTCAATCCATACTAATTAGGCTTTTTTGCAACTTGTACTTCTCATTTTTCAGCGTTCCAAATTTTTTTCAAAAAATCGTCCATTTTTGAAAATTTTCCTATGGTCCCCCCTTTGCTATTTTGCCAAAAGTGGCCATTTTAGACACTATGAAAAAAGTTGCCATTTCTCTTCTAATACGTCTTTTTTTATGCAGTTTTTTGCTTTTTAACAATCTATAATAGTTACGCTTTCAATCCATACTAATTAGTGTATTTCTCGACCCTTACTTCTATTTTTTCGGCCATCCGAAATTTGCTGAAAAAGTCGTCCATTTTTGAAAATTTTCCTATGGTCCCCCCTTTGCTATTTTGCCAAAAATGGCCATTTTAGACACTATTGAAAAACTTGCCATTTCTTTTCTAATACGTCTTTTTTCATGCGGTTTCTTGCATTGTAACAATCTATGATAGTTACGCTTTCAATCCATACTAATTAGGGTATTGTGCGACTTGTTCTTCTGATTTTTCAGCCTTCCGAAATTTGCCCAAAAAATCGTGCATTTTTGAAAATATTCCTATGGTCCCTTTTTTGCTATTTTGCGAAAAGTGGCCATTTTAGACACTATTAGAAAAGTTGCCATTTCTCTTCTAATACGTCTTTTTTCATGCAGTTTTTTGCATTGTAACAATCTATAATAGTTACGCTTTCAATCCATACAATTTAGTGTATTTTTTGACTTGTACTTCTATTTTTTCGGCCATCTGAAATTTGCTGAAAAAATCGTCAATTTTTGAAAATTTTCCTATGGTCCCCCCTTTGCTATTTTGCCAAAAATGGCCATTTTAGAGACTAATAAAAAACTTGGAATTTCTCTTCTGCTACGTCTTTTTTCATGCGGTTTTTTGCATTGTAACAATCTATGATAGTTACGCTTTCCATCCATACTAACTAGGGTATTGTGCGACTTGTACTTCTCATTTTTCAGCCTTCCGAAGTTTGCTGAAAAAATCGTCCATTTTCGAAAATTTTCCTATGGTCCCCCCTTTGCTATTTTGCCAAAAATGGCCATTTTAGACACTATTGAAAAGCTTGCAATTTCTCTTCTAATACGTCTTTTTTCATGCGGTTTTTTGCATTGTAAAAATCTATGATAGTTACGCTTTCAATCCATACTAATTAGGGTATTGTGCGACTTGTACTTCTGATTTTTCAGCCTTCCGAAATTTGCCCAAAAAATCGTCCATTTTTGAAAATATTCGTATGGTCCCTTTTTTGCTATTTTGCAAAAAATGGCCATTTTAGACATTATTAAAAAGTTGCCATTTCTATTCTAATACGTCTTTTTTCATGCAGTTTTTTGCATTGTAACAATCTATAATAGTTACGCTTTCAATCCATAATAATTAGTGTATTTCTCGACCCTTACTTCTATTTTTTCGGCCATCCGAAATTTGCTGAAAAAGTCGTCCATTTTTGAAAATTTTCCTATGGTCCCCCCTTTGCTATTTTGCCAAAAATGGCCATTTTAGACACTATTGAAAAACTTGCCATTTCTCTTCTAATACGTCTTTTTTCATGCGGTTTTTTGCATTGTAACAATCTATGATAGTTACGCTTTCAATCCATACTAATTAGGGTATTGTGCGACTTGTACTTCTCATTTTTCAGCCTTCCCAAATTTGCCCAAAAAATCGTCCATTTTTGAACATTTTCCTATGGTCCCCCCTTTGCTATTATGCCAAAAATTGCCATTTTAGACACTATTAAAAAACTTGGCATTTCTCTTCTCATACGTCTTTTTTCGTGCGGTCTTTTGCATTGTAACAATCTATGATAGTTAAGCTTTCAATCCACACTAATTAAGGTATTGTGCGACTTGTACTTCTCATTTTTTAGCAATGCGAAATTTGCTAAAAAAATCGTTTATTTTTTAAAATTTTCCTATGGTCCCCCCTTTGCTTTTTTGACAAAAATGGCCATTTTAGACACTCTTGAAAAACTTGCCATTTCTCTTCTAATACGTCTTTTTTCATGCGGTTTTTTTGCATTGTAACAATCTATGATAGTTACGCTTTCAATCCATACTAATTAGGCTTTTTTGCAACTTGTACTTCTCATTTTTCAGCGTTCCAAATTTTTTTCAAAAAATCGTCCATTTTTGAAAATTTTCCTATGGTCCCCCCTTTGCTATTTTGCCAAAAGTGGCCATTTTAGACACTATGAAAAAAGTTGCCATTTCTCTTCTAATACGTCTTTTTTTATGCAGTTTTTTGCTTTTTAACAATCTATAATAGTTACGCTTTCAATCCATACTAATTAGTGTATTTCTCGACCCTTACTTCTATTTTTTCGGCCATCCGAAATTTGCTGAAAAAGTCGTCCATTTTTGAAAATTTTCCTATGGTCCCCCCTTTGCTATTTTGCCAAAAATGGCCATTTTAGACACTATTGAAAAACTTGCCATTTCTTTTCTAATACGTCTTTTTTCATGCGGTTTCTTGCATTGTAACAATCTATGATAGTTACGCTTTCAATCCATACTAATTAGGGTATTGTGCGACTTGTTCTTCTGATTTTTCAGCCTTCCGAAATTTGCCCAAAAAATCGTGCATTTTTGAAAATATTCCTATGGTCCCTTTTTTGCTATTTTGCGAAAAGTGGCCATTTTAGACACTATTAGAAAAGTTGCCATTTCTCTTCTAATACGTCTTTTTTCATGCAGTTTTTTGCATTGTAACAATCTATAATAGTTACGCTTTCAATCCATACAATTTAGTGTATTTTTTGACTTGTACTTCTATTTTTTCGGCCATCTGAAATTTGCTGAAAAAATCGTCAATTTTTGAAAATTTTCCTATGGTCCCCCCTTTGCTATTTTGCCAAAAATGGCCATTTTAGAGACTAATAAAAAACTTGGAATTTCTCTTCTGCTACGTCTTTTTTCATGCGGTTTTTTGCATTGTAACAATCTATGATAGTTACGCTTTCCATCCATACTAACTAGGGTATTGTGCGACTTGTACTTCTCATTTTTCAGCCTTCCGAAGTTTGCTGAAAAAATCGTCCATTTTCGAAAATTTTCCTATGGTCCCCCCTTTGCTATTTTGCCAAAAATGGCCATTTTAGACACTATTGAAAAGCTTGCAATTTCTCTTCTAATACGTCTTTTTTCATGCGGTTTTTTGCATTGTAAAAATCTATGATAGTTACGCTTTCAATCCATACTAATTAGGGTATTGTGCGACTTGTACTTCTGATTTTTCAGCCTTCCGAAATTTGCCCAAAAAATCGTTTATTTTCGAAAATTTTCCTATGGTACCCTTTTTGCTGTTTTGCCAAAAATGGCCATTTTAGACATTATTGAAAAATTTTCCATTTCTCTTCTAATACGTCTTTTTTCATGCGGTTTTTTTGCATTGTAACAATCTATGATAGTTAAGCTTTCAATCCACACTAATTAAGGTATTGTGCGACTTGTACTTCTCATTTTTTAGCCATGCGAAATTTGCTAAAAAAATCGTTTATTTTTGAAAATTTTTGCTATGGTCCCCCATTTGCTATTTTGCCAAAAATGGAAATCTTAGACACTATTAACACTGCACGAAAAAATGGATTTACAACAACTGCAAAATCAATGCAAATATGAAGTAAATACCACATTTGAACAGATTTGTTTATATTTGCCCCGAGGCAAATTCCATCGTTGGATAATATTTGCACGCGAAGCAAAGATGGTAAATACCGCATTTACTCAATCTTTACAGTCCAAAGCAAATGGGAAGAAAAACTGCACATTTGCATCAGATTTAACATGAACTAAAAATGTGGTAAATAGATAAATCTGCTGCACCGAAACATGAATTTACAATTGTAGCAAACATTCCGCTGCACGTCGTTTTGATTACATTTACCCACAATGCAAACCCCAGTTTTGCATCACATTTGTAAGTAAAGCATAGGCGGTCAACACTTTGTATTTACCAAGTAGCAAATACTACGCAAACGTTATATTTGCACAGAAATTACATTTGAAGCAAAGATGGTGAAAAATATCGTTCACTACGTATTTGCGTGGAGTGGCAAATGTGACGAAAAAATCCACAGTTACAGGGGCAGTAAATGCTAGTAAAAAGCGTAAATTTATTGCCTGAAAGGATGAATTTACAGGGATGGCAAATACGATTTTTGCTTCGCTTTGATCCAGTCAAAATTCTTGCGCACCATTAATTTGCACGGGAAGCAAAATACTAAATTTACTTCTTCTTCACAAATCCAGTACAAAATACGTCGTGCACGAGAGTACTTGCCGCGAATCCTTGTTGTCGCAAAGAAATGTAGAAATATACGTTTAAGTCGATTTTCTCAATGAGGATAAAATTTTATAAAGTTAGCGTTTGCCTTGACACTAGCAGAAACCAAACGTTCATTCAAGCCAATTTTCTCTGTCGTTAAGTTTACCATTTACTCCCTGTTTTATTGTACGTTGTCCCAAATCGATTACTACATAATGGAGCAAAGATACCAAACCGGGACTGTATGTTCAGCACTATGCACATATTTTATTCAAAAGACAAATTGATATTGTCACAAGATAAGCAGCAAATGACCTTTTAAATAAATAAAAGATCGATATTGCCACATGGCATGATAAAACATTATTAAAAAAAAAAATTGGAAACAGTGCTTAGCCAACTTCCTATAATTGCACAAGCATCCACATAATCTGATTATTATGCATAAACTCATGGGAATTCCTCTACAAAAGCAATCAAATTCTCGAGCAGTTTAAAGCAAGAGAACAAGTCAATTATTTGTGTATTGGTTAACTATCGCATTAGTCTTTCGGAGGATTAAAACTATAAGGGACTTAGAAGAGTTTTCTGGGCAATTAACTCTACATTCATTCTTCTGCTCAAAGAGAGTATAGAATACAAGCCTCTTATACAATGACAATCAGTCTGTTTGCCAAAGTTGAGCAAATTTGTAAATCACTAATATTTTTTTCACATTCAAAAAAATTGCTTTCATCGAAAACTATAAAACGTTAAG
>OX453278.1:5270935-5295935 GCA_949710005.1 Ricordea florida
TAAACTTTTTATGATTAATGTATTTTTAACTTTAGTTCCTATGACTCAGTGACAATCAAAGATCGGAGTCATAACCAGAGTCATACATTTTGTAAGACTCGATCTGGTGAAAAAACAATCCATTCAAAGGCATTGCGATGAGTTTAATTCTGCCTCTGCTTGCAATTGGGTTTTCACTAGTTGGCAATTGATGGAGTCATAAGTGGAATTAGAACACGGTTTTCACACTTCTGATTAAGACACTGACTGTGACTCTGTTGTTAGTGAAAAACAGCTTTAAGGGTAACAATATTTTGAAATAGTTGGTCATTTCAGGAAGGATAGTTTATAGTTGCCTGGCCTGTTTACATTCATTCATAATTATTAGTATGGTGAAAAAAAGGCCACAATATGGTCTTTGCATAACTGTGATCACATGATCAACCTTTGGTAAACACGAAAACAGTTCTTCGTAAAAGAATTTGTTAGCACAAGCTCAAAGTTAGAAGTATTTGTATGAGAAAAACAACTTTTGCCACTAAGTCACTCTTGCATGGTTTTTGATACAAATCCTTGTAAGTTCTAAAATGTTTAAACTGTCGTTAAATATTTTCCTTCCCCATTTAAGGACTCAAATTGCCTGTTATGACTTAAAAGGATATTTGAGCCCTGTAATGCTTTTGGTATTATTTCATGACAGTTTTGAAAATTTCGAAATTACAGAATTCTTATGTAAAACCATGCACATGTGACTGGATGGTAAAGTTGTTTTTCTCATACAATGCTTCCAACTTTTGGTGGCCATTGCATTAATTATTGCTTCTTTTGAGGGATAGGGCTGAAAATTTTCAGGTTGCCTAATCTTAATATGCTCTTTCAGCTTTTGCTATGCTTTCGTGATTACCAAAAGTTGATCACATGATCAAGACATGAGAAGAGCCTCTTAAATGGAACCGCAATAATGATTGCCTATGGCCAGTGTAAATGATGAGCACATTTAAAGCACAACAAAGCTGATTTTATACTGCATATTGCACACTTAAAGGAAATTCCAAAATAAACTTATTGTATTTTGAAATTTATTATTTTAAAAAAGGGCATGATTTAATTCTCAAGTGTTAATAGTTAATATTAAGCAGTTACTGAATGAATGAGTTGTCTTATTGCTGTTTTTGCTATGTTTTTAACTATTACTTTGCCTAGTTCCAGCTGTAGTTATTACTCTGGAAACGGGTGAAGTGTCGGCCATTTTTGTTTTCACAACCAAAGCAACTCAACCTTGTCCCCAGGTCTTCTCAGTTAACTGTTCATTAACCTGTAGGCTACATTTTTGACGTCATTTCTCATTAAACACAAACGTTTTTCCAAATTTGGTCATCAGTAACTGGTTATGGTGAATTAAACATGTGCTTTTAGCCAATCAGAATTGGGGAAATATTTTGAGTGAATAATAATATGTTTACAGTAGTCTATACATGTGTATTTATTGTTATGATCATGATCTGGTGATAATAAATTCAAGCTATTCAACAGAAACTGAATGCAGTGATTTCTTGTTTCCTTATGTGAATGGGGTTGCAGACCAGGGGCGAGAAGGTAGCCGTGGTGTGTGTTGGAGGGGGGGGGGTGTGATGTTGCCAAATTGTGGGTTTGGAACGATTTTCAGTTCTTGAAACCTACCTTGCATCTATCTTACTCAAATCCAATTAGGTGATCTTGGCAAAAAAATATCCTGCTCATAGTAATCTACTTTCAGTCAAGAATGAAATAAACCCACATACATTTTAACTGAAAAATGTACCCGTGCATTGTGGATGGGTGCCAGAACAATGCTCCAGTTGCCTCTGATAAAGGACTTGAGCAGACGGAGGAGAAGTGAATGATATCTCCTTTATACACAATCAAAGGATCTGCTTAGGGGTACCATTTTTCAGGCTTCAGGTATTTGAAAGGGCTGGAATTCAATTTTTTGAAGTATTTTGTAAGGCCCAGGGTTTGGAAACTAGTTATTTTTTGTTTGGTTAAAGGGCTAACAGGATCAAATAAATTTATTAAAATTACATCAGGAGTCACCCTACCCTTGGAATATTTTCTTATAACTTGATTATTAATGCACAGGTTTGACATAAAGCCTATGCATAATCTTTTTCAGACCAGTTTTAGTGCACACAATTTCTTCTATCATGTAAAAATCTATGCAAAAGTTAATATAAATTAAAGAACACATCCTTGCTCCTTGAAATGTGTAAGAGCTACTGTATTACAGAGTAAAATATGTCAAATGTTGGAATTGTTGGACAAATTAAGTCGTTGATGAACGATTGCATTCCCTAAAAGGTATCAATTAATCCAACCAAGCCAAAGTTTCACCCGTTATGGAGATTTCGCGTGTCATAAATGAAATAATTATCTAATTGAGCATCATTGCTGACCCAATTTTACGCGGGAAAAGGCTCTGAGGCGGGAAATATCGACGGCAGCAATAAGCAGCGTATAAATATTATGAAGACAAACCAGCCATTTTCTTGGAGAAAGAATACCCATAAAGAAAGAGCAGCAATGCAGAACGAAAGAAGAAAGCGAAAGAGAAAGGCTAGAGCGGCGAACAAAGAAGATAAAAGAAGAAAAGCTTTGTTAGCCCTTGAAGATGAACGAGCGATGACCTTAGCGAAGAATGAAAGATTGCTCCATCTTGCGAGGAAGTATTACGCTAAATGGCATGCTCTACATCTTCGTGAAAGGGTAGGAACGTCATTTGTTTACACCATGTTTACAATGAAATGGGTGCGTCAGCAAAATTAAGGGTAAGATTTCCGCACAGGTCCCTACTTCATTATGCATTCCGTAACTGTATTATTTCGTTCTTCGAGCACAAGAAATATTTGCACGTGCATTACACCAGACAAGAAAGCTTCAGCATGCATAATGAAGTAGGGACCTGTGCGGAAATCATTCCAAATTAAGCAATTAAGAAATGTAAGGGCTACTGAGAAGCAATAAAATTTCATAATTGGCAAGAATGGTATTAATTTTTTTCAGACTAGCA
Source organism: Ricordea florida (assembly GCA_949710005.1). Taxonomy (NCBI): domain Eukaryota; kingdom Metazoa; phylum Cnidaria; class Anthozoa; order Corallimorpharia; family Ricordeidae; genus Ricordea; species Ricordea florida. The sequence goes on from OX453278.1 coordinate 5,273,961, forward strand.
AAATGGATAAATCAAACGCTATGGAGAATGAGAAACAGGCACATAAAGATGCCTCAGTTTCTGCAGATCAACTGGTGTCACATGTAAAGAGAAGTCATCTCAGTCATGTGAAAGATCCAAGTGGTTCTACTGACCAACCTCTGTTACTGGGATGTGGTGTCTTTGGACGTTGCTATAAAATGTATTACAGAGGGATTTCAGTTGCTGTTAAACAATTTAACACACACCTGTTATCAGAGTCCAATGTTATCAAAGAAGCATCACTGATGAAACAGTTGGATCACCCATGTTTTCCCTACGTTTATGGTATTTGTGTACAAAGGAAACCTTTCCTGTTAGTACTCCAGTTTTGCAATGTGGAAGGCAAAGCATACACTCTTCACAGGACTTTACACAGCCATACCTTGGTTTTAAAAAATCAAGAGTGGTTTCATGTTATTTTGCAACTTCTAGAAGCACTCAAAGTGTTGCACAACTCTGGACTGATTCATCAGGATATAAAAGGTGATAACATCTTGCTTACATACAAAAATACACTGTTTGTGCCAGTAATCATTGATTTTGGAAAGTGCATTAGAAAACAGGAAGCCAGTAGAAAAGTTTTGTCCAAACAAGAACAAGAAACATACAAACAGAAGTACACACATGTTGCCCCTGAAGTTGTTGCAGGAACTCACCCTCCATCCTATGCAAGTGATGTATATGCCCTTGGCCGTCTGTTAAGGCAGATTGCAACCAAGATTGGTAGCAAGCCACTTCTCTCCCTTAGTGAATGCAGCCTAAAGAATGACCCAAATGCTAGGGCTTCTTTGGATCACCTATTGGTCAGTGTCAAGTCTCTGTCATCATGATTAGGTTCTTGATATTAAATAGAGAGGAGAAGTCGTTATGTCAAATTTCTTGATGACAACAAAGTGAAAAGGTCACTTAAAAAGTGAATTCACACTGTTTCAAACTTATCGATCTTATTCAGTTTCTTTTAGTTTGTAAAATTGTGGAGAAATTATTTTCTGAGGTTGAATCCAAAAGGACCATATCTGACTTTAGAAAAAGAAAAAGAAAATTCTTGTGCTGTGTTCACCAACTCCATAAACCAGTGACGTGAAATTAGGAAGTTTCTAGTTGCAGACTTGCAACAATGGATAAGAAATGTACAAAAAAACGTGATGCACATGCAAAGTTGTTGTTTTGCTAACATAAATAGAGGATATTACATGGCCGCGCAGAGATAAGACATTTCTCTTCAACTGTTGAACAAGAAGAGAAATTTTGTATCTCCAAGCAGCCATGTAATGTCCTATTTATTATGTAAACACCAATGAAATACCAAGCCATTTCACTTTAACAGTTTTGTGAAAGGCCCAATTTATTATCAAGCCATAGCAAAGGTGATATTTTCACATGTGAAGATAACATGTTATTTTCACCTGTGAAGATATCAAGTTTTTGCAAGAAAGCTCACCTAGTATTTCATTGGTGTTTATATAATAAACTGATTTCTTTTCTGCCGTTCGTTGCCATCGCTGTGGTTGTTGCTTAAGCTTCCCACTGTTGTGATCCAGAAATGTTGCTACCATGGTAAAGTGACATCATACTCCTTCTCTCTATTGGTTGTCATACCACCACTAACTAAAACTTTATATCACACTGTCAAGGACACTGTGGCAGGGCTACAAACCCTTTAAGCCCCAAGAATCACCCAAAACAGTTTTCCCCTCACAACATCATTACTTCATTAAAGGAAAGATTATGACAACAAAATAAACACCACAAGGAGAAGGGTTTCATCTTTCAACAAATTAATTCTCTCAACTAATGCGTGGAGATTATTAGGGAAATTTTGTCTTTGAATATTGGGGCTTAAAGGGTAAAAGTGTTTTAATGATTTTAATATTGAGACCTTTATTTTAAAAAAATAGCTTTCTAATAAAATTACTGATAAGTTACTGAAGTTTTGCTTTAGCTTGACTGAAAGCCAAGTCCACTCTGTCCGATCTTAGGTTATTTTTCTTCTGTTTTTAAAATGACCTGGCTATAAATTTAAATTTATAAGGTGGATTTGACTATTGTATGACATATTTTACTGCACAAGTAAGGATTTCACATTCTGTAGGAGAATTGTTATTTACTTCAGGCTCAACTGAAAGCCAAAACCACTGTTTCTGGTCATACTAGCAGGGTTTCTTTTTTCAAATGACCTCCTTTGCGAGCTTGGAACTACAGAAAAGTGATGGTGAAATATTTACCTTTAATTCAGTTTTCCTTACATAGTAGGTGGAAGCTTGTAGTTGCCCAGATGTTTTCATCTTAAGGCAGCGCACCGGAAACGGAACAGGACAGATGTTTCATCTGTTAAGTTAGCGGAAGCTTCCCTTGTAAGGTAAATTCAATGATTGGCGGAGGTAGTAATTTTTCCAGACTCGCTGTATGAAATCATCATGATTAGAAAGGTAAATACCAAAGGCTAAACTCAACATTGGTCAATCACTTAAATTTCACAAGTGTGTGTTGACTGCAGAGTAGGTGGAAGCTTGTAGTTGCCCAGATGTTTTCATCTTTAGGCAGCGCACCGGAAACGGGACAGGACAGATGTTTCATCTGTTAAGTTAGCCGAAGCAAACTTTGTAGTGAATACAAATAATGGGCGACAAGTTTTGGTCATGGACCATGTTATTTCTGCAGTAAATACCATTCCCGTGTAGGTCATTTGAAAGAGAAGCTCTGGATCCCAAAAGACATGATGCAGAGTGGATCTGGTTCTTTTGCTTTTAATCACTGCTGAACGTCACTTTACTTATTTAAAATGGCAGTGAAATGAGGTGTCAAGACCTGATGGTGAATCCCTGGTGTATCAGCACTCACAAAGTAGATAACGTTTTTGTATTGGGATCAGTTTTGGTCCAGACTGGAAGACTTCTAACAAAGGATTTAGCATGTTGTGCTCTTATGATTTTCTTTCTTCTTTTGAGATTTTGGCCATGGCAACAGTAGCACTACATGAACACTGTAGTTATCATTTTTTAATAACTGAGTTAATAAACTCTTCCAATTTGCAGTGTTTTTGCATAAAGGCTCTATGCCAGGTACCACACAGAAAGCACACAATAGGTAATGGGCAAAACTCTGGTGGCAGGGAAGCACTTAAATCTAGGGGTAAGGGGACCAGGAGAGAAGCCCTCCTGGGGGGAGACAAGATTGAGTGGTACCGGGGGAAGCCACCCTAGACAGGAGTCCTGGTAGTCTCTGGGGGTGAGGCCCATATACCCCAGTCACTAGGAACTAAGGGGAACCAGGAGCGGTGGCCATTCTGGGTGGAGTACAGATCAGGTGTGACCGGGGGTCCACACCCTGGAGTGGACATTTTTCCAGACCTGTCTCCAAGGGCTAAGCCTTACTGTGGGGTAAAGTGCAGCTAGGGGTTACACTTCCCTGCCACTACTTTTATTGGGAAGCAAGACAGTAGTTTCACATCCCAGGAACTTAATGAAGGAATAAGACCTAGTCCAGTATAACACCATAATATAAATGATTAATCTTCAACATACATTTAGATGTAGAAGAATAAAATAATGATCTGCTTGAAATACATTCTGGTCATGCTAAATATATAGTGAACATAATTGATAATCGAAAGAGCTAAACAAAGGTTCCAGTCAGAACAAAAGGTGGGTGGGAGGGAAAAACGCTGTTGTGAATGAACCGAAGGCCTAAGAGAACTGACTGGGAAAGGACAGTGTACGGCAAATAGAGGAGCTCATGTGCATGATGAGCATGTGGTAATATGAATGGTACCTTAGTCCAGTCTAGTAAATATATCATGCTAAGTCACAGTGGACTTTGCCAAAGGAGAAGGCTACATTGTAATCAAACAACTAGTTACTGTTCATTGTTCTTTCGTGTACTTTGAGCTAGTACCTACCATTACTTAGTACAAAAGCTAATTCAAATCTTGAATTTTGTGTGACAAGAACAGAGACATGACTGTTGCTAGTACGTCAATAAGTGTTGTTTCATAGGGCATAATTCTCAAGTTTCTTAAGATCATTTTTACCTTAAACTTGAATTTATCTTTATTTTTTACTAATTCGTTGAAATTTAGTAAAACTTTGTTATCTTGCTGACGTGCTTTCTACGTTTTGGAAAGAAAAATTGTTTGAATGGCTTACCCAATGTCACTCTTTTTTAGTGTAATGCAGTGTTTTATAAAGAAAATACAAAACAAGACTAATAAATGCGAGTGGAAAAATTTGGTGGTGACATTGCTCAAACCGATTCTTTAAAAACCGTCAACTAGTCGATCTGTACTCTGATTGATTGTATTTTCTATCACATGGTATAATTGAACTGATGTAAAATAGTGTTAATTCCAAATTCTCTTTGAAATAAAGTTTATGCTTTCAGGGGGGATCTTTATCCACCCCATGACTTGTGTTCATTATACACACTTTAGATTACCCTTCTTTCCTTTCTTATTGCCTTTGCAATTCCTCAGTTCATGGTCAAAATTTGTTAAGGGGTTACTTTTCCTTTAAAGTGGACTGATGCTCTGTCGGTTGCGGAGTGGAAGTTGGAAAATTGTTTAGTCAACTAGGTTGACATTGTCACGTCAAAAAGATGGCGTTTCGAACGTTCATTCCTCATCATAACGAATACTATCAGTATACCGAAAGCAAATGTGCAAAAACACTCGCAAATCTGGTTATTTGGAAGTAATGCAAACTTTGTCCAAAAGTAAATATTTGCACATGTTACATGAGTAAAACGTACGCTAAAGTTTTTGGATGTAGTTTGGGTAAACGTTGGAAAACAGTGATGCATACATATAAATTTGCAACATGTTTGCTTAGATTTTTGCAGAAAGCAAACATTATTTTTCCACAGAGAACAAATCTGGAGTGAATGTACACCGGATTTGTTGATTTGCGGAGGTATCAAATACGAAGCAAATATAAAGTAGATTTCAGGTTTACGTCGTATTTGCACGTAATTTCAACAGAATAAACATCTGTGTTTGCATCATAATTACTTCTGGTGAAAATTTTGGTCAAATTTAGAGGGCTAAATTTGCATCATATTTACTTCTGTTGCAAACCTGTTTAAATCCATTTTTTCGTGCAGTGTAAAAAACTTGCCATTTCTCTTCTAATACGTCTTTCTTAATGCGGTTTTTTTGCATTGTAACAATCTATTATAGTTACGCTTTCAATCCATACTAATTAGGGTATTGTGCGACTTGTACTTCTCATTTTTCAGCCTTCAAAAATTTGCCCAAAAAATCGTCCATTTTTGAACATTTTCCTATGGTCCCCCCTTAGCTTTTTTGCCAAAAATGGCCATTTTAGACACTATTAAAAAACTTGCCATTTCTCTTCTAATAGGTCTTTTCTCATGCAGTTTTTTGCATTGTAACAATCTATAATAGCTACGCTTTCAATCCATACTAATTAGTGTATTTTTTGACTTGAACTTCTATTTTTTCGGCCATCCGAAATTTGCTAAAAAAATCGTCCATTTTTGAAAATTTTCCTATGGTCTCCCCTTTGCTATTTTGCCAAAAATGGCCATTTTAGACACTAATAAAAAACTTGCCATTTCTCTTCTAATACGTCTTTTTTCATGCGGTTTTTTGCATTGTAACAATCTATGATAGTTACGCTTTCAATCCATACTAATTAAAGTATTGTGCGACTTGTACTTCTCATTTTTCATCCTTCCAAAATTTGCCCAAAAAATCGTCCATTTTTGAACATTTTCCTATGGTCCCCCCCTAGCTTTTTTGCCAAAAATGGCCATTTTAGACACTATTAAAAAACTTGCCATTTCTCTTCTAATAGGTCTTTTCTCATGCAGTTTTTTGCATTGTAACAATCTATGATAGTTACGCTTTCAATCCACACTAATTAGGGTATTGTGCGACTTGTACTTCTCATTTTCAGCCATCCGAAATTTTCTAAAAAAATGGTTTATTTTTGAAAATTTTTCCTATGGTCCCCCCTTTGCTATTTTGCCAAAAATGGCCATTTTAGACACTATTGAAAAACTTGCCATTTCTCTTCTAATACGTCTTTTTTCATGCGGTTTTTTGCATTGTAACAATCTGTGATAGTTACGCTTTCAATCCATACTAATTAGGGTATTGTGCGACTTGTACTTCTCATTTTTCAGCCTTCCAAAATTTGCTAAAAAAATCGTTTATTTTTGAAAATTTTCCTATGGTCCCCCCTTTTCTATTTTGCCATAAATGGCCATTTTAGACACTATTGAAAAACTTGCCATTTCCCTTCTAATACCTCTTTTTTCATGTGGTTTTTTGCATTGTAACAATCTATGAAAGTTAAGCTTTCAATCCATACTAATTAGGGTATTGTGCGACTTGTACTTCTCATTTTTTAGCCTTCCAAAATTTGTTAAAAAAATCGTTTATTTTTGAAAATTTTCCTATGGTCCCCCCTTTGCTATTTTGCCAAAAATGGCCATTTTAGACACTATTGAAATACTTGCCATTTCTCTTCTAATACGTCTTTTTTCATGCGGTTTTTTGCATTGTAACAATCTATGATAGGTACGGTTTCAATCCATACTAATTAGGGTATTGTGCGACTTGTATTTCTGATTTTTCAGCCTTCCGAAATTTGCCCAAAAAATCGTCCATTTTTGAAAATATTCGTATGGTCCCTTTTTTGCTATTTTGCCAAAAGTGGCCATTTTAGACATTATTAAAAAAGTTGCCATTTCTCTTTTAATACGTCTTTTTTCATGCCGTTTTTTGCATTGTAACAATCTATAATAGTTACGCTTTTAATCCATAATAATTAGTGTATTTCTCGACCCTTACTTCTATTTTTTCGGCCATCCGAAATTTGCTGAAAAAATCGTCCATTTTTGAAAATTTTCCTATGGTCCCCCCTTTGCTATTTTGCCAAAAATGGCCATTTTAGACACTATTAAAAAACTTGCAATTTCTCTTCTAATACGTCTTTTTTCATGCGGTTTTTTCCATTGTAACAATCTATGATAGTTACGCTTTCAATCCATACTAATTAGGGTATTGTGCGACTTGTACTTCTCATTTTTCAGCCATCCGAATTTCGCTAAAAAAATCGTCCATTTTTGACAATTTTCCTATGGTCCCCCGTTTGCTATTTAGCCAAAAATGGCCATTTTAGACACTATTAAAAAACTTGCCATTTCTCTTCTAATACGTCTTTTTTCATGCGGTTTTTTGCATTGTAACAATCTATGATAGTTATGCTTTCAATCCATACTAATTATGGTATTGTGCGACTTGTACTTCTCATTTTTTAGCGTTCCGAATGTTGCCCAAAAAATCGTCCATTTTGGAAAATTTTCCTATGGTCCCCCCTTTGCTATTTTGCCAAAAATGGCCATTTTAGACACTATTAAAAAACTTGCCATTTCTCTTCTAATACGTCTTTTTTCATGCGGTTTTTTGCATTGTAACAATCTATGATAGTTACGCTTTCAATCCATACTAATTAGGGTATTGTGCGACTTGTAGTTCTCATTTTTCAGCCTTCTGAAATTTGCCCAAAAAATCGTCCATTTTTGAACATTTTCCTATGGTCCCCCGTTTGCTATTTTGCCAAAAATGGCCATTTCTAACACTATTAAAAAACTTGCAATTTCTCTTCTAATACCTCTTTTTTCATGCGGTTTTTTGCATTGTAACAATCTATGATATTTACGGTTATAATCCATACTAATTAGGGTATTGTGCGACTTGTACTTCTCATTTTTTAGCGTTCCGAAAGTTGCCCAAAAAATCGTCCATTATTGAAATTTTTCCTATGGTCCCCCCTTTGCTATTTTGCCAAAAATGGCCATTTTAGACACTATTAAAAAACTTGCCATTTCTCTTCTAATACGTCTTTTTTCATGCGGTTTTTTGCATTGTAACAATCTATGATAGTTACGCTTTCAATCCATACTAATTAGGGTATTGTGCGACTTGTACTTCTCATTTTTCAGCAGTCCGAAATTCGCTAAAAAAATCGTCCATTTTTGACAATTTTCCTATGGTCCCCCCTTTGCTATTTAGCCAAAAATGGCCATTTTAGACACTATTGAAAAACTTGCCATTTCTCCTCTAATACGTCTTTTTTTATGCGGTTTTTTTGCATTGTAACAATCTATGATAGTTATGCTTTCAATCCATACTAATTAGGGTATTGTGCGACTTGTACTTCTCATTTTTTAGCGTTCCGAAAGTTGCCAAAAAAATCGTCCATTTTGGAAAATTTTCCTATGGTCCCCCCTTTGCTATTTTGCCAAAAATGGCCATTTTAGACACTATTAAAAAACTTGCCATTTCTCTTCTAATACGTCTTTTTTCATGCGGTTTTTTGCATTGTAACAATCTATGATAGTTACGCTTTCAATCCATACTAATTAGGGTATTGTGCGACTTGTAGTTCTCATTTTTCAGGCTTCTGAAATTTGCCCAAAAAATCGTCCATTTTTGAAAATTTTCCTATGGTCCCCCGTTTGCTATTTTGCCAAAAATGGCCATTTTTGACACTATTAAAAAACTTGCCATTTCTCTTCTAATACGTCTTTTTTCATGCGGTTTTTTGCATTATAACAATCTATGATAGTTACGCTTTCAATCCATACTAATTAGGGTATTGTGCGACTTGTACTTCTCATTTTTTAGCGTTCCGAAAGTTGCCCAAAAAATCGTCCATTTTTGAAAATTTTCCTATGGTCCCCCCTTTGCTATTTTGCCAAAAATGGCCATTTTAGACACTATTAAAAAACTTGCCATTTCTCGTCTAATACGTCTTTTTTCATGCGGTTTTTTGCATCGTAACAAGCTATGATAGTTACGCTTTCAATCCATACTAATTAGGGTATTGTGCGACTTGTACTTCTCATTTTTCAGCCATCCGAAAGTTGCTTAAAAGCTCGTTCATTTTTGAAACTTTTCCTATGCTCCCCTCTTTGCTATTTTGCCAAAAATGGCCATTTTAGACACTACTAAAAAACTTCCCATTTCTCTTCTAATACGTCTTTTTTCATGCGGTTTTTTGCATTGTAAATATCTATGATAGTTACGCTTTCAATCCATACTAATTAGGGTATTGTGCGACTTGTACTTCTCATTTGTTAGCGTTCCGAAAGTCGCCCAAAAAATCGTCCATTTTTGACAATTTTCCTATGGTCCCCCCTTTGCTATTTTGCCAAAAATGGCCATTTTAGACACTATTAAAAAACTTGCCATTTCTCGTCTAATACGTCTTTTTTCATGCGGTTTTTTGCATCGTAACAAGCTATGATAGTTACGCTTTCAATCCATACTAATTAGGGTATTGTGCGACTTGTACTTTTCATTTTTCAGCCATCCGAAATTCGTTAAAAAATCGTCCATTTTTCACAATTTTCCTATGGCCCCCCTTTGCTATTTAGCCAAAAATGGCCATTTTAGACACTATTGAAAAACTTGCCATTTCTCTTCTAATACGTCTTGTTTTATGCGGTTTTTTGAATTGTAACAATCCATGATAGTTACGCTTTCAATCCATACTAATTAGGGTATTGTGCGACTTGTACTTCTCATTTTTAAGCCTTTCGAAATTGGCCCAAAAAATCGTCCATTTTTGAAAATTTTCCTATGGTCCCCCCTTTGCTCTTTTTCCAAAAATGGCCATTTTAGACACTACTAAAAAACTTCCCATTTCTCTTCTAATACGTCTTTTTTCATGCGGTTTTTTTGCATTGTAACAATCTATGATAGTTATGCTTTCAATCCATACTAATTAGGGTATTGTGCGACTTGTACTTCTCATTTTTTAGCGTTCCGAAAGTTGCCCAAAAAATCGTCAATTTTGGAAAATTTTCCTATGGTCCCCCCTTTGCTATTTTGCCAAAAATGGCCATTTTAGACACTATTAAAAAACTTGCCATTTCTCTTCTAATACGTCTTTTTTCATGCGGTTTTTTGCATTGTAACAATCTATGATAGATACGCTTTCAATCCATACTAATTAGGGTATTGTGCGACTTGTAGTTCTCATTTTTCAGCCTTCTGAAATTTGCCCAAAAAATCGTCCATTTTTGAAAATTTTTTTATGGTCCCCCGTTTGCTATTTTGCCAAAAATGGCCATTTTTGACACTATTAAAAAACTTGCCATTTCTCTTCTAATACGTCTTTTTTCATGCGGTTTTTTGCATTATAACAATCTATGATAGTTACGCTTTCAATCCATACTAATTAGGGTATTGTGCGACTTGTACTTCTCATTTTTTAGCGTTCCGAAAGTTGCCCAAAAAATCGTCCATTTTTGAAAATTTTCCTATGGTCCCCCCTTTGCTATTTTGCCAAAAATGGCCATTTTAGACACTATTAAAAAACTTGCCATTTCTCTTCTAATACGTCTTTTTTCATGCGGTTTTTTGCATTGTAACAATCTATGATAGTTATGCTTTCAATCCATACTAATTAGGGTATTGTGCGACTTGTACTTCTCATTTTTTAGCGTTCCGAAAGTTGCCCAAAAAATCGTCCATTTTTGAAAATTTTCCTATGGTCCCCCCTTTGCTCTTTTTCCAAAAATGGCCATTTTAGACACTTTTGAAAAACTTGCCATTTTTCTTCTAATACGTCTTTTTTATGCGCGTTTTTGCATTGTAACAATCTATGATAGTTACGCTTTTAATCCATACTAATTAGGGTATTGTGCGACTTGTACTTCTCATTTTTCAGCCATCCGAAAGTTGCTTAAAAGCTCGTTCATTTTTGAAACTTTTCCTATGCTCCCCTCTTTGCTATTTTGCCAAAAATGGCCATTTTAGACACTACTAAAAAACTTCCCATTTCTCTTCTAATACGTCTTTTTTCATGCGGTTTTTTGCATTGTAACAATCTATGATAGTTACGCTTTCAATCCATACTAATTAGGGTATTGTGCGACTTGTACTTCTCATTTGTTAGCGTTCCGAAAGTCGCCCAAAAAATCCTCCATTTTTGAAAATTTTCCTATGGTCCCCCCTCTGCTATTTTGCCAAAAATGGCCATTTTAGACACTATTAAAAAACTTGCCATTTCTCGTCTAATACGTCTTTTTTCATGCGGTTTTTTGCATCGTAACAATCTATGATAGTTACGCTTTCAATCCATACTAATTAGGGTATTGTCCGACTTGTACTTCTTATTTTTCAGCCATCCGAAATTCGTTAAAAAATCGTCCATTTTTCACAATTTTCCTATGGCCCCCCTTTGCTATTTAGCCAAAAATGGCCATTTTAGACACTATTGAAAAACTTGCCATTTCTTTTCTAATACGTCTTGTTTTATGCGGTTTTTTGAATTGTAACAATCTATGATAGTTACGCTTTCAATCCATACTAATTAGGGTATTGTGCGACTTGTACTTCTCATTTTTAAGCCTTTCGAAATTGGCCCAAAAAATCGTCCATTTTTGAAAATTTTCCTATGGTCCCCCCTTTGCTCTTTTTCCAAAAATGGCCATTTTAGACTCTACTAAAAAACTTCCAATTTCTCTTCTAATACGTCTTTTTTCATGCGGTTTTTTGCATTGTAACAATCTATGATAGTTACGCTTTCAATCCATACTAATTAGGGTAATGTGCGACTTGTAGTTCTCATTTTTCAGCCTTCTGAAATTTGCCCAAAAAATCGTCCATTTTTGAACATTTTCCTATGGTCCCCCGTTTGCTATTTTGCCAAAAATGGCCATTTTTGACACTATTAAAAAACTTGCCATTTCTCTTCTAATACGTCTTTTTTCATGCGGTTTTTTGGCATTGTAACAATCTATGATAGTTACGCTTTCAATCCATACTGGTGCGACTTGTACTTCTCATTTTTTAGCGTTCCGAAAGTTGCCCAAAAAATCGTCCATTTTTGAAATTTTTCCTATGGTCCCCCCTTTGCTATTTTGCCAAAAATGGCCATTTTAGACACTATTAAAAAACTTGCCATTTCTCTTCTAATACGTCTTTTTTCATGCGGTTTTTTGCATTGTAACAATCTATGATAGTTACGCTTTCAATCCATACTAATTAGGGTATTGTGCGACTTGTACTTCTCATTTTTCAGCCATCCGAAATTCGCTAAAAAAATCGTCCATTTTTGACAATTTTCCTATGGTCCCCCCTTTGCTATTTAGCCAAAAATGGCCATTTTAGACACTATTGAAAAACTTGCCATTTCTCCTCTAATACGTCTTTTTTTATGCGGTTTTTTTGCATTGTAACAATCTATGATAGTTATGCTTTCAATCCATACTAATTAGGGTATTGTGCGACTTGTACTTCTCATTTTTTAGCGTTCCAAAAGTTGCCCAAAAAATCGTCCATTTTTGAAAATTTTCCTATGGTCCCCCCTTTGCTATTTTGCCAAAAATGGCCATTTTAGACACTATTAAAAAACTTGCCATTTCTCTTCTAATACGTCTTTTTTCATGCGGTTTTTTGCATTGTAACAATCTATGATAGTTACGCTTTCAATCCATACTAATTAGGGTATTGTGCGACTTGTAGTTCTCATTTTTCATCCTTCTGAAATTTGCCCAAAAAATCGTCCATTTTTGAACATTTTCCTATGGTCCCCCGCTTGCTATTTTGCCAAAAATGGCCATTTTAGACACTACTAAAAAACTTCCCATTTCTCTTCTAATACGTCTTTTTTCATGCCTTTTTTTGCATTGTAACAATCTATGATAGTTACGCTTTCAATCCATACTATCTAGGGTATTGTGCGACTTGTACTTCTCATTTGTTAGCGTTCCGAAAGTCGCCCAAAAAATCGTCCATTTTTGAAAATTTTCCTATGGTCCCCCCTTTGCTATTTTGCCAAAAATGGCCATTTTAGACACTATTAAAAAACTTCCCATTTCTCTTCTAATACGTCTTTTTTCATGCGGTTTTTTGCATTGTAACAATCTATGATAGTTACGCTTTCAATCCATACTAATTAGGGTATTGTGCGACTTGTACTTCTCATTTGTCAGCCATCCGAAATTCGCTAAAAAAATCGTCCATTTTTGACACTTTTCCTATGGTCCCCCCTTTGCTATTTAGCCAAAAATGGCCATTTTAGACACTATTGAAAAACTTGCCATTTCTCCTCTAATACGTCTTTTTTTATGCGGTTTTTTTGCATTGTAACAATCTATGATAGTTACGCTTTCAATCCATACTAATTAGGGTATTGTGCGACTTGTACTTCTCATTTTTTAGCGTTCCGAAAGTTGCCCAAAAAATCGTCCATTTTGGAAAATTTTCCTATGGTCCCCCCTTTGCTATTTAGCCAAAAATGGCCATTTTAGACACTATTAAAAAACTTGCCATTTCTCTTCTAATACGTCTTTTTTCATGCGGTTTTTTGCATTGTAACAATCTATGATAGTTATGCTTTCAATCCATACTAATTAGGGTATTGTGCGACTTGTACTTCTCATTTTTTAGCGTTCCGAAAGTTGCCCAAAAAATCGTCCATTTTGGAAAATTTTCCTATGGTCCCCCCTTTGCTATTTTGCCAAAAATGGCCATTTTAGACACTATTAAAAAACTTGCCATTTCTCTTCTAATACGTCTTTTTTCATGCGGTTTTTTGCATTGTAACAATCTATGATAGTTACGCTTTCAATCCATACTAATTAGGGTATTGTGCGACTTGTAGTTCTCATTTTTCAGCCTTCTGAAATTTGCCCAAAAAATCGTTTATTTTTGAACATTTTCCTATGGTCCCCCGTTTGCTATTTTGCCAAAAATGGCCATTTTTGACACTATTAAAAAACTTGCCATTTCTCTTCTAATACGTCTTTTTTGATGCGGTTTTTTGCATTGTAACAATCTATGATATTTACGGTTATAATCCATACTAATTAGGGTATTGTGCGACTTGTACTTCTCATTTGTCAGCCATCCGAAATTCGCTAAAAAAATCGTCCATTTTTGACACTTTTCCTATGGTCCCCCCTTTGCTATTTAGCCAAAAATGGCCATTTTAGACACTATTGAAAAACTTGCCATTTCTCCTCTAATACGTCTTTTTTTATGCGGTTTTTTTGCATTGTAACAATCTATGATAGTTATGCTTTCAATCCATACTAATTAGGGTATTGTGCGACTTGTACTTCTCATTTTTTAGCGTTCCGAAAGTTGCCCAAAAAATCGTCCATTTTTCACAATTTTCCTATGGCCCCCCTTTGCTATTTAGCCAAAAATGGCCATTTTAGACACTATTGAAAAACTTGCCATTTCTCTTCTAATACGTCTTGTTTTATGCGGTTTTTTGAATTGTAACAATCTATGATAGTTACGCTTTCAATCCATACTAATTAGGGTATTGTGCGACTTGTACTTCTCATTTTTAAGCCTTTCGAAATTGGCCCAAAAAATCGTCCATTTTTGAAAATTTTCCTATGGTCCCCCCTTTGCTCTTTTTCCAAAAATGGCCATTTTAGACACTACTAAAAAACTTCCCATTTCTCTTCTAATACGTCTTTTTTCATGCGGTTTTTTGCATTGTAACACTGCACGAAAAAATGGATTTAAACAGGTTTGCAACAGAAGTAAATATGATGCAAATTTAGCCCTCTAAATTTGACCAAAATTTTCACCAGAAGTAATTATGATGCAAACACAGATGTTTATTCTGTTGAAATTACGTGCAAATACGACGTAAACCTGAAATCTACTTTATATTTGCTTCGTATTTGATACCTCCGCAAATCAACAAATCCGGTGTACATTCACTCCAGATTTGTTCTCTGTGGAAAAATAATGTTTGCTTTCTGCAAAAATCTAAGCAAACATGTTGCAAATTTATATGTATGCATCACTGTTTTCCAACGTTTACCCAAACTACATCCAAAAACTTTAGCGTACGTTTTACTCATGTAACATGTGCAAATATTTACTTTTGGACAAAGTTTGCATTACTTCCAAATAACCAGATTTGCGAGTGTTTTTGCACATTTGCTTTCGGTATACTGATAGTATTCGTTATGATGAGGAATGAACGTTCGAAACGCCATCTTTTTGACGTGACAATGTCAACCTAGTTGACTAAACAATTTTCCAACTTCCACTCCGCAACCGACAGAGCATCAGTCCACTTTAAAGGAAAAGTAACCCCTTAACAAATTTTGACCATGAACTGAGGAATTGCAAAGGCAATAAGAAAGGAAAGAAGGGTAATCTAAAGTGTGTATAATGAACACAAGTCATGGGGTGGATAAAGATCCCCCCTGAAAGCATAAACTTTATTTCAAAGAGAATTTGGAAGTAACACTATTTTACATCAGTTCAATTATACCATGTGATAGAAAATACAATCAATCAGAGTACAGATCGACTAGTTGACGGTTTTTAAAAAATCGGTTTGAGCAATGTCACCACCAAATTTTTCCACTCGCATTTATTAGTCTTGTTTTGTATTTTCTTTATAAAACACTGCATTACACTAAAAAAGAGTGACATTGGGTAAGCCATTCAAACAATTTTTCTTTCCAAAACGTAGAAAGCACGTCAGCAAGATAACAAAGTTTTACTAAATTTCAACGAATTAGTAAAAAATAAAGATAAATTCAAGTTTAAGGTAAAAATGATCTTAAGAAACTTGAGAATTATGCCCTATGAAACAACACTTATTGACGTACTAGCAACAGTCATGTCTCTGTTCTTGTCACACAAAATTCAAGATTTGAATTAGCTTTTGTACTAAGTAATGGTAGGTACTAGCTCAAAGTACACGAAAGAACAATGAACAGTAACTAGTTGTTTGATTACAATGTAGCCTTCTCCTTTGGCAAAGTCCACTGTGACTTAGCATGATATATTTACTAGACTGGACTAAGGTACCATTCATATTACCACATGCTCATCATGCACATGAGCTCCTCTATTTGCCGTACACTGTCCTTTCCCAGTCAGTTCTCTTAGGCCTTCGGTTCATTCACAACAGCGTTTTTCCCTCCCACCCACCTTTTGTTCTGACTGGAACCTTTGTTTAGCTCTTTCGATTATCAATTATGTTCACTATATATTTAGCATGACCAGAATGTATTTCAAGCAGATCATTATTTTATTCTTCTACATCTAAATGTATGTTGAAGATTAATCATTTATATTATGGTGTTATACTGGACTAGGTCTTATTCCTTCATTAAGTTCCTGGGATGTGAAACTACTGTCTTGCTTCCCAATAAAAGTAGTGGCAGGGAAGTGTAACCCCTAGCTGCACTTTACCCCACAGTAAGGCTTAGCCCTTGGAGACAGGTCTGGAAAAATGTCCACTCCAGGGTGTGGACCCCCGGTCACACCTGATCTGTACTCCACCCAGAATGGCCACCGCTCCTGGTTCCCCTTAGTTCCTAGTGACTGGGGTATATGGGCCTCACCCCCAGAGACTACCAGGACTCCTGTCTAGGGTGGCTTCCCCCGGTACCACTCAATCTTGTCTCCCCCCAGGAGGGCTTCTCTCCTGGTCCCCTTACCCCTAGATTTAAGTGCTTCCCTGCCACCAGAGTTTTGCCCATTACCTATTGTGTGCTTTCTGTGTGGTACCTGGCATAGAGCCTTTATGCAAAAACACTGCAAATTGGAAGAGTTTATTAACTCAGTTATTAAAAAATGATAACTACAGTGTTCATGTAGTGCTACTGTTGCCATGGCCAAAATCTCAAAAGAAGAAAGAAAATCATAAGAGCACAACATGCTAAATCCTTTGTTAGAAGTCTTCCAGTCTGGACCAAAACTGATCCCAATACAAAAACGTTATCTACTTTGTGAGTGCTGATACACCAGGGATTCACCATCAGGTCTTGACACCTCATTTCACTGCCATTTTAAATAAGTAAAGTGACGTTCAGCAGTGATTAAAAGCAAAAGAACCAGATCCACTCTGCATCATGTCTTTTGGGATCCAGAGCTTCTCTTTCAAATGACCTACACGGGAATGGTATTTACTGCAGAAATAACATGGTCCATGACCAAAACTTGTCGCCCATTATTTGTATTCACTACAAAGTTTGCTTCGGCTAACTTAACAGATGAAACATCTGTCCTGTCCCGTTTCCGGTGCGCTGCCTAAAGATGAAAACATCTGGGCAACTACAAGCTTCCACCTACTCTGCAGTCAACACACACTTGTGAAATTTAAGTGATTGACCAATGTTGAGTTTAGCCTTTGGTATTTACCTTTCTAATCATGATGATTTCATACAGTGAGTCTGGAAAAATTACTACCTCCGCCAATCATTGAATTTACCTTACAAGGGAAGCTTCCGCTAACTTAACAGATGAAACATCTGTCCTGTTCCGTTTCCGGTGCGCTGCCTTAAGATGAAAACATCTGGGCAACTACAAGCTTCCACCTACTATGTAAGGAAAACTGAATTAAAGGTAAATATTTCACCATCACTTTTCTGTAGTTCCAAGCTCGCAAAGGAGGTCATTTGAAAAAAGAAACCCTGCTAGTATGACCAGAAACAGTGGTTTTGGCTTTCAGTTGAGCCTGAAGTAAATAACAATTCTCCTACAGAATGTGAAATCCTTACTTGTGCAGTAAAATATGTCATACAATAGTCAAATCCACCTTATAAATTTAAATTTATAGCCAGGTCATTTTAAAAACAGAAGAAAAATAACCTAAGATCGGACAGAGTGGACTTGGCTTTCAGTCAAGCTAAAGCAAAACTTCAGTAACTTATCAGTAATTTTATTAGAAAGCTATTTTTTTAAAATAAAGGTCTCAATATTAAAATCATTAAAACACTTTTACCCTTTAAGCCCCAATATTCAAAGACAAAATTTCCCTAATAATCTCCACGCATTAGTTGAGAGAATTAATTTGTTGAAAGATGAAACCCTTCTCCTTGTGGTGTTTATTTTGTTGTCATAATCTTTCCTTTAATGAAGTAATGATGTTGTGAGGGGAAAACTGTTTTGGGTGATTCTTGGGGCTTAAAGGGTTTGTAGCCCTGCCACAGTGTCCTTGACAGTGTGATATAAAGTTTTAGTTAGTGGTGGTATGACAACCAATAGAGAGAAGGAGTATGATGTCACTTTACCATGGTAGCAACATTTCTGGATCACAACAGTGGGAAGCTTAAGCAACAACCACAGCGATGGCAACGAACGGCAGAAAAGAAATCAGTTTATTATATAAACACCAATGAAATACTAGGTGAGCTTTCTTGCAAAAACTTGATATCTTCACAGGTGAAAATAACATGTTATCTTCACATGTGAAAATATCACCTTTGCTATGGCTTGATAATAAATTGGGCCTTTCACAAAACTGTTAAAGTGAAATGGCTTGGTATTTCATTGGTGTTTACATAATAAATAGGACATTACATGGCTGCTTGGAGATACAAAATTTCTCTTCTTGTTCAACAGTTGAAGAGAAATGTCTTATCTCTGCGCGGCCATGTAATATCCTCTATTTATGTTAGCAAAACAACAACTTTGCATGTGCATCACGTTTTTTTGTACATTTCTTATCCATCGTTGCAAGTCTGCAACTAGAAACTTCCTAATTTCACGTCACTGGTTTATGGAGTTGGTGAACACAGCACAAGAATTTTCTTTTTCTTTTTCTAAAGTCAGATATGGTCCTTTTGGATTCAACCTCAGAAAATAATTTCTCCACAATTTTACAAACTAAAAGAAACTGAATAAGATCGATAAGTTTGAAACAGTGTGAATTCACTTTTTAAGTGACCTTTTCACTTTGTTGTCATCAAGAAATTTGACATAACGACTTCTCCTCTCTATTTAATATCAAGAACCTAATCATGATGACAGAGACTTGACACTGACCAATAGGTGATCCAAAGAAGCCCTAGCATTTGGGTCATTCTTTAGGCTGCATTCACTAAGGGAGAGAAGTGGCTTGCTACCAATCTTGGTTGCAATCTGCCTTAACAGACGGCCAAGGGCATATACATCACTTGCATAGGATGGAGGGTGAGTTCCTGCAACAACTTCAGGGGCAACATGTGTGTACTTCTGTTTGTATGTTTCTTGTTCTTGT
Organism: Ricordea florida; assembly: GCA_949710005.1. Taxonomy (NCBI): domain Eukaryota; kingdom Metazoa; phylum Cnidaria; class Anthozoa; order Corallimorpharia; family Ricordeidae; genus Ricordea; species Ricordea florida. The sequence goes on from OX453278.1 coordinate 5,292,989, forward strand.
TTGGACAAAACTTTTCTACTGGCTTCCTGTTTTCTAATGCACTTTCCAAAATCAATGATTACTGGCACAAACAGTGTATTTTTGTATGTAAGCAAGATGTTATCACCTTTTATATCCTGATGAATCAGTCCAGAGTTGTGCAACACTTTGAGTGCTTCTAGAAGTTGCAAAATAACATGAAACCACTCTTGATTTTTTAAAACCAAGGTATGGCTGTGTAAAGTCCTGTGAAGAGTGTATGCTTTGCCTTCCACATTGCAAAACTGGAGTACTAACAGGAAAGGTTTCCTTTGTACACAAATACCATAAACGTAGGGAAAACATGGGTGATCCAACTGTTTCATCAGTGATGCTTCTTTGATAACATTGGACTCTGATAACAGGTGTGTGTTAAATTGTTTAACAGCAACTGAAATCCCTCTGTAATACATTTTATAGCAACGTCCAAAGACACCACATCCCAGTAACAGAGGTTGGTCAGTAGAACCACTTGGATCTTTCACATGACTGAGATGACTTCTCTTTACATGTGACACCAGTTGATCTGCAGAAACTGAGGCATCTTTATGTGCCTGTTTCTCATTCTCCATAGCGTTTGATTTATCCATTTTGCTAGTCTGAAAAAAATTAATACCATTCTTGCCAATTATGAAATTTTATTGCTTCTCAGTAGCCCTTACATTTCTTAATTGCTTAATTTGGAATGATTTCCGCACAGGTCCCTACTTCATTATGCATGCTGAAGCTTTCTTGTCTGGTGTAATGCACGTGCAAATATTTCTTGTGTTCGAAGAACGAAATAATACAGTTACGGAATGCATAATGAAGTAGGGACCTGTGCGGAAATCTTACCCTTAATTTTGCTGACGCACCCATTTCATTGTAAACATGGTGTAAACAAATGACGTTCCTACCCTTTCACGAAGATGTAGAGCATGCCATTTAGCGTAATACTTCCTCGCAAGATGGAGCAATCTTTCATTCTTCGCTAAGGTCATCGCTCGTTCATCTTCAAGGGCTAACAAAGCTTTTCTTCTTTTATCTTCTTTGTTCGCCGCTCTAGCCTTTCTCTTTCGTTTTCTTCTTTCGTTCTGCATTGCTGCTCTTTCTTTATGGGTATTCTTTCTCCAAGAAAATGGCTGGTTTGTCTTCATAATATTTATACGCTGCTTATTGCTGCCGTCGATATTTCCCGCCTCAGAGCCTTTTCCCGCGTAAAATTGGGTCAGCAATGATGCTCAATTAGATAATTATTTCATTTATGACACGCGAAATCTCCATAACGGGTGAAACTTTGGCTTGGTTGGATTAATTGATACCTTTTAGGGAATGCAATCGTTCATCAACGACTTAATTTGTCCAACAATTCCAACATTTGACATATTTTACTCTGTAATACAGTAGCTCTTACACATTTCAAGGAGCAAGGATGTGTTCTTTAATTTATATTAACTTTTGCATAGATTTTTACATGATAGAAGAAATTGTGTGCACTAAAACTGGTCTGAAAAAGATTATGCATAGGCTTTATGTCAAACCTGTGCATTAATAATCAAGTTATAAGAAAATATTCCAAGGGTAGGGTGACTCCTGATGTAATTTTAATAAATTTATTTGATCCTGTTAGCCCTTTAACCAAACAAAAAATAACTAGTTTCCAAACCCTGGGCCTTACAAAATACTTCAAAAAATTGAATTCCAGCCCTTTCAAATACCTGAAGCCTGAAAAATGGTACCCCTAAGCAGATCCTTTGATTGTGTATAAAGGAGATATCATTCACTTCTCCTCCGTCTGCTCAAGTCCTTTATCAGAGGCAACTGGAGCATTGTTCTGGCACCCATCCACAATGCACGGGTACATTTTTCAGTTAAAATGTATGTGGGTTTATTTCATTCTTGACTGAAAGTAGATTACTATGAGCAGGATATTTTTTTGCCAAGATCACCTAATTGGATTTGAGTAAGATAGATGCAAGGTAGGTTTCAAGAACTGAAAATCGTTCCAAACCCACAATTTGGCAACATCACACCCCCCCCCCCCCTCCAACACACACCACGGCTACCTTCTCGCCCCTGGTCTGCAACCCCATTCACATAAGGAAACAAGAAATCACTGCATTCAGTTTCTGTTGAATAGCTTGAATTTATTATCACCAGATCATGATCATAACAATAAATACACATGTATAGACTACTGTAAACATATTATTATTCACTCAAAATATTTCCCCAATTCTGATTGGCTAAAAGCACATGTTTAATTCACCATAACCAGTTACTGATGACCAAATTTGGAAAAACGTTTGTGTTTAATGAGAAATGACGTCAAAAATGTAGCCTACAGGTTAATGAACAGTTAACTGAGAAGACCTGGGGACAAGGTTGAGTTGCTTTGGTTGTGAAAACAAAAATGGCCGACACTTCACCCGTTTCCAGAGTAATAACTACAGCTGGAACTAGGCAAAGTAATAGTTAAAAACATAGCAAAAACAGCAATAAGACAACTCATTCATTCAGTAACTGCTTAATATTAACTATTAACACTTGAGAATTAAATCATGCCCTTTTTTAAAATAATAAATTTCAAAATACAATAAGTTTATTTTGGAATTTCCTTTAAGTGTGCAATATGCAGTATAAAATCAGCTTTGTTGTGCTTTAAATGTGCTCATCATTTACACTGGCCATAGGCAATCATTATTGCGGTTCCATTTAAGAGGCTCTTCTCATGTCTTGATCATGTGATCAACTTTTGGTAATCACGAAAGCATAGCAAAAGCTGAAAGAGCATATTAAGATTAGGCAACCTGAAAATTTTCAGCCCTATCCCTCAAAAGAAGCAATAATTCATGCAATGGCCACCAAAAGTTGGAAGCATTGTATGAGAAAAACAACTTTACCATCCAGTCACATGTGCATGGTTTTACATAAGAATTCTGTAATTTCG